>JAODXP020000008.1:5509901-5512401 GCA_027497455.2 Sardinella longiceps | reverse complement strand
ATGGTTTTCTTTTTGAACGAATCACGTTAGCAGTTTAACTGAGGAAAATAGCCTACATTTGGGCTCAGCATGGGATGTCTTTTTCCTTTTTTTTCTGTAATAATGGAGAACTGTGTTTGTGTGTGTGTGTGTGTGTGTGTGTGTGTGTGTGTGTGTGTGTGTGTGTGTGTGTGTGTGTGTGTAAAGCTATGTGTCTGTGTTGAAATGGCTGTGTCTGTGTTTCTTTCAGAGTGACGATAGTGTGGAGGTAAAGACACCATCTGAGTCCTTCTCATGCAGGATCGTCATTGTCACATGCCCCCCTCATATGGCAGGTCAGTGTGTGTGTGTGTGTGTGTGTGTGTGTGTGTGTGTGTGTGTGTGTGTGTGTGTGTAATGGGTGTTTGAGTTATGTGTGTTGGAGTTAGGTAGAGGCTTTGCTGTACGTTCTCACAGAATCTCGCGGGCACTGTTACAGTTACAAAAGCAAGTAAAAACAATGCTAGAGGGGGGGTTTAAGTATTAATATAATTTTTTTTTTTTTAGATCGTTTTAGAGGTATATATAGGTAGGTCGTTTGCCACTGTTACTAAGCAACCGTCATAACCGCAAGATTTCAATGTCATTTCCGGCCGCCAGCATTTACCGCCTAGTCCTAACCATGTTTGTTTCTCTAGAAAGAAGCAAGATCCCGCACACTGTTGTCACTTGTAATGCAAAGGATTCAGAGAGAGAGAGAGAGAGAGAGAGAGAGAGAGAGAGAGAGAGAGAGAGAGACTTATTTGGTGTTGCCTGATTGCTCTACTTGGTAAATCTGCTGTTGCCACTTCTTAGTGTACAGCTGTAGTGGTTTGTTTTTGTCATTTTGTGTGTGAGTTTTGGTTTGGAGTTGTTTGTCCATTTTGTCCATTAGACCCACTGATGGTGGATAGATTGGTTGCTCTCGAGCGTTCTTTTCTTTGCAGCTGAGAAGGCCTTGGCTTGGAACAAAGCTGCAGCAGCATCTCTGTGTGTGTGTGTGTGTGTGTGTGTGTGTGTGTGTGTGTGTGTGTGTGTGTGTGAGTGAGAGAGAGAGAGAGAGAGAGAGAGAGAGAGAGAGAGAGAGACAGACAGAAAGATAGATAGAGCGAGGTAATGAGTGTGTGTAGGTGGTGATGTGTCTGTGCCTAAGTTTCTTTTTATTTGTGTGTGTGTGTGTGTGTGTGTGTGTGTGTGTGTGTGTGTGTGTGTGTGTGTGTGTGTGTGTGTGTGTGTGTGTGTGTGTGTGTGTGTGTGTGTGTGTGTGTGTGTGTGTGTGTGTGTGTGTGTGTGTGTGTGTGTGTGTGTGTGTGTGTGTGTGTGTGTGTGTGTGTGCACAGCCCTTTGCTCTAAGCCCTGGGCCTTGGCCAGCCTACTTTTAATTAGACTGGTCCAGGAACAGAGCTGAATTATGCAGCACCTCCATGCAAAGCTCTCTGCCATTACCCCTCATATATTTTGATGTGTTTGTGTGTGTGTGTGTGTATGTTTGTCGGTGTGTTGGATGCCTGTGTGTGTGGCATGTTGATCTCTGTTTTTCTCTGTTTTTCTCTGTTTGTGTGTGTGTGTGTGTGTGTGTGTGTGTGTGTGTGTGTGTGTGTGTGTGTGTGTGTGTGTGTGTGTGTGTGTGTGTGTGTGTGTGCAGGTTTGTCAGTGTGTTGGATGTCTGTCTGTTTTTGCATATGTGTGTGGCATGTTGATCTCTGTTCATCTCTGTTTATGTGTGTGTGTGTGTGTGTGTGTGTGTGTGTGAGAGAGAGAGAGAGAGAGAGAGAGAGAGAGAGAGAGAGAGAGAGAGAGAGAGAGAGAGAGAGAGAGAGATCCTCTGTAACAGCATATGTCTCCAGACATAGGCCGTGCTCACACCAAATGCTGATTTCCCCACAATGTGGTAAAGAGGAAAATTGAAAATGAAATCAGCTGTTTTTTTTTTTTTAGGAGCGGATTTTGTTTGCCGTTGCTAAGGCAACCACAGGTTCTCTCCACTTATCATAGCCTTCATTTCACCTAGCAAATCTAGGAACTAAATATACGAATAAAGATTATGGAGTTAAAGATATAATTTCTTACTAGAAATGTTGTAAAAACTATTCACGAAGGTTGGTAATATATTGCATTTTCTACGTCAAGAATGAAAGGAATCTGTGTATGCTGTGTATGCGTATTCTCTGTGCAGAGTTGATTTTTTTTATAAAGTAGCCCCACAATTACGCGATAGTAAAATGACAGTTACAACATTTAAAACGAGGCATTGAGAACTTAGTAATTGTAAAGATAGCCAATATTTCGAGTTACAGTAAGTTATTAAGTTTGCAATTTTTCAGTACATTGACCATTTTTTCTTGTTTTGTACTCCGTTGTGTTTCCTTGTCTGAATATATTGAGGTCAATCCACTAGTAACAAGCATCTTGCTCTTGTTATTGAGAACACAGCAAGAAGGTGTTTGGACAAGGGATAAAGGAGTGGAGTTTATGTAGTTACTTTTTGAAAAAAATATATATA
>JAODXP020000008.1:5479901-5499901 GCA_027497455.2 Sardinella longiceps | reverse complement strand
ACCAATAGCTTTCCACCTGCTTAAGAGTTGCTCACAACAAGGTCAAAGGAAATGTAAATAAATATCATAACATCGTCACCAATCGTATTGAATTCTCTATGAAATCAAATGTAAACATCTTGGTCTGGTACGAAATGATCCCAGTTTTACTACTCTCTGACAAGAGTTGATGTTAATAGTGCACTCCAGATTTGGCTATAACTATTGTGCAGCTAAAGGTCAGCAATATCTTTCTCCCCACAAATTTAGAAGATCCTTCAGATGAGTGCTTGCACTGGGCTGTAAATGTGTAAGATGGGATAAAGATATAGCAGTTACCTCCAGGTCTACTGCTAATACTAATGTACATGTATAGTAGGGGGGTTAGCTCTCAGCCATGCTGATTTTTTCAAAGTAGCTCTCGGAGGAAAAAAAGGTTAGAGACCCCTGAGGTATAGAATAGCATGCCTTAACAGGATACAGCAGTTTGGGTAAAGGTGCCAAGGTACAGGTGGTAGAAATGGCTTCACATTCTACCCAATTGATCTGGCAATGACACAACAACCCTGGGCATGACTGGCCTTGCATGAATGAATCACCTGAAGGCAGGTGTGCTTCTCAAAAGAAGTGATGCATCTGCTGCTAGCACATGTCTTGAGGTGTGAGTGAAAGGGGAAAGGGAGGACGAGAACTGAGGAAGAGAACTGTTCTTTTGCCAGGCCTTCTGGAAGGAGAGAGGATTCTCGGGGGAGATTGTGGCGCGGCCATCCAACGACTGCCCCTTCAGCGTGACCTTTGACGCCACCAGTCCCAACGGCAACGCAGCACTAGTGGGCTTCATCGCTGGGCTGCAGGCCTATGACTGGAGCGCTAGGAAGGTGAGTGTTTGTACGGCTTTTTCGCAAGCCTCTTTTGTGTGGTAAATATGGGTTTGTATGCATGTGAATGTCAATGTGAATGTGTGCGTGTGTGTGTGTGTGTGTGTGTGTGTGTGTGTGTGTGTGTGTCTGTGTCTGTTTGTGTGTGTGTATGTTTATGAAGGACACTAGGAGTTATTGATGAGCAGATGTTCTGGGTTTCATCTAATGTTTACAGACGCTTTCGACAGGAGTTTTGAGAATGTGTGCCTGCTTGTTCTTATGCATTCATGTGTTTTCATCTTTTGTTCATGGTGTATGTGTATGTGTGTGAGTGTGAGTGTGAGTGTGTGTGTGGGTGAGGGAGAGAGAGAGAGAGAGAGAGAGAGAGAGAGAGAGAGAGAGAGAGAGAGAGAGAGAGAAAGAGAAAGAAATGAAGGACAATGTGGGCAATAGGGAGAGGACGGCGAGAGAAGCGTGAGGCCTCTTTGTTGTACCTTGCCTCAGGTACTCGTCTGAAGAAGACAGGTGAGCATGTCTGTGTGAAGGACAAGGACACAGACAAGAGAGCAACATGAAAAGAGAAACTGAACTTGAGAGAAAAGTGAAAAGAATGAGAGAGAGAGAGAGAGAGAGAGAGAGAGAGAGAGCACAAGTGTTGGCCTTGTGTGTGAGGACAGTGTTGCAAGTGAGAGAGAGAAAGAGAGTGAAAGGTGAAAGAGAGAGATAGAGAAATAGAGAGAGACAGAGAGAGAGAGAGAGACAGAGGGAGAGAGATGGAAGAAAAGTGTGTGTGTGTGTGTGTGTGTGTGTGTGTATGTATGTGTGTGTGTGTGTGTGTGTGTCTATCCCCCTGGCACCTGTGTTCCCAGTTTCACACCAGAGGCGGGGCGAGAAAGCGACACACTAGGAGAAACAGAAGCAGGTGCAAATGGATGCAATTGGGCTCTGTGTGTCTAGCGCTGTGTGAAGGTTACTCCGGTGTGTGTGTGTGTGTGTGTGTGTGTGTGTGTGTGTGTGTGTGTTTGTGTTTGTGTTTGTGTGTGTGCATGCGTTTAGATGCTACAGTAGACCTTGTCTGCATAATATGTACAGTAAGTCCTATCTGAAGTACTGTCAGGACTGAAGGCTGCTGCTGAATAACTTCAAAAAACTACACACACACACACACACACACACACACACACACACACACACACACACACACACACACACACCTCATATGTTAACAGACCACACCAGTAATACACAGTGCAATGACCAAAAAAATGGCATCAGATGAATCTCTTCAGTGCCGACACTCTTTCACTTGCTCTTTCTCTCTCTCTCTCTCTCTCTCTCTCTCTCTCTCTCTCTCTCTCTCTCTCTCTCTCTCTCAGACACACACACACACACACACACACACACACACACACACACACACACACACACACACACACACACTCACACTCATTCACTCACACCGGACATACCACCACCACATAATTTCTTCAACATTTATTGTGCAGGTGAACCACTTCAACTGATGGAATGTTGTTCTGTCTTGCTTGTATTATTGATGTGGGTGTCCAGACAGACTGAGACTGATTGATGTCAGAGTAAATGGCTATGCTACAAGCTACTGAGCTGTGCTGTGCTGTGCTGTGCTGCGCTACACTACACAATGATGTGCTGCTGTATACTGTGGAGCCTCAGTCTGGAGAGAGAGCAAACATGGCTAGCGTAGCTTTCTTGTCTTTCTTCATCTTCCATCTTCACCATCAGCAGTCAGATAGGAGTCTTAGTGGGCTTGTAGGCAGCTTGCCGTTGCTCCACACACAGACACACACACACACAAACACACACACACACACACACACACACACACACACACACACACACACACACACACACACACACACACACACACAAACACCTTCAAGGCCCATTGATTCTGTGTTGGAGACAGGGCATGGAACCTTTTTTACGCTTTACATTTACAAGCATGCACTCAAACACACACACACACACACACACACACACACACACACACACACACACACACACACACACACACACACACACAGATATGTTGCATATTGATACCACACACACATATTGAAGTACCTAAAGGTTAGCAAAGTACACACACACACACACACACACACACACACACACACACACACACACACACACACACACACACACACACACACACACACACACACACACACACTCAGAGGCCCCTATTAGCCGAGCGTATGCGCCAATCATTGATTATCTTTAGTCTGGTCTCTCTTGCTGAGCTCTGCTGCAAATCCCAGCTGAAGCCGCGTGCATCCAAGCCTCCTTCTCCACATCCACACCAAGCAGGTGCTGCTGGATAAATATAGCCGCTAGAGCCGTCACCGCCTGCTGTTGGGGGGGAGAAATCATATTTATGATGGTGTTTAATCATCATATCCATTAGCGGTAGCTTGTAAAAAGCTAAATAGCAAAGTGAAAGCCCGGCCAAGGAGAGCAGATGATGCTGCTGCATTGTGCTCAGGAAACAGGGCCACTCAAGTCCGACTCAAGTGGAACACAGCCTGTCCGTCTTGTCCTGAGAAAGGAGTCTAGTAAACCTGACAAGGGGCCTGGAGGTACAAAAAAGGCTGGGAGATTGTTCCGGAAGGATCGTAGCACTGTGTGTGTGTGTGTGTGTGTGTGTGTGTGTGTGTGTGTGTGTGTGTGTGTGTGTGTGTGTGTGTGTGTGTGTGTGTGTGAGAGAGAGAGTGTGTTTCTACCTGTGCTTTAGTGCTGAGAACGAACGTTCTGTGATTTTTGTGTGACGTAATGTTGGATGATGGTGATTTACCTCTCACTTTGACAAGGACTATCTTTAATGTGTCCTCAGAGATGGGGTGTAGGCTATTATGCACGCACTCACGCACACACACACACGCACTCACACACACACACACACACACACACACACACACACACACACACACACACATTTCTCTCCCCCTAATGATCAAACGCTTACACTCATCTCTCTCCATCACCCCAAACATCACATAGATATCTCCTCTCTGCTGCTCTCCTCTAATGACCATACCCACACGCACACACTCACACACACACACACACACACACACACACACACACGTACACTCACTTACTGTAGACACACATATATACAGACACACACACACACACACACACACACACACACACACACACACACACACACACACACACACACACACACACGTCTTCTCCTCTAATGATCACACATGCTCATCCTACCCTTTGAAGCCATAATTGAAGGAGCGCTTAACCCTTGGGCTGAGCTGATTGCTTGGGACACGCTGCTGCAGCAGAATGCTGGACCTTGAGATGAGCCTGACTCTATAGAGCTCTATAGGCAGCAGCAGCAGCAGCAGCAGCCACAGCCCCAGGTTGTTGTCACGGTGACAGGGGCTCCCATGGCCCAGCCTCTGCCCCCTCTCCATAACTCACGAGTCTGGGCTTCACAGGAGACGTTGACTTATGTACATCGATTGCTCTAGATTGCCTCTCTCTCCCTCCACACACACACATTTTCAGGGAGGCGGGAACACACACACACACACACACACACACACACTGACATTCATATTTTACTGTAACAGTTGGATTCTTTTTCTGACCATGCTTGTAGGAATGTGACATGAAAGTAAGAACCAGTCCTCTGCGTTTCCCTATTCCCCCCTCTCTTTCTCTCTCTCTCGTTTCCCTCCTCTCTCATTCCTCTCGCTGTAGGTGGAGGAGAGGAGAGATGCGGTCGTGGCCAGCCTGGTGAGATACCTCGGTCCCGAAGCTTCTAACTTCGTCCACTACATGGAGAAAGTACGTCCAGTTTTTCTTTCTTTGTTATTTCCCAGCACGCCACCACACTGGCCTCATCTTGCACTTGTGTTTGTGTCGGAGTTCAGATCACCTCCAGAGGCAAGGAGCGAAAGTAAATGTTCCCGAGAACCACCCACTGCTTGCCCCTGCCTTCCATGACCGCCCCGAGCTTTTTGTATGTGTGTGTATGTGTCACAGTTTGTGTGTGCATGACTGAGTGACTCTGTGTGTGTGTGTGTGTGTGTGTGTGTGTGTGTGTGTGTGTGTCTGCCACTGCTGTGATGAATCATCGCACACATTCCCATCACACTTTAGCAGTGGCACACACAGTGCCCAATCGGGTGTGATCTAGTCAGTTTGGCGAGCTGTGGCACTGTCAGCCCCCGGAGATCCTCCATCTCTGTGCCGCTTCTGTGCCTGTGCTGCCCCTCCGGAGGGCAACATCGGACAGGGGATGAGGGCAGTTAGCCAGCTGGATGGGAGTAGCCATTAGCTGTTGGGGCTCTCATGAGCTGAGAAGGCTCCCCGAGGGGCCCTGACCCCTGCTCTAATGGAGATTGACAAATGAACATGCCGGGATGACAGCCGTCAGCTTGGGCAATATGTTAGCATTTTCTCTCTCTCGCCGGAGAAAGGGCACAAGCACTTAAGGAACCCTGACACTCTCTCTTTCTATTACACACACACACACACACACACACACACACACACACACACACACACACACACACACACACACACACACACACACACACACACACACACTGACACAAATACTTGCATAGTGACCTCAAATACACACACTCTCATTCATATACACAGTCAAGCAGAGACATACACACATGCACGCACGCACACACACACACACACACAAACACACACACATGCATACACTCCCTAAAGGGGAGAGTGAGAGAAGCCAGTTAGGCTACATGAGGTTGCTGCAAGTGAGTTAAACTTCTTCATAAGATGTATTATTCAAGAAGTGGGAAAGTCTCAATTAACTCACTTAGAGAACTTCAAAAATGGATTAAAATAACGTCTTAATATTAATCTTATTAATGTCTCATACAAGTCAAGTCTCATGCAAGGTTTTTTTTTTAAACCTCGATTTCTCAACTTTAAATATGAACCCACTATGAACTGAAAAAAAAAAACAAAAAACCCGAAACCCACAGTCTGTTTCACACACCAAACCCAGTACATGATTGCTCCTACAGAGTCCCAGCACTTTCTCCTCTGGCCTCCCAGCCTTGTGAGACGTTCTCACTCCAATGCTGCAGAGCAGGTGCCACCAGTGCAACCATGCAAGACTCAGCCTTTAACTCCTCTACCATATTTAATCATCCTGTTATCTAGTGATCAGACAGGACAGGACAGTAGAGAGGGAGAGGGCATGAGAGGGAAATGTACAGAAGGGTTGGGAAATGACCTTAGGCAGTAGTCTAAGCCAGGTCTTTATGATATGGATGCCACAACATCCCCAGACATTCTTTTTTGTCGACAATCTTTTTTTGTATCCTTCGAGGGTCATCTCATTTTTGTATCCCTCATCGGGTATACTGTAGGAATGGGCTACCTCAGGGCCCTACCCTGCACCCTTATCAGTTACAAACAATATAGGTGTGGGGTACCTCAGGTCCCTACCCTGCACCCTTATCAGTTATAAACAATATAGGTGTGGGGTACCTCAGGGCCCTGTCCTAGTGCCAGGCATAATTAGAGAACATGGCAAGTGTTTCTGTAGCTGTGCTGAGGACACAGTTTAACATATCCTTATTAGACCATGACACCAGTCAGACTGATAGACAGGCTTATTAACATAGCAACCTATGAAGATCCTGGAAACTACTTTCTGCTTCTAAAATTAAACCTCATGTTTTAATCAATGAAGTAAGCAGTAGCCCAAAGAGAGATATACACATAATAGGCTAATGCAACAAAATTTAAGTCAATAAAGTTTGAAAGACAACCACTGATTCTGCTCCTAGGATTGAGTTGCATTTATTGTTCATGGCCAGACAATACATTTTAATGTTATAGTGTGGCTTGTCATATTCTTAGTCACTTTCATGGTAACTGAATGATTATGGCATGAATGGTGGTGCTCTCTTACTGCTCATGGTATACCACACTTGCATGATCAGCCATCAAGGCTTCATCAAAGAATGAAACTTCTGGCAAGTCTGTGTGAGCCTTAGCATTGCTGATTCTGTCTTTGGCTTGTGAACACAGTTAGCCTACTGATGAGAATTTATGAGTTTGTGCAAGTTACAAAAAGTGACAGTAGTGGAGGATAGTAGTAGAAAAGTATCCTTCAATATTGGTAGGTTTCAACTACTTGACTGACTAAGGCACCATACAAACAATCTTATTGTACTTACTGCTTATTTTCCCTGTCTGAGTTTTGAGTTTCACTTAAGTTCTATTCACCTTTAATCACTTGAGAAATATTGACTTTCTTTCAAAGATTACCTTTGCAGAAAGACATTTCTTCATTTCAAAGGCTGGTAATGAGAGGTTAGAGCATATCTTTGTCACAGGTAGGATGCTCTACTGCCTTTTGTGGTCTTTCAGATAGCTATCAAAAATGCAGCAACTTGCCTTCTGACAAAGACCAAAAATAGTCCACACATCATGCCTGTTTTAAAATATCTTCACTGACTTCCTGTCAGTGTTAGATTTGATTTAAAGAATCTTTTATTAGTGTTTAAATCCATCAACACCTAATCAGCTGTCAGATATGCTTTTAATATATGGCCCTCCTAGAGATTCCTGCCACTCCTCCTTCTGCCTTTGCTCTTTGTGCGCTACAAGGTTCAAAGGCAGCTTTTTACACACGTGCACCTCTCCTCAGCAACAGGATATCAGGAAATGAGACATCTTAAGATGTATACATAGACTAGAAAGATTGACTGATTGATTCATTCATCATTTGATTTATTTGTGCATTGCTGTCTCATCTCAATTTTTTGGTTTCTGCTGTGGAGACATCAAACCTTATCATGGGCCAATTGTATAACTCTGCTAATGCAGGTGTTATTACCTCCGCCAAGGAGGTTATGTTTTCTACGGCGTGTGTGTGTCTGTCTGTGTGTGCGTCTGTGTGTGTGTCTGTCTGTGTACAACATAACTCGAAAAGTACTACACGGATTTGGATGAAATATTCGGACAACGTGTGTATTGGGACAAGGAAGAACTGATTCGATTTTGGTGGCGATTGGTGACCCAGAACACCATCTGTGACCACATTGTCTTGGCGGAGGTCTGCGCTCTCTGAGCGCTTTTCTAGTTTCTGATTGTAATGTTTTTCAATTTAAAGTCATGTTGAAGTAAAGTCTTACATTTCCCCCTGAGGTGTTTTTCCTGAGTGGAGTGTGTGATTTTTTATTTTATTATTTGTGTGTGTGTGTGTGTGTGTGTGTGTGTGTGTGTGTGTGTGTGTGTGTGTGTGTGTTTGCAGGACTGGGCCCAGGAGCCTTACAGTGGGGGTTGCCCAGTGAACGTCATGGTCCCAGGGATGCTAACCTACTTCCACCCCAGTCTCCGCAGGCCATTTGGCAGGTGAGATCTCCCGCCACTTTCTCTGTTCCCCAGTGCTCTTGGCATCAGACAGCTCTCTCTCTCTCTCTCTCTCTCTCTCTCTCTCTCTCTCTCTCTCTCACACACACACACACACACACACACACACACACACACACACACACACACACACACACACACACACACACACACACACACGTAAACACCCCAGCTTGCCTTACACAAACTCCCACAGCTTCCAACTGCCCCAGGGAGGTGAGACATTCTCAGAAACCACTCACCGTGCCAGCTAGTGTCAGGTTTGCTGGAAGTCAGTCACCTTGTACCTTTACCTGCAGGCACCTGGGCGCACGCACACACACACACACACACACACACACACACACACACACACACACACACACACACACACACACACACACACACACACACACACACTCCTTCGTCTTTAGTCTGGTTTCCCTCAACCTCAGGGGATCAGACAATCATACTCAGGCTACACTCAGGTTAGATTGTGTTCCATGTCTGGTTTTGCACAAAACTCTAATTTCTCTCAGTTCTGTGGAGGGCTGGGACCTGGGGAGATTGAGTGCAACAGAAAAGCATTGCATACTCTGACTCCATATGATTACATCAGTGATGAGCTCTTTTCCAAAAAGAGATATCTCCACTTTTATAAATATTCATAAGTTAGGTGTTACTTGTCAGGCTGCAGTTGGGTTGATGCTATCAAGTCAAGTCAAAACAACCCATATGTGGGTTTAAAAAATATATTTTGGAGAATTCATTAGAGAATCTTATTTCAGGAAAGGGCTTTTTCAGATCATGTGGCAAACTCTTTCAAAGTCTGCAGTTGTGCATGTTTTTTTTTTTTTTAAATAAAGAGGATCTTAAATGTGCAGTCAGTGATGCTTGATATTAAATTTGTTTATGTTTGTGTTTCGAAGTTACTAAGCAGACATTTTTGTTTGACACAACTTTGTTCGACACAACCATGACAGAATCAGCTCACCCCCTGATCAGTCAGTGCATCCCCACAAACTCCACACAAGGCTCTGGACTTCACTAGCTTTGGTTATTTTCAGTTTTCTGAACCAGGGCAGCAGTTTTTTTTTCTTTTCTTGTAACTGTGTACTCAGATAACAGATAGCTAATGGATTATTTGGAGTTATTATACAGTAAGTGTCATGTTTGCAAACTGACTGCCCTAGTAGAATGCTGAAGGTGTTTAATTGGACCAACCTACTCAAAGATCTGTGTTTCGCAACAATGTGCATCAGAATCAGTCATCCTGGACTTATTCTTTCATACTGACTTGCTGACAATAGCGTATCCTATATACATGTACCTATAGGACAACTGTGTGTGTGTGTGTGTGTGTGTGTGTGTGTGTGTGTGCGTGTGTGCAAAATGGCTTAGAAGGGGGAATGAGGGATGCAGTCTTTAGCACTGCTTTGACTGTAAGCACAGTGAGCAGACACAGGGTCAAAGAGAGGGCATTCTCCAGGGAGGACAGGCAGCTCTGAATCCATTTACAGAGTCCCACTCAGGGGTAAGAGGACAGGGGTGGGGTGGGGTGGGGTTGGGGGGTTGATGGCAGTGGGGGTGAGGGTTGATGATGAATTGGTGAAAGGGAGAGACAGAGAGAGAAGTGGAAAGAGGGAATAACCGAAGCGAGGGATGACAGAAGGAGAGATGGAGAGACAGGCAAGAGAGGAGGAGAGGACACAAGGGACTGAAAAAGAGATTTGGAGAAAGATAGAAGAAGAAAGTAAGTGAATATAGAAGAGATACAGATGGTATGCATGTGTGAGTTTTAGGCAGAGAGAGGCTGAAGGGAGGTGAGGGAGAGAAAGGAGGGAGGAAAAATGAGGGACTGAAGATCAGTGAGAAAGTATCTGTGTGTGTGTGTGTGTGTGTGTGGGGGGGGGTGTGTGTGGGTGGATGTGTGTGTGTGTGTGTGTGTGTGTGTGAGAGAGAGAGAGAGAGAGAGAGAGAGAGAGAGAGAGAGAGAGAGGGAAGTGGGAATGGAAAGAGAGGGAGGGAAAGAAAGCGGAGCAACATGCAACAGTAGTGCATTTCCATAATGGTATTAAGTTCCCTGGTGAGTGTCTGAGCTCAGTGTGTGTGGCGAGTGCACTGCTGCGTATGTGATGGGCAGGGACATGCACATCCTGCACCATCACCACCACCATCAGCTCCCAACAGCGTTGGGCAGAATTCAGAATTAAATAGCTAAACCCAATTGAATTCTCAAAGTTGAATTTGACTTGAGGTAGCAAACAGGATGTAGAATTGCAATCATCATGTACAGTAATTTAATTGATTTGTGCTTATACTGTATAATATGGTGCAAATGAAAGCATGGTGTGGCAGTAAAAAAGAGCAAACAATAAAATAAGCCAGCACAGTTGTTTACAAGAACTACTGAAGTGTGTTTATGCTCAATATCCATTACTGTGCTTTGTTTCAATTAAATGTGTATATGACTTTATTATTAGACTGAATTATTCCTGTTAAGTGAAGTGGAGTTTTATTGAGTTGTTACAAATTAAATTCTGTTTCTTGTCTTTTGACAAGAAATTCAATTCCAACTGTAATTCCAGGACTGAATGAGTGTTAATTCTAAAACTTGGAACTTTGCACAAGCCTGTCTAGTACACACTAGTACAGGACCTCACCAGCCCTTCCCCCCAGCTGCACCTCCAGCTCCTAACCAACAACCCAGCACCCAGCAGACACAATGCTACCTAAACAACCCAGCACCCAGCAGACACAATGCTACCTCAACAACCCAGCAGACACTACATTATACCTTAGCAACCTAACAACCCAGCACCCAGCAGACACAATACTACCTCAACAACCCAGCACCCAGCAGACACAATGCTACCTCAACAACCCAGCAGACACTACATTATACCTTAGCAACCCATCAGACACTACCTCAACAACCCAGCACCCAGCAGACACAATAGGCCTACTACCTCAACAACCCAGCACCCAGCAAACACAACACTATACCTCAACAACCCAGCAGACACAACAACCTATCACCACTCCCACCTCCATTGTGTTCCACTTGTCCTTGAAGTTTCCCATAAGTCACTCTCTTTCTTTTTCTCTCTCTCCCTCTATCTTCCCTGTCTCTTTTACTCTCTGTTTGTCTCCTCTCCCTCTTCTCTCTCTCTCTTTCTCTCTCCCTCTGTCTCTCTCTCTTCCCTCATGTCTTCTCATGCTCCTCTCTGTTTGCATTCACTGCTGAGCACGAGATATCCAGAACAGCCTGATGTTACAGAGTCTGAGCATGTCAGAGAGAAAGAGAGGGAGAGAGGGAGGGAGGGAGAGGCATAATCACATCATCTTTGCTCGGCACACGAGAGGGCAGAGTGCAAAGCAGGGAAGAAGCGGAGCAGAGAAGACGAGAGGAAAGAAAAGTGGAGGAGAGAACAGAAAAGAACAGATCAGAGTAGAACATTAAAAAAACGGAACATTGGCAAGGCAGAGCAAATCACACACACACACACACACACACACACACACACACACACACACACACACACACACACACACACACACACACACATTGTAGGCTGCACAGGGCTCAGTTAGAACTGTCTGGAAACTTGCACAGCACTTCAGTCCAAGCACTTTGTGAATGTTTTGAGTTGCAGTAGGATTGAACCTCCATGGATGCACACACACACTACTGGTGTTGTCTCACAAGACAGACTTGCACAGGCATGTGTTTTGGGACCAGCTGTAGGACTGGTGGGGGCCAACAGCTAGTCGTGTGTGTGTGTATTTTCTCGTTCAATGACCTGGTACTGGAGTTCTTTTACAATGGTGCACACACGTCACAACAAGTAAAACTAGGATGTTTTTTTTTCCTTTTTTATGTCTTTTTTACTTTCATGCTGTAGTTGAAATGTGGTAATTATTGGAAATAGAGCAAATTGTTTCTTCAATGCACTTTTGCGGGTGTGGTGGAACAGTTGTTACATCACTTGACTAACAATTTGGGCTGCCAGCTTTCGATTCAGCACCCCACATTGTGAGGCTGTGTTGCTTTGAATAAAAGTGTTGGCTAAATATCAGTCTACTTTTAGTCTTCTTAGAAGTGCTTTGCAACTTGGTTCCTGTTATGTTGGCTCAGAAATCTCATGTCAGATAACCTTGAACTTGATTCTGAGAAAATGACACAATACATTGAGGCATTTTCTACATCACATTAGCCACTACACACTGCCTCTGTAACTGCAGGCTTTTTATAGTGACCTGGTGTATCTTATGATTTTGATATTTATGAAACCTAACAGCTCTCCAGTTTTCTTTTTTTTACGTTTTTTTCTTTTTTACGTTTATTTATTAAGTCTCCTTCTACTTTGATTGTAAGGGGAGTTGTTTAGTTGAGTTGGAATGAGTTACTGCTGTAGTGTGTGTTGGTGTATGGCATTAACTGAATCCTTTCAACTCAAAACAGCACAGATGTGTGAGTTTGCGTGTACACTGGCATGCACATCTGTGTGAATGTATGTGCATGTTTACAGTATATGAGTAGATGTAGGTATAATTGCCTTTAAAAAAATAACCTACTATTCTGTGTGTGTGTGTGTGTGTGTGTGTGTGTGTGTGTGTGTGTGTGTGTGTGTGTGTGTGTGTGCATATGTACTGTCATGTGTAGGATTCACTGGGCAGGAACGGAGACTGCCACCAAGTGGTGTGGCTATATGAGCGGTGCCATCCAGAGTGGCCATCGGGTGGCGCTAGAGGTCCTGTTCCACCTGAGCCCTCATTTGCTGAACCAGGAAGAAAAGGAGGCAGCACAGGGCCTCACCCACCAATCACAACCCCGGAGTGACCACTGGAGCCACGTGATTGGCTACTCGCCACTCCGCGTCACGTTTGTCCTGACTGCCCTCTCTCTGGGGGCTGCCATGCTATTGGTCAAGCCCCAACTTAGGAAAGATGTGATTGGTCAACTGTCAGACTTGCTTTCCAAATATTACACTATTAGGAAGTAATTTTCCCAAGAGAGCCACAGAAAATGAATGAGCCTCAGGAAATACAGAATCAATCTAATTTACCTGCATTATCTTCCGTGCCACAGGAGAAAGAGACAGATAGTTTTCAACTGGGCAAAAAATTCAAGAAAACACTAAATAAAACAAGGCCAATAATATAAGACAAATTACCATACTTGAAAGTAACAAAACTCAGTCACATTTTTCTGCCATGTGTGCCTGTTTTTTTTTAGACGGTTAGAGAGTCTAATTCCTGTGTAGCTTTGCTTTAAATGAAATCTTGTGCTGTTGTTGCTGTGGAGACCACGAGGTCGTCACACCTCCTTGTCCGTGAAGAAGATAACATGTTTGAGCTGCAGCAGTCTGCCTGGTGGAGGTGGGAGGTGATGGATTCTCCACAGGAAATCGCTAATTCCTTGTCGCAGAGACTCTTCTCCCTACCTCCCCCTAATCCAAACATACGTGAACCAGCACGAAAAAGACTAGGAAAGGACCCCTTGCTTAGCACGACACAGAGGTGTCAATTTCAGTTCCTGGCCACATTTGTGCTCTAAACATGCCATGTCATGAGGTCTCCCCCCTGCAATTGGTTAAGCCTCAGTGGAGTCATTTCATTGCACTGATATCAGAGAGCATGGCTTCCTAGGAGACTGTGTAAACTTCAGCATCAGCGCCAGCCTGAGCCACCTGTTCAGTAATGAAAGCATAATCTTATGTATGGTCTGCATTTGCTATTATATGGTGTGCCCACAGGAAAAATCCTGTGTCCTTCTAATGCAAAGATGTCCTTGTCCCTGTCCCTGTGTCTAACGTCCAACATGTCTATGCGGGAGTAATAAATGGAGTAGATTTATCAAAAGTCGGTAAAGCAGAGCTGTTCCACCCCATGAGAAAGTGAAACAAAAGCAAGGCTGTTTCGTGAGCCACAGGATGTATTGATTGGATGTAGCTGCACTATCTACCAAACCGCAGGGTGTGTAGACTTGGTTTGCTCTCGCTTTGTTTGTTTTCTGTGTGTTCCTAAGGAGAAAAAAAAAGCCAGTTAATTTCTGCCTTACTTGTCAGTAGCCGCACAGTCTCCTTTTTGTCCTTGTGTACTTGTCTCTTATGCCATTAAAGTTTAATTCCCGTGCAAAGTCTCTTAATATGAACGAGTCAGTCACACCTTCCAGGCAATGAGGGGGATAAGCTAGCGGAGCTGAAACACTCTGCTTGCTGGAGGTGGGAGGTGATGGATTCTCCTCAGGAAATTGCCAATTCATTGCAGGGCCACTTCCTGTGTGTCTTGATATAGAGACATCGAAGGAGGAGGAGGAGGAGGGAACACAGACACACATGCAAACACACACACACACACTTGAAAACACACATGTACACACTCATTCTCATAAATACTTTGGCAGACACACACACATACACCAAAACACATGCATATAACCATGCACAGATCACAAGCATGTTCAGACACTAGCCTTACTACTCTCTCTCTCTCTCTCTCTCTCCCTCTCTCTGTCTCTCTCAGACACACCTGCCAGTGTGCTAGGGGGATGAGGCGCATGTGATGCCAACACCCTCCTCCCCCTTGTTCAGTGAAAGCGATTCAATTGCTATCGCTCGATTGCACAGGTGATTGAGGAGATTTTGGTCGGGCTCCCCCAGGGACACCTAACTCATGGCCCCTGTGGGGTCCTGCCAGCAGCAGCGGGAGCAAGCTGGGCAGGCCGAACCACGGCCTCCCACACGCCACTATTTGTCTTTGTTATCAGCGGCGTGCAGCAGATCAGCGGCTCCTTTCCCCCCACCGCACCGGCCAGCAGTGTCCAGGCCACGCAAAGATTAAAACCCCACCTGGCCTGCTCTGCCTGCAGGCTGCCTGATGCTCTCCGGTCTGTACACATCCAATTCCCAGGATCCCGTGGAAAGGCCAGAGGACAATAGCTCCTGCCCAGATCGGTGACTGGAGACGGGGCAGAAGACGGATGGGTCCCAGGCAGTAGTGTGGTAGTGGTAGTGGGGGAGCTTGGGGGATATTCCATTCAGAGCATGAAGCCCAGACCTTCTGTCCTGCCTGCTCAGTCAGGCAATGGCAAGCTTTTGTCTCACTGTGTAGGTTAAGACCAAAATTTCACAAAGCAAGCTTCAGTGCTCATGGAGTTTATTTATCAAACTGACCTTGATACTCACAATCATGCTTTCCAAACAGGACTTACTACACAGGCAGAATTTTAATGGCCCACACCCTGTTCCCTGTTGCATAAAGCCCCTACTTCCCTCCCGAATGTCCCAAACTTAAGGCTGTTGCATTAACATTTAAGTGAAACTGCTTCCCCTTAGATTTATTAAGGGACCAAAGATTTTCCCTCCAATCCAAAAGGTGGATTTGGATTATCTGCATTCATCAATCAACCCATCAAACACTGTTGTTTCACGTTGTCTGAATGCTGCTAGTAGGTATGAGAAGACAAAATGTAGACAACAGAAAGCAAAATTTTGTGCAACATAACGAAAACGATAACCAACCTTAACTGATGTTGACAAGGAATTGTTTTTATGTATACACTGCTAAAAAGCTGCCACTTCACAAATTTGGTTTGCATCGTACTTAATGCATTTGCTCTTATACCTACTGACAGAACTCTGGTGCTACAGTGAGTTTGCTCCATTAAGGAGAACCCTCTTGAAACTCTTACCAATGATAGACTAGTGAGAGTCCATTTTTTGATTGTGTAGATAATGTATTTACGCATGAATTGCATAGATGATTACTGACTTAGTGGCTGATGCAGTGCGAGTCCAGCATCTGCAGAACCATCTCTGCCTCAACAAGGTCTGATCAGAGCTGAATTTTTCAGAAGAACAGTCTGCCTAAAGAATTTTTGGTGGGATTGATGGCATACACATCAACATACTGTAGGGATTGCCTTGGATGCACTTGGAATATCAGCAAGTTGACAAAAAAGAACCCATGAAGACTTAACTGTCATGAATCAAATTCATGATTGGCAAATTCAGGTCAGTTAAGCCTTTGAGCACTCAAGTCAAATGGTTTTGTAGTCATTTCAACCATATACATTTGTATACGCTGAGACTAAATATGGTTTCACCATAGATCAAGGAGTTACATTTTTAAAAAGACATTCAAGACATCATTACATATTTAATGCATGCATGAGGTAAACATAGTGCAATGCTACTGAAGCTGATGACAGTAGGTGGAAGAGCGAGTGGGACAGATGTGTTATGTCTTTTACAGTGCTTTTGGCTTTGCACAGACAGTGAGTAGGCTATTCTAGATGACAGAAAGGGAGGGCCTGTTCAAGACTATGGTTGAGAAAATGGGATTTTTTTCATAGTCTCATTGACTTAACTCATAACATTCTTGTTGATTCTGTAATTTTACACAGCAAATATCAGCAAACATCCTTGCGGTGAGACATGCTACTTTGCTTGCATGTTAAATAAAGGGTTTGACACCAAAACATGATGGGCTGCTGAAGAGTCGATGTTTTTTTTCTCCACCTTTAATTAGCACTGTACTGGGAGATGACAACTGTGCTTCTTTTAAGGATATCTGTGGTCATTTTTGTCCAAACAACACCAGACTTGGCACTGCACTTACTCATGCCATAAGCAAGACACGCACTGCATTCAAGGACACTCGGATGACTGGCTTTAGAGTTATGTGTGGTAAACATAGACAGATGGCATGCACATTAAGACATTCCTAGCATTTATAGATACAAGTGCATTGCCTGTTGGTGCCGCTTAACTTATATCTGTAGTATTTTTTATCCAAACATCACCAAATTTGGCACTGCACTCAGTCATGCCAATAGCAAGATGCATGCCAAGTCTGAGGTCAGTTGGACGAATGGTTCGAGAGTTATGTGTGGAACACACAGACAGACGTTCCTTGCATTAATAGATAGATAGATATAGTCAATAGCAGCTTGCTATAGTTTACATCACTTGGTCCAACCCCAAGTTCTTGTCTTCCATTTGTGAAGCCTGGATTGAGATGTTTATTTATGATGGAACAGACTGTTCATACACCCAGAACAGCACAAGTAACTTGCAGTTCACTTCGTTTGACAGCGACTCTATTGGGTTAGAATCACAGACTGTACCTATAATTTCTCAGACTTTTCTCGAAATTTCTCCAAAAGCGCCTTTGATGCTGCGCCTCTTGCATCTCCAACAGGCTTTAATTATCACAGTCTTACTTCTCCAACTGACTTTTCTTTGATGCTCGTTCTCTGACTTCTCAAAAACTGGCTGTAACGCTCTCTCAATCCTCCCTCCCTCTCTGTCTCTATCTCTCTCTCAACCTGGCTCTGACACCCAGAGATGCTTTCACTCTGACCGGCTCCGATTGGGGCCTGTGGGTCACTGCGGCCCTCTGGGCTTGGCGCCGTGCTGCTGTCAGCTGGAGTTCTGCGAGGCTTTGATGTGGAGGCACGGATGCTATGGATGCACGGACTAGGCAGCAGCAGCGGCAGCAGCAACACGCGCTCGGTGTATCAGTGCCATGAGAGTGGCACTGCCCGCGGGGCCAGACACACACTGATGGATTGGAGAGGATGGGAAGGTCAAGCTGTCATGACTCAATGCTGTGTTGTCCGTTTAGCGAATGAGACAGAACACAAACACGCACTGGACTGGACGGCACTGATGCCGGTGGCACGGGCCCCTTAGAGACCTGCGGTCACACAAGGGACTGGCCACTCAGATAAACAGGCACAGAGAATTTTTTTGTGTGTGTCTTCATGTACTTTTCACATACTCATGTTCATACCACACTTGGAGAATCGCTTTGTTACTCTATCACCCACATATTCATTCAGTCATTCATTTACATTTATGCATTTAGCAGATGCGTTTATACAGTATAAAGCGACTTACAAAAGAGGGATAACAAGCTACAACACAACACAAGTAAATGCCTACTAGTAGTGCTATTTGCTTAGCCTGACTATCCCCAAACTAAATAATCACAAGTGATATTTAGTGTGGAGATCCACCTATTGCTTTTCTCGTAGCAGAAGTGTCGTTTAGCCTACGATTGTCCAGAGAAAGGGCCGGACTGGGACCAAAAAATGGCCCAGGTATTTTTGGCCATGGAGGCTCACCATGATATTATTCAATATAAAATTAGTAAATTAAGACAGCCCTGGCCCAAAAATGACCGTCGGCCCACCGGGCATTGCCCTGTATGCCCTATGGCCAGTCCATGCCTGTCCAGAGCCGTTTATTGGGCACTATGAATGTCTATCATAGCACCAGTACCAAGCTCAGAGCCAATACAAGAGCCACCATGTGACATAAAATGAAATTGAGCGCCTTGTTCATCCCTTTTTGCTCTGTGATTGGATACCTAAAGCAGTCGAGAAAATCAGCCATAGTACCCATGCTGCTTTGCAGAGTGAAATGAAGTGGAGCGTGCAAATGAGCATGGGTACTCCCAGGCTACCATTTGCTAGGAGGAGAACGAGTGCAAGAGTTGGTGAGGTACTTGAAAGGACTAGAACAAGAGGTATTTTCATTCATTCATTCATTTATTCATTCATTCACTCACCTAATGACCTACTGTCACCAATCAACTCACTCATTCACTCATTCATTTACTATTTTGCTTTCCAAGGAGCTTTTGTTTTCGCTGTGTGTGTGTGTGTGTGTGTGTGTGCGTGTCTGAGTGTGTGTGTGTGTGTGTGCGTGTGTGTGAGTGTGTGCCTGTTTGTCTGTGTACAAAATAACTTGAAAAGTACTGCACGCATTTGAATGAAATTTTCAGACAATGTGTGTATTGTGACAAGAAACGACTGATTAAATTTTGGTGGTGATCGATGATCTAGAACACAATTTGTGAGTGCTTTTCAATGTAATGCATTGATTGATTAATTGACCCAATCAATCAATTAATTGATTAATTAATACACTCACACAACCATCCATTCACTCACTCATTCCCTCAGTTATTTTCTCACTCAGTCTTACTGTCGCCCACACTCACCTTAATTGAGTCATTGTGTCACGCTGCACAGTGGCTAAATTAAGATGCTTTCCACATGGCAAAGATATTGGCTTTTGAATTCATTTGTTCTGTTTGAATGAACACAATTTTAGAGCAAGAAGCACCCAGGGGGAGTCTACTGTGTCCTCAGGTGGAAGCGTTCGAATTTGTCAATTTTCTCAGAATTCTCTGACATTGGTTGCCGGTTTGGAGGGATGAGTCGTGTCTTTGGAGGTGAAGGACAACGGCTAAGGTCAGCATTCAGACCATTGAGCACAACAGGCCATTTATCCACTCACCCAAAAACCTCAGAAAACATGCGTACAAAGATGCATGCACACACACACACACACACACACACACACACACACACACACACACACACACACACACACACACACACACACACACCTTGAAAGAAAGAAGCGAAGTCTCAAATGAAATGACTCACAACTAACAAGCTCTCTCACATACAAACACACACATGCACACACATACACACAGCAGGCACATGTGCTGACATATTCTGACCTTTAAACAAATATGACAGAAACACAGTCAACAGCAGGTTGAGCTGAGCCTTTGTTGATCCCATTGCATTGACTTTGACATAGAAAGAGTTCTTGGAACACATCAAAGCTTTGCCAAGTACCCAGATTTACTGCCTGTGTGAGGAACACTTTGGACAGAACAGAAGCACAGAAGTGTGAAGAGCTTGTTTTTTCTCATCGCAAA
>JAODXP020000008.1:5422401-5474901 GCA_027497455.2 Sardinella longiceps | reverse complement strand
TCATAAGGAAGAAAACTAACAAAAACAAAACATGTCCTTTTCAACAAAGGTGAATAGTTCGCTCCAAGGTTCCTCTTCTCTCTCCACTGCTTCTGAATGTCAATGGGGAAGGTCTTGAGAGAGACTGCAAACAATAGGTCCACCCTGGATTAGCAAAAGTGGTTGGGAACTGTACACCAATGCTCCAGAGCAGCTCTGAGCTAGGCTGATTAGTACTGATCCAGGATCAGTTCAGATGTCTCTCTCTCTCTCTCTCTCTCTCTCTCTCTATCCATTTCTTGGTTACCTCCCATTCAGAACTGTGTGTGTATGTGAGTGAGTGTGAGTATGTATATGTGTGTGTGTGAGTGTGTGTCTGTGTGTGTGTGTGTTTGAGGTGGGGTAGGGGTTATGATAGTGTCAGGTCCGTACCTTTAAGTCTGAGTAAGAAAAGCATGGGGGAAAAAGAGCTTGGTTTCCTGACAAGGCAAAGTGCAAAAGCCATGTTTGTTTGCGGAGCCTCTCAGCGAGCAGCAGTATGCGGCCTCCACACCCACCCACACATGGAGTACAGTATGAGGCAGCAGAAAAGGTTAGATGATACATGAAATAATACAGATGATTACTATTCCTGTGGTGAAACCTGCTTGTGTCCAGTGGGGATGACCAGAGAGAGAGAGAGAGAGAGAGAGAGAGAGAGAGGGAATACACAAGAAGGAGAAGGAAGATAGGGAAAGCAGGGAAAAAAGAATAGAGAGATGAGAGAAGAAAAGAGAAGTCGGGTGTGGGAGAACAGGAGTGAGGGAGAGGAGAAGAGAAGAGAAGAGGAGAGGAGAAGAATGGCGAGGAGAGAGAGAGTGCGCAGCGGAGCGGAGCTGAGAGGGGTGCATTAAGAGTCTGGGGGTCCCGCTGGCACACAGGTGGAGACGAGACCCAGGAGCTGAGGAGGGGAGGGGAGGGGGGAGAGTGAGGTGCGGAGGCGGAGGCGGCTCCTCTCCTGGCTCTCCTCCCGGCCTCCTCTGGCCCAGCGGAGCGGCTGATGAGGCGAGCCCACTAGTGCATGGAGGGCATGTCACCCAGCCAGGATCCCGGCAGCGGTCTGGGACAGGGGAATTCATTCTGTGGGACCAGACAGACACACAGACAGGGAGACACAGACATACAGACAGACAGAAAAACATACATGAAAGGAGAGTTTTAAAACTTGTTCCCAGTGATAGTAATAACATTACCAACATTATAATAATAACATTACCAATATTAACCACACAGATACACAAAAAAAGACATCCACACTGCATATTATAGGCCAAATGACAAAAAATATTGTTGTGTCGGAGGACTCGTTGCAATGGAAATAGTGGCAATGTAGGCCGCTGGTCCAGAATTCAGAATTTTTGTTTGTTTGTGTGGATGTTTTTCTTTGGTAATCATGGTCAAGTCACAGGGGTTAGAAGTGTGGAGGGCTATAAGGGCCTCCCAGATCTGCAAGCTGTCAGTGACACAGCACAATGCCGGATTAGTCCTCAATGCAGTACAAGCAGCATCATAGAGCAAGCACTACTGTGTGTGTGTGTGTGTGTGTGTGTGTGTGTGTGTGTGTGTGTGTGTGTGTGTGTGTGTGTGACATTTATGTGAAACAGCCATCAAAGTACCATCTTAGAAAAAAAAAAAAAACAGTTCTGAACTGATGTTGTGAGAAGCCTTTCACAATAGGATGCTTTTTAGCTACTCAATTTGAATGACAGTCTCTCCATTTACAGCAGTTATTTGGAAAACAATGCAAATGAGACAAAGGGAGACACCTTGCAAAACAAGCACTTCATTTCCATGAAGGCCTTCCATGAGAAAGGCCCTGGTAATTAGAGTTAAAAGCACACGAAACTTCAGTATATGCCACCCTTATTTTTTCAATACTGGTAGGTATCTTGCTCCTTGTATCTAGTCCACTGTATCATCTCTGCACAAAAATGAACAACAACACTGCCTGCGTCCTTTTATGGCATGTTTATTGTCTAGCATTTGAATCATTTGCAACTTCGCCTCATCTCATGACTGTGTCACTGTGAGAGGCCTCCAGGGCATGAGTCTGACAGGCCGGTGAAATATCACTCAGATAACCACACACAGCCCACGCCAAGGCAAATGGCTTATTGCATTCTGGTTTAATTTGAGCGTAATTGGACGACACAAAGCCAAATGACCTTGCTCTGATAAGGCCTTTATCTAAACTGGATTGAAGGAAACTTCTAGAACGGCAATTTGTGACCTGCATTGTGACACAGTGATGATTATCACGTTCAGCCTTTGGTTCAACATTGCATATAAACTCCCCCCCTGCTGCGACACACTGATTATTGTGTGGCTTTCTCTCCCCGCTTTGGAGGAAGGGTGTGAGTGTGTGTGTGTGTGTGTGTGTGTGTGTGTGTGTGTGTGTGTGAGAGAGAGAGAGAGAGAGAGAGAGAGAGAGAGAGAGAGAGAGAGTGTGTGTGTATGTAGTAATGACTTGAGAGCTGTACTTTTCTTTCTTTATCTATGAATGTGGTGGTGTTTTTTAAGCCCTGCTGTTAATCTCGGTTGGGGGAAAGCTCCATCTACAAAAAAATCCTGCTAATGACATCTTATCCCTCGAGACTTCATCAGTGAGTCAGTCAACAAGCACCAAACCCCCCCCACCACCACCACCACCACCACATTTGAGTTGTGGTAGTGGGTTGGGCAAAATTGAGATGTTGACAGTCTTTCTGCGAAGTGGCTGATTCTAGACTATGCAATGACTGACATCAGCCGTTTCTCAGTGTCAAGGAAGGATCCTTATAAAGTGGACAAAACCTCACTGCTAGACTGTTACCAAACAAGTACTAAATTTGCACTACGCTGTTGATGCAGTATGCTCTAGTCTATGTTTATCAAAAATGCCAAGGATATAAGATTTTAATTAACTGACATGGGAGAGTGATGATGACATGCATTGTTTATTAATAGAAATGAGTTGGGAGATTTGATTATTAATGATGCAAACTAACAAATCACTTGCTAGTCTGTTCCATTGCCTCACTGTTTGCTAGAAACACTCTGGCCTTGTTTGTGGAGGGGGTTTCTCAGAGGACTCTTGCTACCAAAGATTCCACTCTTGACTCCTGGGAAACAGCTACAATTTCACAAATAAAGTATTACTTTTTCATTGAACAAAGGCTTGTCACTGGGGCAACACTTTTGAAGGCTAAACCATGATAACTATGTAATTCACTTAATTTCAAATTGAATTCAAATTTGTGTGTGAAGTCCACTCAGGGCCGGTTCTAGGTATAGACGAACTAGGTGATTGTCTAGGACACCAAATATCAGGGGGTGCATCACAATACATTTTACTGGTGGTGGTCAGTGAGGTCCCCCTCAACTGTGAAGCGCTTTGGGTGTCTAGAAAGGTGCTATAGAAATCCAATGTGTTGTTGTTATAACTTTTTTCTTCAGCCTTTCACTTGTATTTCTAGAAAATAGGGGGCAAAACTCAAATCTGGCCTAGGGCAGCAAAAAGGCTAGAATCGGCCCTGAGTACACTAACAACAACATTTAAGATTTAAGAATGCTGGAGTTCACCTTACTCGTCGTAACAGGGGGAAAGGGGGACTGAGATAACAGGGCCTTAAAAGGAGGGAGGGCCTTTGAGGAGTCTGGCTTTGTATTCCAGGCGGTGAGGGGGTGTCTATGGCAACTGCTTGTCCACAGGGCCCAGAATTTGGTGCTATGCCTCTGTGTACCTGAGACAGCCTAGAAATCTAGATATACCTTAGTGGTAGTCAGCAGCTAGGCTACGTCTGAACACAAGCCACAGGGCTGGTCCAAGGTTTGGTCAGACCAATCACATTACTCCATCATTATAGAGAGATGCTTTGAATGGTTGTGACCACTTGATACATTTTGAGGTTAAAATCTGGCTTGTCAGACAGAGACAAATATCACATGCAAGAACCCAGTGAGTCCTTTAACAACTACTTAGAAAGAAAATGAATGATATATGAGGACTTGAGGGGTGTAAGTGTAAAGATTACATAGCTGAGGGCAGCTCCTGGAGGACCCTAACCATATTTTCCTGAAAGGTTTAGAATGGCTGCTGCATCTCCCTCACCTCTTTCCCTGAGCTGCGCTGGTGGGGATGAATTTTTAAACCAGGCTGTGGCAGAGGCAGAACCACACACAGACACGGACACAGACACAGACACACACACACACACAAGCACACACACACACACACACACACACACACACACACACACACACACACACACACACACACACACACACACACACACACACACAGCACACACACACACACACACACACACACACACACACACACACACACACACACACACACACACACACACACACACACAAGCACGCACACACGCCAAACGCACGCACACACAGTCGGACGAGGGTAAAATAAGCTCTGGGGTGGTTGTAAGGTTGCCTACTCTCTGTGATTTGCGTCTCTCTCACTGAGGGGGATATTCTCAAGTCCTTGCTGCAGAAACACGGGGGAGAAAGAAGAGAAGAAAGGAAGAGAGGGAAAAGCCTGTGCTGTGTGAGCTTTGGCTGCAGGTAAATCTGACTTTTAATAGCATTGATGTGTGAATCAGAGAGATTGGGATTGAATATGGCAGCCTCAGCACTTTAAGTCAACTCTAGGGGATTGGCATGGCATTAACAGCAACTGTTTGCATCTGGGGCTGCCTCTCTCTCTCTCTCTCTCTCTCTCTCTCTCTCTCTCTTTCTCTCTTCACTTTCCCTGTCCCTTTTTCTCTCTCTGACTTTTTCCTCTTTCTCTCTTTACCCTGCTCCCTCTTTTTCTATCTGTTACTCTTTCTCTCTACTCTCCCTTACCCTCAACCCTCTCTCTCTCTCTCTCTCTCTCTCTCTCTCTCTCTCTCTTACTTCCCATCTGGTTATCTCTCTCTCCTCCTTTCCCTCTGTACCAAACGTGTGTGTGTGTGTGTGTGTGTGTGTGTGTGTGTGTGTGTGTGTGTACATGTGTACGTGTGTGTCACATGCCGTCGGCTCAGCTTTGATACAGGTGTAATCATACAGACAGGAGGAAGCTGCTCCTACTCTTCCTCCCCCTCCTCCTCCTTATGCCTGCTGTATGGGTGCTAGGTTATGGCTGACACAGCAGACTGGCGCTCACATCAAACTCAGGGAATATGCCAGTGCAAGAGGACATATAGACGCCACACACACACACACACACACACACACACACACACACACACACACACACACACACACACACACACACACACACACACACACACACACACAGGCACACCCAGAAATGCACATATACATGCACACAGCTTTTCAAGCATGAGGAAACATGCAGTACAAATGTAGACAACTATCTCTTTCTCTCTCTCTCTCTCTCTCTCTCTCTCTCTCTCTCTCTCTCTCGTCATGTCAAGTCAAGTCAAAGAGTGCTTTATTGGCATGACAAAACAGAATTTGCATTGCCAAAGCAGTAATACAGGATAGTATATAGACAAGCGCACACACGCGCACACACACACACACACATACACACACATACACACCCACACCCACTCACATTCAAACAAACAATTCAAATGAAAAAGAAATTAAGCTTAGCAAATAGCAAATCAATAGCAAATCAACATCAAGGTAGAATAAGATAAGAGAAAAATACCCTCTTTTTTACTGGTAACACAAATATTAAACATAATGCTGTCAATTTACATTGAACCAGTGTCTCGCAGGTTATGGCAATTAGAAATGTACTGTGCTGCTAGAGCAGCTGTAGGCCCCTCTCCAGACAGGAGCGCCATTTTGTCAGTCATGCTGAGGGTGTCAAAATCTTTGTGTAAACTAATGAAATGCAATATTTATTTGATAGCAGTCATAAATTGAAATGCTATAGGAGGAATAGAGAACACAATAGGTGGAGGTAGACAATAAAACGGGTTCACAAGGTCTGTGCCCCCCCCCCCCACAGAAGGAATCCAGAAGGAATCCTCCCAGAGATCAAACCACAACAACACACATTGCATTTACACATAAATCTACATGACACTGCCTTTCACACACACACACACACACACACACACACACACACACACACACACACACACACACATACACACACACACACACACACACAATACACATACACACACTTACACGCCACTAGAGGGTGGTGTGAGGGGCTGTGAGCATCTTAGTATGAAACACACACACACACACACACGCTCTGAGTCTAAAATCTGGAATAGCAATCTTGGCATGGCAAGCACTTTACACACACACACACACACACACACACACACACACACACACACACACACACACACACACACACACACACACACAAACAAGAGGCTTGCTAAAACTCACAAAGCCCTCTGGGAAGACTCTACTGATATCTCTGGTCTCACTGTTCTCCTGTGAACTGCTCTGAATGATCTGAAGTCACACACACAGACATAGACACACAGCACACATGCATAGGCTATCACCCACACAAACTTTCCCTCGCTCTCTCCCTCTCTCTCTACCTCTCTCTCTCTCTCTCTCTCACACACACACACACACACACACACACACACACACACACACACACACACACACACACCACACAAACCGATATCTGTGGTGCCTCTTTTCTCTGGTGAGCGAGCGAGCTCAGGATGATCTGAAATGACCCGGCGGCACATCGTTTCAAAGATGAAAGTCTTGGATGGTCGCTGGCTGGCTGGGAAGCGGCATTTTGTTTTTTTGAGGGAGAGATAATTGTGGAGGACAACCCCCTCCCCTGAACACAGCCCACTGCACACACACACACACACACACACACACACACACACACACACACACAGAGAGACACACACATATATACACACATACACACACACACACACACACACACACACACACAGAGACACACACATATATACACACACACACACACACACACACACACACACACACACACACACACACACACACACACCATCATCCATTTGCTCTACAATCATCCAGATTGAGTGGGTGCTGTTATCATCACCTTCTTGAGAGACCTCAAAAATGAGCTTCCACATGGCAGTGCTTTTAATGACAAACCTGCAACAAAGTCAGCCTTTCCTGTCGTTGCTTAGCCTCAAAAGTCTCTCTCTTTCTCTCTCTCTCTTTCCCAATTTTCTTTCTCTTACACAGTGAGCCCCTCCCCCCTTTCCTTTTTTCCTCTCTCTTTCCAGAGCTTAGTTGGCAAAGGCCAGGTGCTATTAAAAGATTGCTTGAACAGGCAACCATTGAGGCCTACACTCTAAATTATTATGTGGGCTATTTTGGTTAATAATATGCATTGCTTTATTTAGCTGCCACATTTTGGCACCCATCCGTTCTCAGAGCCATACAAGCTAATAGATCTAGATCTGGCAATATACATTTAGACACTTTAGCACTGAAACTGCAGCGGGTACTCAATAAAAAGTAATACTGCAGTGAAACAAATTCATTCTGGGTCAACAAGGAGATCTTATCAAAGGCTTTGTCAAACCTTGGACTCGAGATAAATAATGTTCACTTTACACAACTAAAGCGAAATGCTCTAAATGGTTTTAAACTGCCAACGACTGCTGTCTCACACATTAAATCCAGTGAATCTCCAAATGCCTAGTCTCATTTGGCAAAGAGGGTGAGTCCCGTAGCTTAATCTTCGTAATTGAGATACACAGCACAGAACAATCACAATGATCTCACTACCGATCGAAACACTCAACATGTCCTTATTTATATTGTTTATTAGCATGACAGCATGCTTGTTTATGTCCAATAATCAATATTCTATTTGAATACCAGCATACCAACACTAGTGTGACGGGTCTGGTCTGTCTTAGTTTGTGTAATAGACACAAATTGTGCTATTTCTTGTTGCAAATGGCCTGTCTTGTCTGTTTTCCTGCTTCTTAATGAGACTGGTCCCAGCAGGCGCTAGGCTTGCCTGTAATTAAATCATACGTGTTGGGTCTAATTAGGGCTGGGCTAAACATGAGGTAATTAGTTAGAGGCAAGTCAGGAGACAGACGTAAGGAGCAGGGCATTCACTAACGCTTGATCCTCCGAGGGGGCCCTCTACAGAGTCTGGTCAGCGTGAACACACACACACACACACACACACACACACACACACACACACACACACACACACACACACACACACACATAGGCCTACACACTCTCACACACACAGCTTGCACACACATACATATTAATGCATGAACACTCACACATCAACACCTATGACAGGAGGAGATGAAGACATTGTGCACACGCCCATGCACTGCACACACACACACACACACACACACACACACACACACACACACACACACACACACACACACACACAGATATAATGGAGGAGATGAAGACAGTCCAGCTGGCCGGGCTTCAATCTGACAGGATTATTAATATTTTCATAAGGAGAGACAGGGGAAATTACTCCCTGTCTGACCATCACTGCAACGTCTTAGAGGGTTTTTCTTGATGCATGCGCGTGCTCGTGTGTGTGTGTGTGCGTGTGTGTGTGTGTTTGTGTGAGTGTGTCTCTCTCTCTCTCTCTGTATGTGTGTGTGTGTGTGTGTGTGTGTGTGTGTGACCATACAAAATTTTGACGGAGCTCCTACTCTTGCCACATAACTGTTGTCTGTGTGTGTGTGAGTGTGTTTAACCATATATGTGTGTATGCATTTGTGCATGTAGTTGTGTGTGTTGTGTATATCCTATATGTGCATGTTCTGTATAGTCTATATGCACTGTATCTGTGTGTGCATATGTGAATAAATCTATCACAGCCTCATCATTTAAAGGCTATTCATTTAGTAAGTCTTTTACATAGTGAAGCAGTTTGAAAGGGTGTTACAGTGTATATGAATGAGTACATGTTTGTGTGTGTGTGTGTGTGTGTGTGTGTGTGTGTGTGTGTGTGTGTGTGTTTATTTTGTCTTTGTGGGTGTAGCTTTGTGACAGAATTAGTGTGTACTGGCAACTGCATACTGTATGTGTGTGTGTGTGTGTGTGTGTGTGTGTGTGTGTGTGAGTGTCGGAAAGGGAGAGGGAGAAAGAGAGAGTGTGCATTTGACACAATTATTCATGTATCGCCTGAGAGAGAGAATGACTGTGTGTTTGTTTGTGCTTGCTTATGCATCTCTGAGCTCATTATGGCTAAATGCTGGGTTACCTAATTTACTCCTGGTTGGTTTTTTTTGTTTTTTTTTCCAATCTCTCGCCTACTCACCACACTTTTAGACACACACAGATTCCAAGGAGAGGGGGAGGGGAACAAATCCTCTCAACACAGACAAGAATACAACATGCCTTTTACAATGCAGCCCCAGCCTGCATACTGTATCATAGACACAAAACCAGTCCATTCCACCACGGCAAGGATATTACCAGTAGGAAAACAGTGCGCTACTCTGCTGCAATTGACACACTCTACCGTCATAGTAGTAAACATCTGCACAAAAACAAGACCCACAAAAAAACAAACAAACAAAAAAACTCAACCTTTGCTGAGTACCAGAAGGTGACTGCTAGACAAACCTTGTTTCAGTGCCAAAACTATTGCTATTGCTATTGCTATTATGAGCTGTGTTAGTGTGTTAAGAAACTGGAGTAGCAAGCCAGATATGTGCGGTTTCGATTTTTCAGCTTTTCACCCCCAAGTTAACCCAGGGGGGGAACTGTCCCTGAAACTGGAAAACAGTGTCAGCAAATTTTGCGCTTTCAGCTTTTGTGGAGGTGACTCATGACTCATATTGTTTCTAGATTGTTGGGTGGAATAGTGCCAGTATTACTAGTATTTCTATTTCACATACTGAAGCTCGATGAGTATATACTGTAAGAGCAACTCTAAAACCAGAACCTTCTTAAACCTTCTTAAACGTGTAAATATTGACAGAGAAAATAAACAAAACTTTTGTCTGCTCCTGTAGTGGCTATTAGGAGCTGAGACATAGCCAAAGAGTCATGGTGTTGATTTCCATCTGCCCCAAACTTGCCCCAGGGGGGAAACTGTCCCTGCAATTGGAAAACAGTGTCAACTAATACATAAATAACTTGGGTGTCAATCTTGGTATAGACAGGGTCAGACCAAGGTCAGGTTCGACTCAGCCACCGGCACAGTCTGCTCCTACATCTGCACGACCACGTCAAAACAAGCACCAGCTGTTTACTATATAAAATCAGGGCTGAGCTGTACTGTATGAATTCAGATGGGGAAAACAGCAGCAACGTAGCACGTAGCACGTAGCACGTACTGTAGCAGTAGCGCTATCTCTCATCAGAATGCGACTACACTGCAGTTATGCGGGAACTCAGATTGGGCTGTGAGATTAATTACTTTACCCACAACCTCATTTCCCCTCCCACTCATTCCTTGTCATCTTATGTCTATCCTATCCAATAAAGGCTTCTTTTTAAAAAAGCTATCAGATATTACTTTAGCATCAAGACCGAAGAGTGCACAAACACAGCCGACTGCACTACCTTTTTTTTACAATGAGGCTTCTTTGAGTTGTCACATAATACGATTTCGAGTGCGACCCTTTATTGAATTACTCCAGGAAAGAAAAATAGATTAGCTCCATAGCCGAGAGCAGGCATAAATGAATATCTAAACTCGCATTGCCTTGAGTCGTATATCGCCTGAAGACATATATTATGACTCACGCACAAGTAACACACCCTTTCACAGTCAGAAGATTATGCAGTATTTACCCAAAACAAGCTAAAATATTTAAAACCAACATGACAGTGATCGTGAATTAAGATTTGGGTTTGAAATTGTATACGCAATGATCCAAACTGGATATGTGTGAGAGAGAGAGAGAGTGGTGTGTTAGTGCACTGTAATGTGATGTATGTTGGCTGATTCACAGAGAGGGTCTTATGAAAGGGGACGGCTTCATATCGGCCAGACCTGACAATCTGTCTTAAATCCAGCTGTGCCTGGCCAGAAAAAGGGCTTGTCAAATTTGTCCTCCTCCACAGAAAGAGGCAGAGTGGGTGGCTGAGCCGAGTGAAGACAGAGGGAACCGTGTGTGTGTGTGTGTGTGTGTGTGTGTGTGTGTGTGTGTGTGTGTGTGTGGGCGGGATGGGTGGGGAGCCCAGTAGGAGAGGGAAGATGATGCAGATAGCTCTTAGCTTTTAGGGATAATACCGGTGTGTGTTTGTGTGTGCGTGTCTTCTTGTTTGTGTGTATGCCTGTGGGTGGGATGGGGGATGGCGAGTCCAGTTGGAGAATGAATTGGTTAAATGCAGAAATTCAATTCTTAAGTGCGTATTGCACTGTACTGCAGTGTTTATGATTTTTATTCCCAACTAGAGCACCAGTGGTAAGTGTAGTCAGACAGAGATTAAGGCTCGTTACCAGAATGTGCTTCCTTTTCTCTAAAAACACACACAGGACCAGCTAGTCCAAAAAGCACAAACTCCAATAAGAAGCAGCCAGTGTGACTCCAGAGACAGCCACAGTCACTCAGTAATGGGGCAGTTGCAGAGGTTGCTAAGGACTACCATCAGAGCAGCCCTTAGTTATTTTGAGTGGCTGATGCCTTTTCATATCGAGGGAGTTGGGAAGAAAAGAGACAGAAAAAAACAGTGCAAAGCAGAAGGAGAGACAGAAAGAGAAGAGAGGGAAGAAGGGAGAGGAGAGGAGAGGAAGGGAGGAAGAGAGAGAGGAAGGAGAAGATGGGAATAGGGAAACAGAGGAGAGGAGAACAGGAGGGGAGGAGACAGAAGAGGAGAGGCAAAAATGGAGAGAGGAAGAGAGAGAAAAGAGAGAGTGTAGGAGAAACAGAGAGACCAATACATCAGTCTGAATGAGAGGAGGGAGAGGAAAGGAAAAGAGAGGAAGATAAGGGGAAGAAAGGAGGAAGGATGGAGTAAGCACAAGAAGATATAGCCTGGAGAGGAGGGGAGGAGAGCCATAAAATAAAAGTGGAGGAGGGGGACAGATTAGGAGAAGACTAGAAGACTAGAGAAGAGAGTGAAGGAGAGAAGAGTGGAGTGTGTGTGTGTGTGTGTGTGTGTGTGTGTGTGTGTGTGTGTGTGTGTGTGTGTGTGTGAGTGTGTGTAGTGGGTGTGTGTGTGTGTGTGTGTGTGTGTGTATGTGTGTGTGTGTGTGTAGTGTGTGTGTGTGGGTGTGTGTGTAGTGTGTGTGTGTGTGTGTGTGTGTGTGTGTGTGTGTGTGTGTGTGTGTGTGTGTGTGTGTGTGTGTTGGGGGGTGGGGGGGTTCAGTGCAGTGCGTGCGTTGGGGAAAATGTCTCTGTTCAGTGGGCTGTTGGGGAGGCCCTCCCCATATGGCTGATGCAGAAATGGCAGCCTGGGGCCCAGCAAGAAACACTACAGCAGCACAGCACAGCATAGCACAGCACAGTAAAGCACAGCACACGGCAGCTCCCAGCACTCGGAGCCCAGTCTCTCTTCCTACCCAACAGCTCCCTTTAATAATTTAAACATTTGCTGAACAGAGAGCTGGAGAACTTCAATTAAAATCGGTCGCGATGGGAAGATAATAAAAAAATTAGACCGTCTGTGAAAGTGTGTGTGTGTGCGAGTGTGTGTGTGTGTGTGTGTGTGTGTGTGTGTGTGTGTGTGTGTGTGGTTGTGTAGTACCATAAGAGAGCTTTCTAGGCTTTTTACATTAGTGGTCTGAACCCAATTAAGAGGAATTAAGGGTGATTAAGGTGCCAGGGCCAAGGTGGTGCATTAGAGGGAAAAGTGGACTTCACTCAAGGAACCATGAGACTGCTGATTGCACATGCCATTGCCTGAGAAATGCCACATCAAGCACACTAATGTGGGAGAGGGGAATTGGTTTGTCAGAGAGCTTGAGAGAGAAGAAGGAAAGACAAAAGGAGGGAGAAAGAAAGAAAGAAAGAAAGAAAGAAAGAAAGACAAGTGATAGGCAGAGAAGGAAGAAAAGGAAAAGGCATGTAGTTAAAGAAAGTGACAGACTGAGTGAGAAACAAGGAAAAAAAACGGCAGAAGATGTCAGACAGATGGAGCAAAGAGAGAAAGAGAGAGAGAGAGAGAGAGAGAGAGAGAGAGAGAGAGAGAGAGAGAGAGAGAGGGTAATGAAGAAATCTGAACTCACATTGGGTAATGCTTTGGTTCAAACAATTTCTCAATCAGACAGAATTATCTCAGTTTGATGTAGATGCAAAGGAATATATAACTACAATGAGATAACATGCAATTTACACAAACTGCGTTTTATGCTGTCACAGACTATGTCAACCACTCCTATATCATGCGCTCTCAACGGTAAAAGCACAAGAAATGCCGCAACATTCTAATTTGTTCTCACATGACTTGAAAAATGACAGATGAAAAAGAAAGAGCAAAACAAGCAATTTGCCTGTACTATCTTGCCCATTTAATGTAGGGTATCAATTTCTATATGCAGGGCGATAAGGGACATCTTGTTTTATGTAGATAAAAAATGCATGGATCCTCCAGGCTATCTTCAAAACAGCTTACTTTAAAAGATGTGATTTGTGGGCGAGAGTGCATGTTTTTCCTGGCTCTGTGTGTGACAAAAAATATAATCTGACTGGACTTTCTCTACACTTCTCTGTCCATCTAATAATACTGAAGTGTAGACAATCCGGGAAAAAAAATAAAATAAATGAAGGCCATTTATTGTCACAATCCATAGATGTTATGAAATAAAACGGGCCCTTTGGGTGTCACCCGATGCCTATAGACTTCACATGAGATCTCTCTTGCTGGAAATGTCATAGACAAATGTAGCCTATAGAGAAACGGGAGACAAAAACTTTGTTAAAGAGAAAGCCATCATCATAATGGCACAAAGGTTTTCCCAGGTTGTTCCATTTTATAGTTGAAAATGTCCCCCTGTTCCAATGGGTAAGACATAATGGAATGCATGACAACAAAAAATCACTAATGGCCTTGGATAGCATTGCTGTACAGCATTGCCTTGGAAGTCCAACGGTGCATCAGGGCTCTTTCAGAAGCAAACACGCTTCTTTTGTCCTCCCTTCTGCTAAGTGTATTCCACAACTGTCTGTGCTGCATACTGCAGATGCCGTGTATACCATAGGCTACCATAGAAACCCTGCCCTGTATATGCACATACATTTGGTTTGCACTGTTGGCAGGGGAGTGGAAAAGCAGGCACACTTGGCAGACTATAATGGATGTGCACTGAAGGACTGCACACAGTAGGCATTTTACAATGGCATGATGTATTGCACATAGGATCTTGAAGGACAGTGACCTCACATAACTCCTGTCTATCCACTAAGTTCTGTACTTTGCAGAGAGAGAGAGAGAGAGAGAGAGAGAGAGAGAGAGAGAGAGTCACGACACCAGATTGAAAGAATACATAATAGGTTTCTGGCTTCTGAGGCTGCTTTGCTGTCCTGACAGATCCAAGAGGCTATGCCATTCATGCTTGCCTGAGCACACGGACGCGCATCTTCAGGCTTTGAATTAAAAGCAAAATCTCAGTGGTGCGCTACACAGGCTTCTCCGGGTTCTCATCAGCGGCAGGAACACACGGCGGAAGGCAGGGAGAAGCCTTTGCTCTGTATTAACCAATCAGAGGCCACAGTCCAAAGCACCTCATGAACTTGTGAGGAAGTGACCGCCAGCCTCACCTTAACGATTACCCTCGGAGAAAGTAAGCCCGGCCGGAGACACTAAAGCAGTGCTTTCAAACCTGGCTTATTTGCAGGAAAGCAAACCTGGCTTATTTGCAGGAATAGATTTGAAACCTGTGGATTTCTGTCCTTCAAAGACTAGCCTATATTTAGTCTGGGCATATTGCAAATCTTACTTAAGATTGATATGATGGACAACCACGAATGTTTAATCATTTCACTATCGGGAGATTTGTTACCACCTTTAAGGTGACCACTGCTGTAGCTAATGGTACTAATTGAGAGATGGTCAAGCTTTTCCAATAAAAAACACACTACATTCCACTTAATTTCATTTTCAGCATGACTTATAGGGGTCCTCTTGCAAAAAGTGTTTCCCATTTTAAAAACATTAACCCAAACACAGTTAACTGTTAACCTCCTTAATAAAAAAAGATAAACACATTTCCCTAAGATAAGATAAAAGGTTAACAGGATTCCCTATGATAATGATAATGACAATAAAAATGATTTATAAAAACAACTATCTCAATTACAGCTAAAACAGGCTTTCAAAATGTTAACATGAAAACATTAGCCTCAGTCACCACCATGGTTTTAGCTTCACTGAAGCAATAACCTACAGCCGGAGTCAACACGGGATTTCCCAATAATAGGTACAGTAAGCGCTGCGCTGGGCTTGCTCTAGCACTCAACATGCAGGGCCCATCTCACCCACAGCCAACAGGGTTTCATAATAATAACAAAAACATGAACCCACGCACAATCTCAGCAGCATGCAGGGTTTCATGGAAAAAAATAAATAAATAAACAAATAAGATCAGTTGCCTCACGGACAAAACACAGGGTTTCCCAGCCGAGAGGGAAGGGGCTACAAACTTCTTCCATGCTGACTTGCACATAGTGACTGGAGGTTGGTTTGAGTCTAGACTACATCTCATCTTGTTCTATTTTGGATGCAGCCTGGTTGTAGTCTCTATCATGACTGATTCTATACCGGATCATATCCCCTCACTACTCCAGTTCTAGCCTAGATCTATGCCTAATGTAGCCCAGTTCTCACCCCAATCTGAAATTGCTCTGTTCTAGATAAAGTCATCTATCTAACTCACACATTACAGAGGCACCATGGGCGACCAATGTGTGTGAAGTGGATGGGACTGTCTGTGTATGTGTGTGTGCATGTGTTCGATGTGTGAATGTGTGTGTGTTTGTGTGCATGCGTGTGTGTGCCTGCGCGTGTGTGGGTGTGCATGTTTCTTGGATGATTTCCTGGGTGTGTGAGTTCCATCTGTCCAGTTTGCTCAGCCTCTGCAGGGATCACGCCTACAGATAAAACCCCTCCCGGCCTCTCTCATAAATTAGCATATTTCCGGAAACTTTCTTTAGTGCTGTGGAATAAAACTTTGATTCAAGAGCCTGATCCCATCTGAACTCAATGGTGTGAATGTGTGTGTATAAGTGTGTGTGGAAATGTGTTAGAAATGTCAATGTGTTAAGGAGAAGATGGAAGTGTGTGATTGTGTGTGTGTGTGTGTGTGTGTGTGTGTGTGTGTGTGTGCACGCACGCACAGATACAGTGGAGAGACGAGCGCTGGCTGGCCCAACAGAGGTTTTGATTTAACTGGCAGCCCATTTAATTGACCTTGTGAACGCAGGCAGGGAGCAGCTGAGAGATGTGCTGAGAGGATGAGCAGAGATTAAAGCAGGGGCTGCTGGGGTGGGTGGGGTGGGGTGGGGTGGGGGTGCTAGGGCTGCTGGTAAGGCTAATAAGAGAAGTGGCTCGACCTCAGGTCACCTGCATATGTGTGCATGTGTGTGTCTGGGTGTGTGTGTACGACCACACACACACACACACACACACACACACACACACACACACACACACACACACACACACACACACACACACACACACACACACACACACACACACACACACACACACACACACACAAACGTATGTGGGCGTACAGTTTATGCACTGTCATGTGTGGATCAATTTGGCCACTCTATCTTGCCATAGTGTGCCTTTCTGTGTGTGTGTGTGTGTGTGTGTGTGTGTGTGTGTGTGCACACCATGCAACCATTCTGTCCCCTACCATTAATTAGATGTGCTAGTGTTACTGTGGTTCTAGGCACCATGATTAGGATTTAGTTTTTCAGCTTGGAGAGCTGCCAAAAAGGCTGCTTCCATTAACTTGTGTTTTCACACTAAATTGTTTTTTTTTTGTCTTATTTGAACTTAACTGCTTTTTCAGTCTTAATAAGTGTGACTGCGTTAAGAGAGTAAATGTGTGAGAAATAAGTGAACATGTGAACATTATTCATTAGTCGCCAAAAATTCGCATAAAAATCTTGCCACTTTTTGCTGAGGGTGCCTAATAAATGTCTTTTATACAATGAAAGATTATCAGTGTTATACATCTAAACCATGAATGAAATTTCAGAGACCAGTGTTTTGCGTTAACTGAATTCAGAAACTTGATCTTGTTATCATGAAAGGTTTTCTAAGTTCTCTTCATCTTTTTTTTTGTATTTTTTTCCCCCCAAGACTTGACAAAAGGCCGTAGGACACTGAAATTGTCAATTAAAAAATGCATATGAAATGAGCTGTGTGCAGTCTCATCCTTCTTTTGTTTTAAAATTTATTTACCAATTATTGCATTATTAAGAGATGGTCTCTAGACAGAGAGGAAGGATAGTGGTCTGTTGCAGATTGTTTGTTAGCAGGCATGGACTGGCCATCATTTTTGGGTTGGGGGTTCCTAATTTACTCATAGTTTTCTTGAAGGACGTTGGGTTAGTCCAATTAAATCTGTCATGTCCATGCGATATGTAACAACTATGTAATAACAACTTACGGTGTTATTTTAGCTTGGCATGAAGTTATTATTGAATAGAATCTTGGTGGTCCACTGTGGCCAAAAATGCCACGCCATTGTTTGGTACCAGTGTGGCCTGGATGTTAGCCTCTTATGTTAGCCCCTGGAGAAACACAGAGGTTCTGCCAGACCCTTCAAAAAAGCCTCCACAGGTCCGTTTGGTTACAAGGCCAAGGAATCAAACACAGCAACTTAGCAGGTATGCGGTAAGCTTCATACGCACTCTAGAATCTTTGGTTATTACTGCATTTACTATGTGTGTGTGGATAAATAAAATAAAAGATTTTGTTCACATGAAAGTTGTGTTTGTTCTTCTTCTTTCAAAGAGTTGGTTAAGCCCCTGGAGATGTGAGGTCAATCACTCATTGCCAAACCCAAACTCAGCCTTGATTGATGTGGTTCAGGTTCACAGTTTCTTAGAGTGTCTCTTGAGATGGAAACCTTGTCTTTTTCATTTCAACACACACTCCGTCTTTGTCTTTACTGAGACATCTCTGCTGTAGGGACAAACAGAGCATGCTCAGAGAGGACCTCACTATGCAGGCACAGCAGCTCCAGTCTCAGCCCCAACACAGCTGAGAGCTATACATGTACATACACAAATGCACGCACACACACACACACACACACACACACACACACACACACACACACACACACACACACACACACACACACACACACACACACACACACACACACACACACATGACCGCTGCCCTCAGAGACACACACCACATGGCTATCCCCAGGCAGGCACACACACAATGGGGCACTGACTTAAACAGCACAGACTCATGGTGACAGTTGGCTGCAGGCTTTGTGGCATTGCCTCAGTCAACCCAATCCAAATCTAACCCAACCGTCCTCTGTTCCTCTCCCTCATTTTTCAGCCTTGCCGTGACTTCTCTTCTCTTCTCTATTCTTGCCTTTGTTTTTAGGTATTTTCATTTTATGACATTATTTTAGTATACACTTTATTGATGTTTGTGATAGAGCACCAGTTACTGTATGTGGCTTGACTGACACTTGGGCGTGCTGTGTCACTGAGGATAAGTGCGCATTGTAAATACCAGTCAATGTTACTTTTAGCTCATATTTTTTTAGACATTTTTTGTTGAGTTTGGACAGGTCTAGTGGTTAAAGTGGAATGTGGCAGGAGGGGGAACTCTCAAAAGAAGAAACGACAAGAAACGACAATGGGGTTTGGTACACATATCACCATTCCAATCAATTTTACTGGTTGCTTAAAATTATTGTATGCTGTATTTCCTGTTCTGTTCATTCCACAGGTGACTAATGAACTTTATTTTTGCATTGGAGGATTTAATTAATTTCATCAACGCATGATTGCCATTTAAAACAATATAGTAAAAAATGATCCAGGAAAGCATAACCTACCCCACCTTTCATTTTAGTTACAACAAATTATAGGTGTTCTATCAGTTCCCCCTTTATTCTTTTGTTGTATTGTGTGTGTGTGTGTGTGTGTGTGTGTGTGTGTGTGTGTGTGTGTGTGCACGCGTGGGCGGGCGTGCGTGCACATGCACATATGTATTATGTGTTTTTATATTCTTTCAGAGTATAAAGATATATACTCCCGGGTTTTATTTCATTCCACTAAATGGTTGACATTCAATTTGGTTGAATGATGTCTGTGTACAATGACAACAAAGGATGCCTATTCTTCCATTCTTTCATTCATTCAGTAGGATTCAGTTGTATTGAAGGCAGCCTCAGACAACTCATGGCCTGCCGTGTCTAGGGATCATCCCTTGCGTGCTCACAGTTGGCCAAAACACTTGACAGCTTACTGGCAGAGGAAAAAACAGAAGACTACCCAAATTCATGCGTCTCACAAGCTTTCCACTGGCTTTTGTGTCACATAGAGAATCCAACACATAGTGACGCAGACTATTTCTTATGTTTTACACTAAAGGGTCTTTCATCAAGTTGTGCAATATTTAAAAAAGTGAATCACAAAAAAAAAGTTGTGCAATATTTTGTCCATACACCCCACCCCAGTAACCAAGATCACCAAATACCCAAGAGAGCCTAGACAATCCCCATCAGTTAGCCAGTGACCTTTTGCTTTTCAGTCTATGTTAAAGCCAATTGTCCTGTTCTTTTTCCAACTGACAGCCATTGGTGACCTTGAACAACCGTTCTATGGGTTGATATGCTCCGGAATAATGACTGCTACAACATACTGTATTACAGCAGGGCCACCATGGCACCACCTGCAAGATTTGCAAGTGAATTTCTAATATCAAGTAGGTTAATGGCTAATCTATCTGATCTGAATAGCTAAGATAATATCTAGACAACACAGAGCAAGGCAAGTTTCAAAGAATTTGGAACATCATAGACCAAATGTGAATACAAAAGCAAACAAACAGTTAACATTGAGTCAATGGCACCATTAATTACTTTTGATTTCAAATGATCATGTTCCACTCGCTATCTAGTGCAGTAAAAAGGGGTTTGCCTCAATGACGCCAAACCATCACTTTAAGAGTCACTTGTAGTATATCACAGGATATCCCCACTCCCCATACAATGTGTCTCGTCCAATCATAAATTGATAAATAGTTCAAACGGACTTTACTGTTTTATAAATGACATTAACTCTCACTACACTTTCCAGTCAGTTACAGGAGGTGTGTCCACAGTATGGACATTTCATAATCTGAATGCTGCTTTGGCCTGTCTAACCCTAGTGGGTGGGTGGAGGGTGGGGGGTGGTAGGTAGTTATGACTAAAATAAATTTCTTTTTGGACGTTTCCTCTTCGTCATGATTTCCTTACAGAATTAGCCCCCTACACACACACACACACACACACACACACACACACACACACACACACACACACACACACACACACACACTTACCCCCCATCTCCCTCATGTGCAGCAGAGTATCCCCCCTCCTGGACTAATCTCTGTTGAAGGTAATTAATGAATTTATCAGTGGAAAATCTGATGATGTGCACATTAAACTACTCCCCAAAGAGCAGTCCTTGCAAAAATATGGATTTTAAAAAAGGGGGAGAAAATATTAATCTAGCCCCTATTGGATATTCATCATGAGAGCTCTTTGGCGTGCAAGCATTTAAGGATTTAATGGACACTTTAAGCCGTGTGCTGTGCACCGTGGTGAGAGACCGTGTGTGTGTGTGTGTGTGTGTGTGTGTGTGTGTGTGAGAGAGAGAGAGAGAGAGAGAGAGAGAGAGAGAGAGAGAGAGAGAGAGAGAGAGAGAGAGAGAGGAAATAGCCTGTGCACAGCGGCGATCTGTGTGTTCAGTAAATGAATTGCTGTTCTGCTCAGCGTGTTCAATAAATGACTTTAACAGTGTGTGTGAGGCTGCGACTGACGGGAGAGGAGAGGAGAAGAGGGGAAAGGAGAGGAGAGGAGAGGAGAGGGGGCCGGAATCTGCAGCTGGTGTCAGACGGTGATGGAAGGCCCTGAATCTTCACACACTCTAAAGTAGAGTAACCAAAGTGCCTCATTTCATTTAGGAACAAATTAGAATATACTGCAGCACTGCACACACAGCACAGCACAGACAGTAGGTGTGAGAGAAGCTCCCTACAGTGCTACTGCCCCCTGATAGCCTGTCTGAGCACAGATTACTATAGACTGCCACTGCCTGATATGGAAAACCAAAAACAATGCTTTTATGTTCTACTTTGTTCCCAAACTATTACATCAAAATAAAGCCATCACGTTGGAAAACATCATGCCTGATACCAGTTCCCAAAAATACATATCCGAAAGAACTCAATAGTCCTCTTGCCCTATGATCTCACTCAATGAAGATACTTGAATAACTGCTGCTACACGTCTATAGGCCCCAGTTTTGCCATGCATTTTACTCCCCTACAGTTTACTTATCAGGAGAATGTGGTAATGGAAGACACTATTCTTTTTCTGATTCACTTGGACAAAGGAAGCTGTGCTGTGAGAATCATGTTCTTCGACCTGTCCAGCACTTTTAATACAGGACCATCCAGCCCCTCCTGCACAGAGAGACAAACTGCTGCGGATGGGAGTGGACAATAGTCTGGTGTCCTAGATCACTGATGACCTCACTGAACGGCCTCAGTCTGTTAGATTGGAGGACATCATGAGACTGCATGTGGTAAACAGCATAGGGTTACCAGGGTTAGGGTTGTGGAAGACTTTGTTGGATGATGTAGAACTAAGCTCCAAAACAAGGAAATGGTGGTGGACTTCAGGAGGTCCTCCTCAGGCCCGCTGTCTAACACCATGGATGGGGTGAATGTTGTGGAGTCTGTCAGTACATACAAGTACCTATATCTTGATAATAAACTGGACTGGTCTGCCAACACAAGCCTTTTGAAAGTTTTCAGAGAAAATTGTCTATATTTCCTGTAGTTCTATGGGTCTTTAAGAATTGGATATAGAATGGAGGACAGCACAATTCAAAGACCTTGAGAACTACACAGACCACCTGCAAGAAAAGGACGACACTTTTTGGGCAGGAAAAAAGAGGACAATGGTGTGAGAAGACAAGTCTCCCAAGAAAGTCGTCAGTTGTCAGAAGAATAGTGGTGGTGGTGGTAGTGGTGGTGGTGGTGTGTGTGTGTGTGTGTGTGTGTGTGAAAACTGTAGAGAAAGCACATTGTAATTTACACAGTAACTGTCACTTTGGTGATGCTCGCTGTTATGTGACACGCGTCAAAAAAGGAGGACACACGCAACAAGGGACAAAAGGCTTGAAAGCCTGACTGTTGAGACAAAAATCCAGATGAATGGTCACCCTAGTCACCCGGCACATGATCGCTCCTCCAGATTGAGCGCTGAGCAGAGCATTAGTCACACAGTGCCTCACTGCTCTCAGAAAACCAGCTCATCATTTGTACACTCATCCACACTGTTGTCTTGTTGTGGCCACCCCACATCAAAGGGCATCACAAATCTTGCTGAAAATGGAAACTTTCATAACTTGTGCTCTCACATACAGATGGATTCTAGCCTGATAATGCCTCAAACAAACAAACATACACACACACACACACACACACACACACACACACACACACACACACTGCAGCAGTTTACCTGTGTGTCAGTTGTCCTTTTCATGCTGGATGATACCTAGAGGTTAATCTCTGGCCACTGACTGCTCTGCCCTGACATTTTGCCTGGCATTGTGAAGGCTCACAGCTCAGATCTGATTGCACACTTCCTGTCTAGTGAGAGTTGAATAACACTAATGTGCAGAATAGCAACATTGGAGCCATGGCTGCTCAGGAGAAGGATGACAGTTGTGTTATTTTGCTGAGGGGAAAGTATATACATGGATGACTGAAACTTATGGTCTTGGACTGTGACTGTCTGAGTTTGTGTATCTATGGTAGTGTCTATAGTGTATGTATGTGTGTGTGTGTGTGTGCGTGTGTACAGTATGTGTGTGTATACGCTCCACAGGGTCCTCTCTTCGTGGTTAATGTCACTGAACCATAAGTAACTGTCGTTTGCAGGCAAAGCTCTCTCAAATGTTTCCAGAAAACAGTTAACCTCCGTCGAGACCACATTTACAAATAATGGGATCAAATGACAATAAAGTACTGATATTGCTTATTAATGTAGACATTGTGTTCTATGTGATTTGTGTGTCTCCCACTATGCTGAGAAAACGTCTGTAACATACCAGTGGGGCTTTCACTGGGATTTTCAGGGGTGGTGATTTCAAAGGCCCACAGTTGGGTTTCAAGGTTATTTTATTTGAAGTACCTTTTCCCATGGTGTTTGAATCTGCTGCTATAGATCACCATTTCCTGTATCGCTAATGCTTCAGCACGGTCCTGCTTTCATGCTCTTGAAAGGGCTCTTGAAATCAATGGATGTACCGGTGAGCGAAACTGACTGATATAAACATGTCCCACTCTTAAAAAGCGGCTTCACTCTCCCCAAAGCCTGTAGTGCACTCCAATAAAGCTATCCCTCTACAGAAAACCTACCCAATTGTGTCAGATGTAGCTACACCACTCAAACATCTAACCCAGGAATATAAATCTATACAATATAAAAAACTATACATCTATAAATCTATATACTGACATGGTCATCTAGTAGAATGATAGCAATAAAATTCATCTGTGTGAGTTGAATGTATTATGTATACGTAGTGTTTAGTACATGTGAAAATGTGTTTCAAGTTCACACCTGTGGGTAAAAAACCTGTGGCCATTCAACTGGGAATGCCAACAACACCTGAAAGTCTACCTACATGATATACCCACAGAGTGCACAGGTACGCGATAAAGAAAACTGTCTAACACAATATGTCTCTCTTCATATATGACCCTGACTTCAGTCTGCATGCAATGGAGCAAAACACCTTTTCATTAACATTCAGTTATTAGCTCAATTACCATTAAAAACAAAATACACAAAATGATTGTGACTGTTCAATGTGTTGCCCCTTTTCTACCAAGTATTCTAACAAAACCACTTGTCCCCTCAAGAGTAAGTACTGCTTAAATTTCATCTGCCAATAAAAGGAATACAATTTATGGAGTCTAGTCTAGTCTACAAATGTAAGGTATCACCTGGCCTCCAACTCAGTCATTATTACATCATTTACACCTGGTCTGGGCCTCTTAGTCCATCTGCCACTTTGTCTCACCCAAGGTATAAATGTTTCACAGTATTTTACTGCTCTACAACATCAGGGACCTGTAGGAAGACATCAGATTTCACAACCATGAATTCTAGTAACCAACTCCAACGTTTTAAAGTTCACACAAAGCGCCTCGCCTCTGTGAAGTAAATGTATCCCTTTTAAGTGTTCAGATTCTTTGAGCAAACTGAAAGCGTCTGGTTTCTAAGGCTCCCCGATGTGGCCTTTGAGCTTGTGCACTGGTTTACCATGACCTCAGCTCAATTCAGCTCTCCAAATGCCCAGACCCCACACAATAAGATGCTGACGTTTCACTCAATCAGTTCTTTTCATTCATAATGCACTAAAAAGTAGTTGCCAAATTCCATATGTCTGGGTTGCCAAGTGCAACCTGGCACCAGTTAATGCTGAGCCCAGAGAGCTATTAACTTAGTCATAGAACTCAATATATATTTTACACAACTGGGCACTTTAAAGGCAAGGCTACAAGGGAGAGATAGAGTCTGTAGAACCATATAGACTCACCCTAATTCATCATTTTGACACCACCAGGAAAGGAACATACGTTTTTTTGAGAGAGTACAAACGAGAGGAGAGAATGTCTCCGGTCTCTATTGTGTTCTCATCATAGCACATGGTCCTCCCACACACACACACACACACACACACACACACACACACACACACACACACACACACACACACACACACACACACACACACAAAGAAAGACTGTCTTTCTCTTTCTTCCTCTCTCTCTCACACACACACAGCATCTTATGGGTTTACATATTACAGTATATGCAAGAATCTATAACACTATGTTCTCTGGAATAACGTCTTCAGTATTTAATCTAGATCTAATTTAATTGAATTTAATCTAATAAAAAAAGTCTTAAATGAAACATATGCCATTATCACAAGTCTCTATCATATTATGTTGTATCTTTAAGAACATATCATCACTTGTAAACAAGCATTGTTGTCGATATTGATTTTTACTGAGGCAGTGAGACGAGATGTGTAGGCCCTTCTTTTAATTAAAACCTCTCACGCATTGTGTCAAAGATGTGGGTGCACAGCCGCAGCATCCAGTATTGAAAGCTGAGTATTGCAGCCAGGAATCCTGAAATGATAACTGGATTGCAAGATATGCACATTAATATAAGTGATTCTAAACCTATACATGTAATTCATTTACACAGTAGACAGTGTGTCCAGCTTTTTACAGCATAGAAAGATGAAACAGGTCGCAGGGTTAGAAACCAGGGATATGGTAAGCCTCATCTGAATTAACTTTAGGTTTTAGGAGTCATCTGCTTTTTTGGTGCCTCCAGCAATTTCAGTTATTTCCTGAGCATTATATAATAAACTATAATAAAGGGTTTTGGTATGGAGCTAGTTAATTAGCTAGTAATATTTTAGTAATTTTCTTTTGTGTAAGAAGGCACACAAAACCTTTTACTTGGTGTATGCTGGCAATATAGGCTACTTTAGTATGCTAATATACTGTTTTTCCATTTCCATTTTCCATTAAGAACAAGAGTTTCTGTATCCTAGATGCTAATGAAAATAACACATGTTTATCTACCCTTCGTATTACCATGACACATCTCAAACATTAACTTGAAGATGACACTGAAAAATCCTGGCTGATAAAAAGGTCACCTTAAATACTGGTTCATATTTGTTGCAAAGTACAGGAGATGCTGTTCCAAGAGCTTCAGATCATAGAAAACTGCTGCCCTTCACCTCTCTGAGCTGCACAAGGTTATGATTCAAACCTTAATGTACGGGCCATGCTGCTTGTGAAGTGAAAGCCTCCACAATTACCATGGACTTTCATCATCTGACGCACCAGTGCCTGAACTATTAAACAGCACTCAAGATCAGAGGGGGGAGAGGACAAAAGGCATAGTATACTTAATTGTGTATGTATGAATACATGAGTGAGTGAGGGAGTGAGGGAGAATTACTGGGTGAGAAGATGTATTTGTGTCTATGATGGTATGAATGGGTCAGTGTGTGTGTGTGTGTGTGTGTGTGTGTGTGTGTGTGTGTGTGTATGTATGTGTGCCTAGGTTTAAGATAAAAGTACCAGTACCAGCCTATGTCACTGTCTATGCACAAGCAGTCATGCTTGTGAGTACATATCAGTATGCAAGTGATTGTGTGTTTGCGTCTGTTTGAGTTTGTGACTGAGACTGGATGGTATTTGCATTTTTTTTCTCAACATTTGGAGAAAACACATCTGAACAGCCTACTCATAAACAGAAAGAGAAAGAGAGAGAGAGAGAGAGAGAGAGAGAGAGAGAGAGAGAGAGAGAGAGAGAGAGAGAGGCGTACAGACGGAACCTTAATTTAAATGCACCCACTGCCCTGGTCCCTCGTTTTATGTAATCACGTTTCTCCAGTAGATTTTTTTTTGAATATGCAGGCCAATACGATGAAAGTAATTATATTCAAGGCTGTATAATCCCTTTAAGCATTTCACCGGATACCTGGATTAAGGGCAGGAATCTTTGACTCACAGCAACTGAATCAACCATCTGCCAGTCAAGAAGGGTGATGCAAAGTAACCAGAGTCATTTAATGATTTGCCTGGAGCTTAAGATTGCTTCGTGACTTTAAGTCTGCCATAATTAGTGAGAGAACTATACAGGACCAAAAAAAAAAACAAAACAAAAAAAAACAAGGAAAGTGTATAAGGCAAAAGTGTGTCCAGTGCTGAGAAATTCCAAGGCTTGATTCAATAATCTCGAATGCACAAACAAGCAGTAGTCATACATCAACCTTAGAAATCAATGCTAATGAGTTATCTTGTGTTGATCATTAATGTTTGAGCCTGTCCTGCATGCCTGCAGAGAGAGGTCTGAGTTGCCTTTTCCTTCACAATACTATCTCATTAACTCACCACCAAAAGATCTTAATTACTCAAAGCAAACATTTACTGGATTTAGGTGGCTTTTGCGTTCACTGTGATCTTTCCCTGTCTCCCTGGGCCAACTTAAGTAAACAGATTACTTTCTATTTTACCACACAAACAGTGGGAGCATCCCTAAAGCATGAATAATCCGTTTTGGGGAATATGCTGCATTTGGTGCACTGCCACTGCTAGATGAAGGACCTGAGTGGGCTGCTGCAGGACTCAGTCACTGCACAACTTAAAAGGAACCCTGACTGGTAAGACACATTGGACTTATAAGATTGACGGTGACGTTGGCTGCGTGAAAGTAAAAACACTCAAAAACATTGTTTTTTTGAAAACTTGAAAAATCTTTTCACTCATAAGCTGCCATTGCATCTTCGTCTGAAAGCTTTCTGGATAAAAAAGTGACATCAAATGGTTCAGGATCGGTTCAGGACACTATGAGAGAAATAAACATATTTTCTTTTACTTCTGCAAATTAAATCCGTGCCACCATAAATCTGGGGAACCACGCAGAAGACAGTACACAGAATTTATCATGAAAAGGAAGATGATCAGAGAGGTTAGGAAATTAGGGTGGAACAACTTTGATGGGGCATATGTGCAGCAAAAGCTTGGACCAAGAACAGTACCACCAGCTGATGTCACATTTTACCCAGAAAAGCATTGAGACATAATGCAATGGCACTTTTTTTTTTTTTTTTTTACAGTTAATTAAAACTGTAATGAAAAGCAACGTATTTAGAATGTTTTTGAATCATGCTAATTAAAGATGACGCCAATGTCAATCTTATAACGCCAACACACCCTACTTGGTGAGGATCCTTTTAAGGCAATGTTGAAGTGTTTGCTGTGTCCCACTGATTTCTCTTCTTTTTAAGGGGATGTTTTTGTTGTGTTAGTAGGCCTTCATGAACATTGAATACTTGCCAGACAGCTGTGCCTCACAGGCATGTCACCATTTTTTTTTTAATTTTTTTTGCATCATCCTAATGCATCATCCTAATTAGTTCTTCTGGTGAATTCCTGCATCACACAAATGATTGACAGCTGCTCAGGAATGGGGACAGCTGTTTCTTGATTTAGGCACTAATCCGGCACCCCATCTGCATGGGAGGCAGACCCACATCTAGCAAGATTTGCTAACAGGTTGTCTGGGTTCCCAGGCTACTTCATCCAGGAACCTTCATACCAGAAACTTGCAATTACTGTACTCCTTACAATGTTGTAAGTGTAATGCACAATTCACATGCTATTGTATGGATCTTTGGAATGCTGCGGGATATTCCACTGACTATGAATGAAGCTTTCCATCATTCAGTGGTCAGCTAAGCCTATCTAATGACCGCTGCAAAAATATAATGACTGCTGTCAATGCGAATGGATTTTGTGCTTCTTCATATTTATCATTCTGCAAGTAGAGATCATTCCCTTATCGCAATGGAACTTCATTGAAAGTAAAATTAGAGATGGTTGAACAGCTGCATTCTAAAGAATGTTTGACACAAAGTGTGTCTATATCCGCAAAAGTCATGAAACGGTAGCAAATGCGGAAGACTTACTGTGTGATGTTTTCTCTTCTTGTCGTAATTATGGGGAAATATACAGTATACCAATACCAAAGCTACAGTATTAGCTTCTGTATTAAAGTATTACAGTATTAAATTCTTTTAACGATCCAGACTACTTTCCCCAAGGAACCTTAAGGTTCCCCTAAGGTTCTTTAGTGCAGATTTTAATTCCAAAAAGCTTTTAATCTAGAACTAAATATAGTCCTTATAAGACACTGTCCTCAATATTATGTTGTTCTGCAGTACTGCACACTAAACTTCCCTATTACCCTATTACACTCGGCAAAGCAATATGTCCCCTGATGGCTGACACACTGAATTAACCTGTGAAAGAGAAAGTCCAAACACACACGAACACGCGCACACACACACACACACACACACACACACACACACACACACACACACACATACATACACACACACAGACGCACACAAACTCACTGAGACTCTTTAGACTACACAGTCTCTCACTAACACACACACACACACACACACACACACACACACACACACACACATACTCAGATGAGGTGAGAGTGGTAGGGAGAACCTTGTCTCCTTTTAACTTGCTTATGTTACAGTAAAGAAAAATAAATAAATAAAAAAAGAGCTACACACGTTTCAGGTCACACTCTCTAACTGCCTACTAAGCTACTGATTGCCTTTCCTTCTCCACTTTGAGTACAGACAAACAGCAGCAGGCACGGCATGAAATCACACGCAAAAACAAACAGCCTTCACATTATATCCACAGTAAGCACCCCCTTTAGCCGAGTCCCAGCAGTGATAATTCAACCCAGTGCTCTGGCCATTACTGGAAAAGAGAGGGACGAGAAGACTGTATGTCTCCCTGAGGTGTTATATGTGAGAAGCACATGCATAGAGAGGGACAGAGAGAGACAGAGAGAGGAGAGAGACTGTGTGAGAGATAGAAATAGAAAGTGACCAGCCAAGATTTCTGCTGACTCTGGAACAGACCTGGGTAGGGGATATACTTTTGGGCCCCAACCCCGGCTCGTTTACAAAGTCTTAGCCCTCATCTGAGCATCGTGCTGGATACAAATGCATACAGTGCAGTGATTAACACAAACAAATGCATATGAGAGTGTAGCAAAGCAGTCTTCTGAATTTGGGTTAAGAACAGTTGGCTCTGGGTTTCACAGGCTAAAGCAAACTGATGCTCTTAGTAGCTTTTTGAACCACATGTGAATTGACAATAAAGTTTTGATTGATTGATTTTCTCCATGTGATTTCTCATGACCCTCTCATAACCTTATCATAACCCTGTTATACCTCCTTTCCAGAATTACATCAAAAACACCATAGGTGCCAGTTCTGGGTTGGTACTGCCAGGTAAGAGCAAGAGATTCAACTTGAGAATATTCTTATAGGCACTCTGAAACTCCATTGCCTGTACAAAGTTTTATTTGGTCTTGTTAAGGTGCTCTTTGGCAGACAAGATGGAAAATCCTAATTCAGACTTAGCTACAGCTATCTCTGAACTGTCTGCAATGGCCCTGTACCTGCCTTTGTAAAAAAGGGCAATACATTTCAGGAAGAAAAAAAAGGGTCTTCATATTGAATTGCTATGCCCACCAACAGAGCCAAGGGTCCTTGTCCCTAACTCCAGAGGTGTCCAGAGACATGCCTGATGCAGGAATTTACCTCTAGTTCCACTGCTTGACACATCTGACTGTTTGTATTGGTTGCCTAGGCTGCGTTTGCGGAGGAGAAGGAGAAGGAAGAAGAGGAAGAGGATGATGAGGTGGAAGAGGAGGGTGTGGAGGGGGTCATACCTCGCATTCCCTCGAGCCCGAGATGGTGCACGTGCAGGCCCCCGTGCCGCCGTTGGACAGCACGTCCATGCTGTCAGGCGTAGCAGCCGGGTTGTAGCTCATGTAGTACTCCTGGAGCTGGGAGCTAAGGTTCTGCTCCGGTTCTGGGCTCTTTTTCCGCCGCTTGCGGCCCACGGTGGCCTGCTGCTGGAACAGACGGGCCAGGCCTGGCAGTCGTTTCCAGAACACGTACACCACCGTTGAGATGAGCGACACGGAGAAAAACAGTGCCACGCTTCCCACTACGACTTTGTGGAAGGAGATGCGCTCAGGCTCTGGGGGCAGAGTCAATGGAAGGCTCTCGGTCGTAGGGGTGGTCTGAGGCGGAGGAGGTCTTCGTGGGGCTCGTTGGTCAGATCCACTGCGGCTGGGGGCGTTTGGCTGGGGCAAAGGTGGGGGCAGCCTTGGAGGTCTGGGGGAAGGGGTGGTAGGGGGGCGCAGCGGGATGAGGGGGGTTGTGTACGGAGTGGTCGGTTCGGGTGTGGGTTCGGGGGTGTCAGGCTCGATGGCTGGAGGAAAAGTGGTGCTCTCGTAGAGCTCCGTGTCCTCACAGTCAGCGAGGTAACGTGTGGCTTCCAGAACCTTCTCGCCTTGCAGGTGCTTCGGCGTGCTGCAGATGATGCTCGTGTCCTTGGTGCCACGGAAATTCCGCAGCCAGTTGACGAGTGGGCAGATGCCAGGTCCGCAGTCCCACATGTTCCCCGCCAGGCTGATGGAAGTCAGCGAATCCCAGGCTACCACTGTCTCCTGGGACACATTGGCCAGCTTGTTGGACTCCAGGTTGAGCACTTGTAGGTTGGGCAGGCACTGGAACACCACTGGATCTAATGCCTGGATCTCATTCCCTGAGAGATCTAGCCTCTGCAGTGTGTGCCAGGCCCACGGCAAGCCCTGGTTGACCCCTCGAATGCGGTTCCACTGCAAGTACAGAGAGCGCAGGTTGGTGAGTCGTGGGAACAGGAAAAAGTTGATGCGGGAAAACTGGTTGTGCTCCAGGTGAAGCTCCATGAGCCGGGACAGACCCAGGAACATAGTACGCGTCAACACCCGCAGCCGATTGTAACCCAAGTCCAGGAATTCCAGGCTGCGGCACTCAAGAAACACCCTCAACGGAAGGTCCCGGAGGAGGTTAGAACGCAGGTGAAGGTTCTGCAGCTTGCGCAGTCCATGGAACTGTCCGGGCTGCAAAGAATCCAGCTTGTTGTAGGACAAGTCGAGACTGCGCAGGTTGGGCACGCCGTGGAAAGTGGCGTTGTGGAGTTGCGAGATCTGATTGGAGCTTAGGATGATCTCCTTTATCCGACGCAAGCCCTGAAATGCTCGGCTGTCCACCACGGCGATCTGATTGTGGTCCAGGTAGAGCCACAGCAGTTGGTTGAGGTGGGCAAACTGGTAGGGCAGCAGGGTATGTAGCTGATTGGAGCGAAGCGACAAGCCCTGGCAGCCAACCGAGATGTTCTCTGGAACTTCCAGGAAGGCTAGGGAGTCGCAGTGGACAATCTTGCCCTCGCACCGACAGTTGATGGGACAGGTGCGCTCGCCAGACGAGGGTTGTGACAGCAGTAGCAGCAGGGCGGCCTGCAGAAGGAGACACACCTGTGGCCACCTCACCGTCACAGAACCTGCCAAGAACAGAACACACAGATTCAGGTCATATGGCACTAATTAGTGATAGCCTGTGACACTAGTTTGCATGGGTTGAATGGCACCAGTACGATTCGACTATATAGGATTCACGGAAGTTTATTTGCCACATGCATATGATTAATGTTGCATAAAAATGCAGTGAAATTATGTCTTATGTCAGCCTATTTGTGCATTAATGGGGTGCCAACAACGAGGTACAGTAAATTTGCAAACAATTATCATAATGTTTTGTTAATGTGTTTGTATTGGAAGGTAGTGAAAAAAGTAAGGCAAGTAAGACTCTAGATTGTCAGTTACAATATGAGTGGAGTAGGGAAGAGCATCTCCAACTTTTGAGCACATAGGTCTACTGTAAGGCTACATCACACTGCAAACATATATCTAGTCACACCACCGGAAACATATACACACAATCAAGACAACACAAATCACAGGATACCTCATGTTACATTGAAAAAAGCAGAGAAGGGCACTTCACAAATTAGTTTGCACAGTCACTGCACAGTCAGGTGTTTCTCAGTAGGACAGCAGACAACTAGCAGAGGCCGGAGCACACTGATCAAAGTTTGCACTAAATTAAATCAACACAAGCTTCAATCAGTGTGCTTCAGCCCCTCCTTTTGTTAAAAAAATAACATAGTTCCACACAAAAGGGAAACACACGCATGATAAAACAATACCACCCACCCACACACATACACAAACATACACAAACAACAGTCAACCCAATGGAAACACAGTCACAGGCAGCACAGTCAGTTGCAGGAACATTCTTTTTTGTGTCACAGGAAAAGACAATCTGTTAGAGAAAACGAAGTCAGTCAGACAGCAGTGTGAGGCTCAGGAAGCGGACTCCCTAAGCCTGCTGAGCACAAAAGAGACACGTCACATCACAGGAGGCAGTCTCAGCGCTAATATAGTCTCATGTTTCAGATTCCCTCAGATTCCCAGTACAAAGCACACGGCATCCCAAGCTCCCTCAGGGAAGATCTCCAAAGGTACAGCACTGAATTAGTTCAGTCTATTGCGGTAGAATACTTAAAAGCAGATATGCTTCACAAAAAAAAATTAAAAATAAAAAATAAATAAAAAAAATAGATAACACTGACTTGTATAATTATGTAAGATACAGGACTTCCTAATGTCTGACTGACAAGTGGAGGACATTCACAAAGTCCGACACCGGTTGCTACCCAGCTACATCTTTTGTGTTTTAGAGTTTCTATCATTAAATAGCCACTAAAATATGCTTTTAATATATTTGAAAAAGATGCCTTGGATTTTCACTTTTTTCAGACTGAACAAGTGGAAGCCCAAGTTCAGCGCTTGACCAGCCGTTGCACATATGCTCTGCTTATGTGAAATTAGTATTCTGATTGTAACCTCTACTTGTGAAGCGCATTTGTGTTCTGTTCTCTAAGCTATTTACTGTAAGCACATTTGTGAGGCACTTTGAATCAACTGATGTTCTTTTTAAATGTTATTTACAAATGTTATATTTGACTTTGATTTGACTTGACACATATTTGCTTTAAAGTGTGAGCCTTTTTTTCTGTCAATCAACAATCATGTCTTTAACATCGAAACCTTAATGAAAGAACAAAAGCATTTTGCTCAGTGGCTTTTGCCTGTCTCTCAGTGCCACAGTGAAACAATGTGAGATAACAAGGAGATCCTCTGAGGTGTGGACAGTAGAAGGCGTTTGGCAAGCTCAACTTAACAGCCCAGTTTACAGAAACAGACACGGACCATTTTTCCTTAAAATTACATCCATCCGACCGGCATGCTGCCCGCCCAGCCGAGATAACTGGGCCTGATAAATGATTGTCTTTCGCTTCCCTTTCCCTTGGTTGTAATCAAAATAAAAAATGGCACGGGCTTCACAGAGAGTCCCCCTAAGAGAGTTGTCTTTCCGCTAACGCCACCGCCTTTGGTTTGCCGCATTCACCATCTTTGTTGTGCTTTCTGTGTTTCGTCCTGGCCCTGGCAATCAGCATGGCTCCACCGGTAATTATACCACCGGACGGGGAGCCGCATCAGCAGCAAGTTTTTATTCAGAGTGACTCCTGCTGGTGTTCGTTGCCTCCCGTATTCCCCTGCTTGTTCACTCGCTCTTGCTCGCTCGCTTGCATACATCTACTGCTGCCACATCTGCCTCAGAGCAAGACAGATGAGAGTCGGTGTGTGTAGGTGTGTATGTTTGCGATGCATGTACTGTAAGTGTTTGTGTGTGAGAAAGAGAAATAGACAGAGATAGATAGATAGAGAGAGAGAAAGAGAGAGAGAGAGAGAGAGAGAGAGAGAGAGAGAGAGAGAGAGAGAGAGAGAGAGAGACGACTGGAGGTGATAATCAGGAATGGCGTTTTCCGGTGCAGGCCACATGCTGAATGGAGCCGGCGGGGAACACAATCAGTGCGTGCAAGCGAACAGAAAGAACAACGTAGGCGAGACTTGACGTTTGACGTGCTCACCTGCTGGTGTTCCAGCTGGATGATGGTCTATTGCTACTGACGTGCCCTATGCAAAAGCAGCGGCCTCATTAAAGCTAAACTAATCTAATGATGTTATGGTTGGTAGGGATTCAGCTTTACGTAAGTCATTTTGAAATGCTATCTAATATGCCAATTATGGTACAGTATGGTATGGTACAGTGTATTAGCCTGGTTATAACCAGCCCTGGTCTTGGATTACTGTAGCCTGGCTATTGCCTTCCTACGCAATTCTGCTCGATTCTTATCTCTAGTAGAACTTTGAGAATGCAGCGTGAGAATACAATATCAGTCATGGGTTAATCCAATCTTTTTTCATTTAAACATCTCCACCAAGCAATGCTTTCCTACTAGCCTGAATCCCAGACCATTGTACAAAGCAAAGCATAGACAGAGGGACTGGTTATGACCAGGCTAGCAGTCCAACTATTGCAAAAAGATTACTTGCTGGAGGTGTTTAAATTCAAAATTCATTTTAGGTTGTGACTTGTGAGTGTATGTGCAATTGAGTATGTGTATGTGTGTGGCTGTGACTGTGTTTCCCCTCTGACATAGCTACATAAATAACTGCTATTCCGTAAATACCCATATGATCTCACCTAGGTTGGGTGGAGAGTACTCTCTCACACACACAAACACACACACACACACTTCCTCTCCCACTTACTCACTTTCACTTGTCAGTTATGCTAATTACACCCTATCCACTCCACAATCAATCAGTGTTCTGGCGCAGTACGACTATTACTACCTCAGAGCCATCTCCGTGCGTTCGTCCATGCGTCCACTCCCCGCTCCACTATCTGCAGCTTTAGATTGATCACGCGGTCATTATCCTCTCGTTCGACCCCCCGACGTGTAATCCCCTGTGTCCACTCTCTCAAGTACCACGGCCGTGCTGTTTAGTAGAGTGTCACCAGGCCATGATTACACATCTCTGCGGCCGACGAACTGTTGCTCTTGCTCCGAGAGGTCGGTGCGGAGGGGAGATAAGAGTGATTAGGGCCGCCTGCGTTCGCTCCGACACCGGACTGGATCAACAGAGCAATGATGAATTAAGCAAAATAAATCGTTATGCCAACACCGCTCCCATCCAAGCTGCATACTAATCAGGCCTGCACCATGCAGTAGTATCCTAGCTCTCTATCTAGAAGAGCACAGTCACTTTGACAAAGCCCCATAAAGTACAGCAAAGTCTAACTCACTATACTTCAACATGAGCCTTCATCACCAAGAATGACTTTTAGACTCTGGACACTGCAGTGGATCTAACAGAGCGTCAGGCTCCCACTGACTCTAACAAAGCGACAGCCAAATTAAATATAAATGCCCTCTCTACAAGACCCTACAATAACCTAATATGACAAAATGGCAATTCAATGAAGGCACAGTTGTCTAGGGATATCTACTGTTGGCCTGTCACCGCAGCAGAATGAGTCTGATATAAATGGTTGGAATTATTCACAACACAGAAGCCTGGGTGATAGCATTCACAATGGCCCACTCCCAGCAGGTCAAGAGGTATTTGGCATTGCTAAAGCACACACTGAATGTCACCGGCCCTTGGGCTAGATTGCCAAGAGCTCCGTTCCATTCAGTGTTATCTCCCTCCCACAAACCTGGAGACCCGCTGCTTGGCCAAGCGATTCACTTCAGGAACCTGTAAAATGATGGCACCAAACCCCTTGACCCAAAACCTCCCACTCCACAAATAGCAGAAGCAGAAGCCTTCTCCAAAATCAAGTAATTGTGACAGACTGCCTGCCTGCCCCAGAGTTAGAAATGTCCTCCCTTAACCTTAAAGGAGAATACTGGAGTGAATTCAAACATAGCCCTGTTGAAAGAGCTTGCTAAATGCGCTAGTTAGCGAGTGGAACAAAATAATTTGTTACAGCACAGACCGAACACAAACCAGAAGCGAACAGGCACTTTACACTGAATCAATGGGACCTGACTGTTGGAAACCGAAAGTAATATCTGAGGTTACATTGACTCAATGTAAAGTGTTTCGCGTTCGCGTTAGGTCTGTGCTGTTCGAAAATCTTTCATTTCAAGCGAAATATATTGCTGTTAGAAGGCTCGTGCAGCAGGGCTATGCTTAAACTTACTCCGGTATATTGCTTTAAGCTCCTGAATCCTCATGGATGAATCCAAGGTAAATGTATAGTAGATCCTAGCCACCTGTAAGGTACAGTCATATTATATCTTGATATGTGTTGTTACTAGCTGTATTCACCGTCTAGCTGTCACTGTTCTAAGAACTCAAACTGGAGCTGCCATTAACCACTACAGTAAAATGTGCATTGTTTGGGGGACAAGCATGAGTTCACTGCGGGCCTTCCAAATAAGCAGACAAACTGATTGGCTCTTTGCCTAACGATTGACAGTTTGGAAAGGTCTGTGGAGTCTTGGAGCATTCAGGGCTTAAGGGTAACATTGGGAGACAACCAGTTGTACTATGGTAACACCATTCCCAAAATCTCTGTGAGTCAGTGGCTATCCACTTCTCATACAACAAGGGACGATCAGAGTAGACTTACTAGATAATTCTGCAGTGCCATTGCACTGTCCACTCTTCATTCACCTGCATTGGTTGCCCCCATCCCCCTCACTTTGCTTCTCAGGGAGGCTGCTGTGGTAGCCTGCCCCCCTTGAGCAGGGAGAGATCCTGGCAGCTGAAACATGCTCAGCTGTCGTCTCTGCTGGCTCGGTCACAAGTTGATATTTCATTGCAGCGCTTCAGCGCTCTCTCTCTCTATCCCTCTCACTCTCTCTTTCGGTGTGTGTGTGTGTGTGTGTGTGTCTGTGTGTTTGTGTGTATGTGTGTGAGTGTCTGTCTGTCTGTGTGTGTCTGTGTGTGTGTGTGTGTGTGTGTGTGTTTGCACACGTTCATGGAAAGGCCATTAGCTAGAGTGTTCAGCCAGAAGCAGCAGTCATTGGCCAGCCAGATCGCCGGTGAAGCACTGCGCAACGCACCAGGATAAATCATATCATTTTTACACAGGGCTGCACACTGGCAAAAAATCCAAGCACACACAATTACACACACACACACACACACACACACACACACACACACTCACACACACACACACACACACACACACACACACACACACACACAACAAAAACACCTCATCCACCATGTTCACTATGTTCTTAAAAAAAACAGCACAGAACAAATGCAGCGACTCATAACCTTGATGCCTGTGTAGTCCCACTGTGTTGAAATGAGAAGGAGAGACAGAAGAGGGACTTGAAAGACCAAAATAATGTTGCTAAATTGCTCTACCCTTCTTTTATAAAGTGAAAGCACTGAAACAAACATAAAAGTATGTCAAATCTCTAGCCCATTCTGCCAAATGTGATTTAACTAAGCTGTCAGCTGCATGTGACAAAAAGAATGTGAGTGTGTGTGTGTGTGTGTGTGTGTGTGTGTGTGTGTGTATGTATGCAACATGTTGTGAAGTCCTACTGCTGCTCTTAAAAAAGAAAAAAAGAAGCACAGACTCAATAAGAAACTGCAATTGTGCCAGAACCCAAGTCCAACACAAAACAACACTAATGAAGCCTAGCATTAGTTCACACAGGTCACGGCCACCCGTCTCCAGCCCTCACTCATCAACACCGTCCACAGTCACCCACTGAAATAAAACACTTTATCTAAGCCAGCTCTTTGCTGATGTTCTGTGTCAGTCTGTCAAAACTATTAATTATTACCCTTGCAAAGATTTAATCAAAAATCAATTTGCCAGGAGTGCAAGTCAAAACACTTCTTGAGGGCTGTTTCCCCAAAACATTCTAACCTCTCTCTTAACGTTATGGTACAATTCTTCACACCTTTGTACGCTAAGTATATCTTCTGTAAGTCATATGTTTGTAAGAGTGGTCTGGACCACACTTAAGCTTTACCTCAACACAGTTTTTTGCTTAAACATATTTTCAGCTTTAAAAACTAAATAAAAAAAAACTAAATAAAAATGTTGTGGTTTATTTTACATTTTACAGTAAGAAAAAAATAAAAATGGAAAGGTGTCACTTATACAATTGTTAAATTTTATATTCCCTTACTGTACATATTTCTTGTTGATAGGCCTACCTGCAATTCAATGTTCTATGAACAAATTTCATGCTCAAAAGGATGCAAATGACAACAATCAATTCAGAAACACGGATTTGGTCTCTTACAGTAAGAGATCGCTAAGCAGAAATTGGAAAGGAAAACACTGAAGAGATAGTTTGGAAACACTATAAAATTAGTAGAAAGCACTTTCATTTCATTTAAAAATCTGAATTTGTATAAATATGGTTCTCACCCCTCATAATCTTCACTGTGATTGAAGTTGGTCTATGATTGGTCTTTCCATCTACTGTAATTTTGGAGCAGGTTTACACAAATTACTAATAGCCTACTATTGGCATGAAACATGTTCACAGAGAAGGATAGCCAGGTCATTGCTACTTTTATATCTCTGCTCAAGATTGCATAATTTCATATGTAAATTCTCCAGCAGGTAGAGATTTGAACAGTGTGCCAACCATCTTGAAGTAATCATATGCTTATTAGGAGTATCCAGACTCTGGTAAGGTTGATTGTCTGGGCCAATATCGAACCTACTGTACTGTACCATTTTCTAGCAGAATCCACCTCAAGGGTAATTTCTTTTTTATAAGTGTTGAAATAGACATGGCCTGCATGCTTTACCCTCAATAAAAGCATTTCTGTCTTCAGAGTACATGAAATAGGTGTGTAGGTGTTCTAATGGCATGAAATGAATTAATAGAACACTGTGACATTTTCACATGAATCTGTCTGACTAAATATGATGTTCATCTTAACATATCTAGCGGTATGCCAAGGGCAACAACTACATAGATGATGAGGTTACCTGGTACCATAATTTCAATCTTTAACACATGTTTTCAATACTTTCCTTGTAGGCATAATTAAACTCTCAGCCTACACAGTCACTCTCAATCCAGACTGCACCTCGATCCCTTGCAGAATAATTCAGCTAAATCCGCATCTGGTAGCTGGTTTTACTTGGTCATCAACTATTTTTTTGCGATTTAAGGTGAATTTTGAAAATCTCCATATAGTGCACAACCAGCCATTTCCATCCTCCATCCCAGCATAACCAGCTTACTCCAGCAATGTCCATTTTAACAGGCTGGGACTAGCTGGTGTGGCCACCTTAAGATGGACCAATCTGGTTCACCATCTTCAGGAATATTTTCGGATAATTTTGATGGTTTGGCTAACCCTAACTCTGTTAAACAACAGCTACAAGCACTTGTAACAGGCATCTTAGCCCTAATCCTAAACCTACCCTCACCCTCATCCTTGTAGGCAGAGCTGGCTTGAAGTTGAGGGTAAAAACAGGGGCATAAACTGTTTTTTTAAAAAATAAGCTGGTTTTTAAAATGGATGTTTTTCAGCAGGATCATGATTAAGATTGGGCCTGGAGCTAAGTACATGACTTCCCATTACCAGGGCTGCCAGCAGCATGCAACTTTAAGTTAATAAAAACAGTATGATGCATGGATACATATATCCAAGCCCCCCAACCCTCATGCACATGCATATACAAAACTGTAGGCATGTATCAATACCTGATATAAATCTTACATGATGAGAGTGGTCCTGAGTTAATTCTAAGTGACTGTTGCTGACAGACTGATGTTGATGAATGCATTGAGCCATGTCATTGGAAAGGTTTTTTTTCTTCTTTCTGCACGGTGCTGAGCACAGAAGGTGTCAATGTTATGACAGGAACAGGTCCCACAGTGCTTTGCCTGTCTCCCAGTCTAGGCCAAACACCCCCCCCCCCAGTCTCCTTCAGCAGACCCTGTCTGATGCTGGTCCATAGGTGAACATTATTCAAACCTGCTGAATTTCTACTATGAATCTCACACACACACACACACACACACACACACACACACACACACACACACACACACACACACACACACACACACACTAATCACCCTGGCTTTGGGAAAACATAACTAGATCTAATTACAAAGAGCTGGAATCTGATAGCTGGGATGTAATACCATGTGCCATGTGCCCATTCAACCCAGCCCGCCTCTGAGGTCCTGGGCACGGCACAATGGCTTCCATACCAATATGCTCTTTCCATTGTCTTTGCAATTTTAATAATGATAACATTTAATTAATGGCAATGTTATTCCCAGTCTCTCATCCTAATGCAACCGTCTCTCCAATATTCATGTAAGCAATGTCTAATTTATTACGTTACTCCTGGCAAGCACCACTGGACGTAGGATGAGACAGAGAGAGAGTGAGACAGAGAGAGAGAGAGAGAGAGAGAGAGAGAGAGAGAGAGAGAGAGAGGGAGAGAGAGAGGGTTTGGCCAGCTGTCATCTGTTCATCACACTCATTCTGCATTAAAAGTGACGGAATGTGGGATGTGAGTGTATGTGTGTGTGTGTGTGTGTGTGTGTGTGTGTGTGTGTGTGTGTGTGTGTGTGTGTATGTATGATGCATTATTTACACTGGTTACTTCCGTCCCGGGTTTGGACATCATGCCAGAGAGACAAGAAAAACATTTTAGCACACCAGTGTTATATATTAACAGATACTGTAAATCCCCATGCTACCTAGACTAGCTCGCCATCACACAGCGCCAAATGACCTGTTTCCATTCTTACAGGAAAAAATCTCAGCAAAATGCAGCACACTACCCTTTCTACACTTCCTCACAGCCCATTATTTTACAGGCATTAATTTTGAGATTGAGCGCAGGCACATTTTGATTTTTTATTCTGGGCGTCAGTGGGGAAGAGGGCTAAGTGACTGATTTACGGCAAAAGCTTAAATCACAGCAGGGTTTTGTATGGGGTGGGGGGTAGGGAGGGGTAGTGGCGGCCAAGGGATGATTCACATGCTATAGAAAGAGAGTGCACTGGCTCTCTCAGGTAGCTTTTATGGCCGTGCAGGGAGTCCAAAGAGATTTAATACGCCAGAGTTCTTCCCCAAAACAAAAGAGCACACGCTCACTAAAACTGCACACACACGCTCTGCACGTACACACGCACACACACACACACACACACACACACACACACACACACACACACACACACACACACACACACACAAATATAAGTGCCTATGCAAAAATGCACAAACACAGACTGCTTTTTGAATGAGTGGAGTCAGAGACATCATCTGTGAACAGGTGGACAAGGAGGAGGGAAGGGAGGATTGGAGGGGAGGAAATGAGAAGAAAGAGAGGAGTGGAGGGAAAGAAGCTGAAGAGAGGAGTGATGTAGATATGAAGAGAAACAAGAAAAACAAGGGGAAAAAAACAGAATAAAGAGAAAAAAGGAGTGAGAGAAAGGAGGAAATGAAGGCTTCAGGAGCAAGAGGAGAAAGAAAGAGAGCATTGCAAGAGAGGAGAACCCTAAAGATAAAGGACAGAAAGAGAAGGTAAAAAAGGATAAAAAAAAGAACAGAAAAGCTGCGTATGAGACAATAACAAGAGATTAACTATCTCTACAATAGGAGGACAAGATAATAACAGGAGGTGAACAAATTCTAGAACTAGAAATAATATCAAACCAGGAAGATGTCTATCTTATTATCTTATGTAAACCAGCAGAGACCAGCAAGAGGCAGCCCCCCCTCTCTCTCTCTCTGTCTATCAAAGCACATGGCTGTAAAGGGCTACTGGAAGCACTGTATGTACAGCACAGCCCACTTGATAGAAGGTAATGAGGATGAGTCCATCCTCAGTGTCCTGATAGCATTATGTAAATCAAGTTACGCAACTCCCGATCAGAGGTATCACTCACTCTGCCTGCCTTATGGTCAGTCCTTGACAGGGTGCAGATCATCAGCCTTTTAAAGCACTGCTGCGCCTGCACTGCTGAATACATCCAGCACCATTCTGGAGGGATGACCATGCCCAGTCTCTTCACATCTCTCTCTTTCTCTCTCTCTCTCTCTCTCTCTCTCTCTCTCTCTCTCTGGGGTTTGGTGCCAAAGAACAAGAGTAGCCTGTCTCTTTAGATTGAGACACATTCTGAATCCCAATCCCCTCCCTAAGCCCTAAAACAGCTCATTCTTTTTGAAGGCTTAAAGTTTAGGATAAGCAAAGACATTGGGATGCAGCCTCTGACTGTGCACTGTGGTTAATGTTCTATGCTTGGCCAGCCTACACGCAGCTGGCTCATTTGAACATTATTACCTGTGTTTCACGGGCCATAATTATCTTATCAAAATTACAATATCATTATGATTCATTTCCATTTGCTGTGAGCCAAATTAGTGTGGGCATGTTACAGTTAGTGATGAAGCTCTTCCATTAGCAAGTTATGCAGGCCAAGGTCAGCCCATCATAACCGGGCAAAGACACAAGAGCCGCCGTTGTGCCTCCACATGTACAACAACAGCCCCAGTGTCACTTCCTAATTTGTTCTGACAATGACCCCTTTAATTTGGTTGATTGTTAAGTACATTGGAGTGCTGTAAATCTATTTCAAAGGTTGGCATTCCACAGATGGTTGCACACACGCATACACATGCATACACACACACACACACACACACACACACACATAGAGAGAGAGAGAGAGAGAGAGAGAGAGAGAGAGAGAGAGAGAGAGAGAGATCTGGCAATCACTGCGTTTCTGTGCAAAGCCAAGTGATTGTTATTCTGAACACACAGGCTTAGAAAGGAATCACATTGTAACGTTATTATACACAAGCGTAGAGGGAGAATTTCAATTTGCCTGAGAGTGTGAGGGTCTGGTCTCGCCGAAAGCGTTCTGATAACTGACGATATCACGGGGCGCGCTCGAGGTGCTGCTCTCTCTCCCCGAGCTCCACATGACCCGCAGGAGCCGGTTTCTGGAGCCGTGACAGATAGGCCAAATCAGATGGCATCAGCGTCGGCAACTGCCTGTGACAGCAGTAGCTTTTACCGTGGCCGCTGGCGCAACGGGGGGTGAAAAGAGGCGGACGTGGTGAGGTTAGTCAGGTGTGTGCAGGTCTGACAGCTTGACAGCTCCTTCTGCATGGTCACTGAGTTTAACATGACAACTCTTGGGCGGGCGAAGACACACTCCCACACTCGCACCAAGACAGCAGCTATAATCCCGCGACATCAGCGCCAGCTAAGGGGCATATCGGTAGGCAGCTGCTCGATGGACGCCTTTCCTATCAGTCCAAATGAGACCTAGAAAAAAGTGACATTCTGGCACATATGTGAAAAGATCTAAGTAGCATCCGACCCTGAGCTCCGCTCCTGACAGCCCTGTAGTTAGTCCTCTCCAGCAGGGGCAGGAGGGGGGTAAACGAAGTCTGTGGGGTCGCCATCCAAAAAGCAGACAAGCTCGAGTTACGGATGGAACGGAGACGGCAGACAGAGCAGTAATTGGATCTAACCTGCTGAGGTCCTGCCTGGCGAGTTAGTCAATAGAACCATTATGGAGCCGGCAAGAGGAACACGGCTTGCCACGGCAGCTCATTAGGGCAGACTGGCGCTAACGAGGCGGAATCAAAAACGTGTTTACAAGCTTACTGTAACGGCTAAAGTATTGACCCCTATCTACTTTTTAACTGATAACTGAACAGAGGTGTGGATTAAAAACAGAACAAGTTTTTTTTTTTAAACGGAACCGCTGACAAATTACCTGCAATGCATAAACTAATCATACATCACAAACTGTGCCGCCTTGTCGTTGAATAAATTCAACAGTTCATACGGAATTTTGTTCGTTACGATCTCAGAAAGACCTCCTCTGAATTTTGCTCTCTATTTTGATTTCTGGAAATATTTCGAAGCGTCTAATACAGTCTATCTCGCCACAAACGGGACACCATTCAGATTACAAGAATTTCTTCTCATATTTTGGGGCACAGTGCCACAACTGTTCCATTCCTGGTAGTCAGTATTCTATATCACATCCTTTTACTATTCCGACGCACAAGTTTCAGCAAATACCTTAGGAACACTTACCCATGTCGGTAGCCTACGGCTGGCTTTTCCTATGTTTGCTCGTCTTCAGCACCCGGTCGCCAGTGGTCTATGCGCGGCACCGTCTCCCAAGGCTGCTTGCCTCTGCACCTGCTTCTCAATATGCGCTAAGGATCGGATGGAAAAGAGGAGCGCGATGATGAAACGTTAAATTCATGGCTACCCGCTAGATGTTTTGGCTTGGATCCTTAAACAAATGGACATTTCCGTCCATTCATAAACTACATTTTTATACGGCGTGACCCTAAAATGCATTCTGTGAAAGAAGGCAATGAATAACCATACACAAAGAAATACAATATTGTAATTCCCCGAGTAGGTGAAGTGAGCCCTCTGAGCTGAAGGCACCCTTACACAGGACTGTCAGCTATGGAGCGAGCCCACGCGAATGTGTCATTATTGTGTGTGTGCACAAGTTGCGCAACTCCCTCTATCTGTATTTTTCGTGTGTGTGTGTGTGTGTGTGTGTGTGTGTGTATGCGCGCGCGCCATCAAGCATAAGGCTTCACGCCAATGAATAAAAAAAAAAACATAACCACTTTCTACGTTGTATCATATCTGTTTTAAAAAAGCATATACATTACTTAGGTTATAGAAAAACAATTTTTTCATTGTTTTCATCTATAGTTGACTAGGCTATATCAAAAACACAAACAGTAACACACAAACCACAATATAATTAGAAAAGCGCTCAGAGAGCGCAGACCTCCACCAAGGCAATGTGGTCACAGACACAATATAAATTCCAGATCATGTTCTGGATCACCGATCGCCACCAAAATCGAATGTTCTTGCTTGTACCAATATAGGCCTACACATTGTCCGAAGATTTCATCCAAATCCAATCCAAACAGACTAACAGACAAACAGACAGACATACAACCGAAAACATAACCTCCTTGGCAGAGGTATTAATAATAATAATAATAATAATAATAATATTAATAATTTTGATTGATATTACACATGTTGCCCCTGGTAGCTGTCAATCAGGTGCCCTATTTTTAACTACTGAGAGACAATGGAACAGCTGTGCAGTTTCAGCTCACACAACCTGATTCAACCAACCGTTTACCTACGATTCTTCATTTCTATCTTTCGTTTGGAAATTGCTCTTTTAAACACTCACTTATTCACTTATAGGGTGAACACTATAGCCTACCGTGTTTGAATGTGAAGGTTGGGGGACATGGCAGGACATATCTGCTTTCTGAATATGAGGGGTGCAGATGGGGCATGTGCAATAATAAATGAGAGAGGTTGTGACAGGGCAGGTGAAGCGCTAAATGCAAAAGGTTGTGATGAGGTTGTTCTGGTTTTGACAAACCAGGTGCTTTTCTGAAGTGCAGGTCTGAGATTCCCAAAGCTTATAGGTTGAGGAGAGCACACAGGACTGGCACACAGTGTCAAAAGTCTGACCTTTTTTTTTTTTTTTTTTGTAAACATTTTGGTATGTTTTACCAGCGCTGCACAAACAAACAAGCAGGGAGGACAAAAACCAAGTCAAAAAGTGCAGTGCAATGAGGGACTGTCTGGCTGTGTTGATGGTAGATGGCCCCTTTTCAACTGATGTGGACTTAAAGGCAAAATACAAGGTGCAGCTCAATTATGCCTACCTCTTAAAGGTCATTTTCAGTCATTTTTGACATGCAGCTCTATTGGTCAAACTACCTGAGACCTGCTGGAATTGAACACACTGGATATTTTGCTTATTGAACGGAGGGTTTGTACTGACAGTTAACCTATAGGAGCAGAACTTTTAACTTTGTTTTTAGCATGTTTACATGTTGCAAAGCTCACCCTAAAAGCTACATGCAACACCATATAGGCTTTCCTCACCTCTCTCTGTCGGTGTGGCAGGTGCAAGTTCCATTAAAGGAGAGTTCCGGTGTGATAAGGAACGAAAGTATATTGCAACATCATAAAAAGTTCAAACGTTTGCCGGGGAACAGAATTTTGATATGTTCGTGCAGGCTGGAGAAGACTGCCTGCTAGTTGTAGCTTCCAGGTGCATATATCTCTACACACCTGAAAGCTACAACTAGCAAGCAGTCTTTGTCCAGCCTGCGCGAACACATATCAAAATTCTGCTCTAGGGCAAACATTTGTACTTTTTATGATGTTGCAATATACTTTCAGTCCTTAACACACCGGAACTCTCCTTTAAAGCCTCCCTATGCAGGATCGGCTATTCCTTAGCTGTTTTGTCTATTTGGGCTTCAGAACTGTTAGTACAGCTCTGTGACACTTGGCCGCAGAAGCCAGGACAGATTTGGAGAACATTAAGACGTTTTATTTAATGTATAGACCCATGGGTCAGTTGTCAGGGCTAATTCTTTGTGCAAGGAAACATGTAGGGGTTGGACCAAAATTTCTCAGGTCTCCAATACTGGCCAGTCTCAGGAAGCTTGAGCTACGCAGACTAATTTGATACGGCAACAGTTACTGATGAGATTAAGACAATTCAGTCCGACTCTGTACCAAATTTTCTCATTCTAATTGCTCTTAGCCATCAGCAACATGAACAACAGGGTCACGGGCTGTTGATTGATAATTCAATTTATAAGGAGCTATGTTGGAGTGTGTGTAGCTTTGACTGTGAGGGAGCAGAACTCTGAATGTAAGGATATTCACTTCCGGTATAGAGATACGACACAGAGTCTGTCAAGTGAGCCCTTCACTTTTCTCCTCTTCTCCTGAGAAGCTCTCCACAGATAGCCTGACTGGCGATAAGTGGGAGTGTAATAGTGAAATGCAACAGCGCTATCGAGTGATGAGAGTCTGTGAAATTCCACTGAGAACATCTTATGGATGACCAGAAAATGAAAGGGAAATGAAAGAGCTGTCTATGATGTCTGTCCAAGAGCTGATGTTGCAGCTAAAGTCTTCACCGGTTGTCTGATAGATGCTACAGTCAGTTTCTCTGTGTCTGCTGTCTGTCAATGCAGAATCTTTTCCACTGGACTGTAGGCCTACTTGGAAGGAGTTTGCTTCCAAAACATGAATCATCATTAATCATTTTTAGGTTTTGTTTTCCAGGTCCTATCAGTGGAACTGCTGTTTGGGTTGTTGTGATTTGATTTGTGTATAGACCTACTTCATCAAAACAACAAAACTACATTTATTAACCATTTATTACCAGAAATGCACAATAAAATCAATCTATAAAAAAAGGTTTGTGGCTATCCTTATAAATAGAGATATCTGGCTTCGGAAGAAAGCTTCATTTGTCTTTTAGTAGACAATGCCCTTGTGATTTACAGTAATGGGGCAGTCTCAGTGGTCCCAGAGGGATCATGTCTGCAGTGACTCAGGGTTGCATGTCTGGCCTAGACAGGGGCAATGAGGTAGCAGCCTTCTGCCTTCCCCAGCCTGCCTACAGTGCCACTGCACCATTTGGAAACCCAAGCCTAGAACCAGTACACCACCAACTCATTGCACTCGGTTGCCATAGAGCGCATCACATATGAATGAGTGAGGATGAGGACAGGTGTGTGTGAGTGTGTGTGTGTGTGGGAGGATGAGAGAATGTTTGTGTGTGTGTGTGTGTGTGTGTGCTATATGTGAGAAAGTATGCGTGCATGCATGTACTGTATGCTGCCCTATAAGTAAGACATGCGTGTTGACAAGGCATGGGGAGCCAATTATTTCCATTCATCTTGTGCTGCCGAGGAGATCCATAGCGCCACGCTGAGCTCCAGTGACAGACGAGGATGATGGAGTGGATTAGTAGATCCATACGGCTCAGGGTGCTTAATGATCTATCCTACAGGCTGTAGGTTCTTCATGCAATGCGACTGATCAGCCTTAATGATGTTCAAGGTGCTTTGATGCTCATTCTACATCTAGATACTATATTATTCATCACAGCCTTGTTTGCAGAGTTTCAGCGTTGTACATTGTGGGGTTTACACTGTGCACTCCTGCAACCCTCCTGTCCATGCAAAAGCTGGAAGCCGATAGTAATTTTCTTTTTATTTGATGACGGTTTTGAATACACAATCAGGAAGAACAAATGTAGACCAGCCCCCTACCTATTTTTCTTAGAAAAAAAAAATCTTATTATTCTCAGGGGGAATTCAGTAGTAAAACGTTCTTCGTGATTATCAATCATACTTTTGTGACTTTTATTCTTTGTAAGTAGAGTTGACATTGCATGTGATGTTGAAGAAAACACTGCTATGATGAGCTCTTTGTGGATTGTTGAGTAAATACGGCTCTGAAGAGATGCTTTTGGGCTGGTGAGGGCATGACACTAATCCCCTTTATACAGTGCAGATGCACATTCTGTAACACTGAAGTTTAGGGCAGAACTAAGGAATTTCGAAGAATATGAAGTCATACTCTTCTAAGCAATCAAACAAACAACGCGTTGTAATGGTCTCCAGACCCTCTTGCCTTGTTTTAGGTAAACATTGTAAAAGTTTGATTCTCCACTCCAAAGAAAATTGTGGGCCAAGATTTCTCAGCAAACTGCTGGCTTGTTGCTATCTAGCTTAAGCATTTGCAACAGCAATTAATGGACAATCAGTCAAAAACTATTCAGACATATTCCAACTCATTAAATGTTGTAGAACTACGACTAGAAAGTTCCAGAATTACGTCTCTAGGTTGAGGTTTACATCCAGGCCTCGTGGCAACAAGTCCTTCCGTGCTGACTAGAACCGATCACTCGGTTCTTTCTAGCTTTGACTGTGAGGGAGCAGATCACTCTTAGCTCTCATAGGCAGGAATACCATATGAAGTGTCTTGTTCTGCCCATCTACCATCTTTGATGCAGGTAAGGGGTGGACAGAACTACCTATCTACTGATCTTTGATGCAGGTAAGGGGTGGACAGAACTACCTATCTACTGATCTTTGATGCAGGTAAGGGGTGGACATGATGAAGTGATGCATTGTGGGTGCGGGGCATGATGCAGTGGTGCTGTATGGTGTTGTCATGATGTACTGTGGATAGAGGTGGGTTAAGGTCACTGTATAGTTACAGTTCAGGCACAGGTGATTTGAGGCAATGATAGAGGAGAGGAAGATGGAGGAGGATGAAAAGTACATCACCTCCCCACTACACACACACACACACACACACACACACACACACACACACACACACACACACACACACACACACACACACACACACACACACACACCACACACTCACACACACACACACACTCCCTCTCGCTCGCCACCCCTAACAGCCCTCACCTCTTCTTTCCTCTCATCCATCAAGCCTTCTCTCAGTTCTCTCTCCCCTCCCCAACACCTCCTCTCTCCATCTGCCACTTCTCTACTCCATTCATTCCACCCTCTTCCCTTATTTATCATCTCCTCCACCCTTTCTCCCCTTTAATCCCTTTCTCCCCTATTCTTTCTCAAGTAGTTACTACAGATCCCCCCCTCCCACCACCACACGCACACACACACACACACACACACACACACACACACACACACACACACACACACACACACACACACACACACACACACACACACACAAAATGTTCCTACTAAGATTACTGTAATATGAATAATCTGACTGGCTCTCCCATTGTTATCAAAAGCAGATAGAGAAGCCCATTCATATTTTTCTCTTTGGAGGTCAAACAGTGGCTGGAGTCCATTGAATGGATGCATCCTGTAGGAAATGACTTGTTGAATTTGAAATAGCGGAGGTGCTCTTCAGTGGGCGTCTCCACTACTGGTTACGTGCAATAGATGAGAGATGTGTGTCCTTACCTACAGGTAATACTATATGGCCATCGGACAATAACGCAGTTTGTAAGGACATGTCTTTGTCTGTCAAGCATGAATGCACGCGCACACACGCACACACACGCACACACACACACACACACACACACACACACACACACACACACACACACACACACACATGATTTAACTCTATGTGACAGCTGGAATAAAAAGGTTCTTACAGAACATTAGCAAAAGAGTAGCATTGAAGTAAAGGGCAGTTGCAGACAACATAAGAAATAGACACACACACACACACACACACACATGATTTTATTCTATGTGACAGAAGAAATCTTCAAGAACATTAGCAAAAAGTAGGATTTATGTAAAGGGCAGTTGCAGACAACATTACACACACACACACACACACACACACACACACACACACACACACACACACACACACACACACACACACACACACACACACATAACAGATTAACACAAACAGTCAAAAGGTGTATATATTTACAGCCTGCACAGCGGGTATGGAAACTGGATTCGACGTTAATTGCATTTTGCTGTCCCTGTCTTGTACTTATTGATCAAGCGCACATAAACTATCTGTCAGCTGGGCGGCATGGAGCTGTAATGATTTTAATAGCAACTGAGGCTTTTCCAGTGGGGAGGCAAGGGTTGAGAGAAACAGAGAGAAAGAGAAAAGATAGAGAGACAAACAGAGAGAGAGAGAGAGAGAGAGAGAGAGAGAGAGAGAGAGAGAGAGAGAGAGAGGGAGGGAGGGGGGGCATTGGGGAATGAGGAGAGAAAGAACAGGAAAGAATGCAGCAAAGGATGAAAATCCTCCAGCTGTCACAAGGTTCCACGTTTACATTATCCGATCCAGTCCTAACCTTCCTCAGTAGTGCTGCATCTGGTTCTGAGTTGGCTCAGGTCTGGCCCACTTGTGTAGGGCAACTCCTGTGGTTCCCATGGCTGCAGTGAGGGCCATGGGGGCATGTTGCTCTAGATTGGAGGTCCTGATTAAAGGTGAAGTGTGCTCCTCTCCCTCAGGAGGTCGGTGCAATCACAACCAGCTAGCTGTCATGGACAGACTCAGAGGGCCATCAGCAGCCTTCATCTGTGTCACACACAACACAACAACAAACATGGAAAGCTACTCCGAACTACTGACACGGGTGTGTATGAGTACGTTCTTTGTGTGTGTGTGTGTGTGTGTGTGTGTGTGTGTGTGTGTGTGTGTGTGTGTGTGTATGTGTGTGTGTGATGTGTGTTGTGTGTGTGTGTGTGTGTGTGTGTGTGTGTGTGTGTGTGTGTGTGTGTGTGTGTGTGTGCCAGTGCAAGAGGCGTTGGGGGATTGGATGGATTTTAATCTTAATTTTTAGAGGCATGAAAATGTTACGCTGAGATTTTAATTTATTTACAAGTTTCATTTTGTTGCAGTAACTCTTGGACTCTTGCTTGTTCTTTTGTCTGTGTGTGTGTGTGTGTGTGTGTGTGTGTGTGTGTGTGTGTGTGTGTGTGTGTGTGTGTGTGTGTGTGTGTGTGTTTGTTTGTTTGTGTTTATGTCCACGCATTTGTGTGATTCTGTATTTGTTGCAGTATACATCAAAGACAAAAACAGAGAGAGAGAGAGAGAGAGAAAGAAAAGAGAAAGAGAGAATTCAATGTAAAATAAAGAATGATTATATAAAAAACTAAAAAGCACAGTCCATGACAAGATAAAAATGATAACAATTTTCCATCTCTTATAAATTGCTGCCTTAGATTTCAGAAATTCCATGAATATTATTAATAATTCATAATAAGGACATCTTCAGCTCATCCTTGCTTTGTACTTCTAATTAATTTTGTATGCAGTGGCCCGTGCAGAATTAAGTTTCATTTCAGACTATTTTTTAGAGATCTTTGACAAGTATTTTTTGCAACTCTTTTTTCCCCCTCTGTAATTAGTGCCTATCGTGTTCACTTTTCTGAGCTGATAGTTCCATTCAAACAGGCCGCAGGCAGCGAACGCATCAGTGCAGACGTTCCTAAGCATGTCAGTGTGTACGTATTTGTGTGTGTGT
>JAODXP020000008.1:5414901-5417401 GCA_027497455.2 Sardinella longiceps | reverse complement strand
CATGACATTTTAAAAGGTTTAATTACAGCCTTCTGAAACAAGGATGCAAGTTCATCGTCATACACATATAGCTCCTGGAACCATATTGTGAAAATTATGTCTGTCTGTCAGCATATTTGTGCCTAAATCAGGGTGGGGGTGGGGCAGGATAAAGTGCATAATATAACAGTAGTGGTGGGATTGGTGGTATTGGTGGGGTTGTGAATGACTAAATACTGCATAGAGATGGGTGATGAAAGGTGTGGAAAAGGAGAAAAGCTTTGTGGCCTGCTTTGGTATAGGGAATGGAGAGGGGGGAGGGGGGGGGGGGGTCAAAACTCCAACACATTAACAAGGAGCACAGAAGAGCAACAGGGACAAGGATGAAATAAAAAGCTCTCCCTGATTTGGAATCTCCCCATGTATTCAGCATTGATTCTGCAATGCCTCCTGCTGAAGGCTTTCTCCACTGCGCTCCATTTCATTACTGCCTGCTTGTCTTGTCTGTTATTTGCCCATTCCTCACCTATGTTTGCCCATCAGGTTCATCTCCTGCCAGGGGGGTCTGTGGTGCCATTCATTTCATTATGGTAGATTCTTTTGTTCTAGTCCCATATTCCTCCCCTCCTCCTCCTCCTACCTACTGACCTTTTTCAATTGCTGCTTGTTTATAACTCTTTCTATATCTATTTTTTCCCCTGTCATATCCACATGGATTGTTGTGGATGTTGTGAGTATATTGTGATATTGTGATTGTTGTTGATCATTGTTCACAAAATATGTTTCTCAAGAAAACAGTGTCAGTGGCCTCAATGGCTTTATTGGAAATATTATATTTAGGCTAGCATCCGTGTTGACAGTCGTGCTGACAGTCTAAATGAAATATTAGGTTATTTGAAGACGAAATGTATCACAAATAACCACAGCTACAATTTTCTTCAGAACAGTGGAAAAATATCCTTAAGGGACTGGCAATACCCCTGGAAATACATCTGTGGCAGAAATATAAGCAGCTTCTAGCACTTATATAAGTTGCTGTACATTATTAGCTACTATACAGCAAGGATGATTGACATGTGCTTGTTCTGAGGAACTGTTTCTTTACCATGAAAAGGTCTCTTACAATAACCTTGGCATTGCTGTGAGAAGATTGGTTCTTTTTTCTCTCTCTTCTTTATTTACATCTATACTCACACAGCTATCATACAAAACATTCACAAAGCTTTTGTGTGGCGACTGCGCTAGGAGAGTTTGTCATATGACCACAGGACCCTATACCCTCCCCATTCCAATGGGATCATCGATCTTGCTAGAGAAAGAGTTGACAGACAGAGAGAGTTTGCTTTCTTCATGAGTTTGTATTTCATAAAGGTTGGCTTTTGCTAGTTTACTGAAAAGAGCTCCAGTGGACAATAAGCGGTGCATGGTCTGTGGGAATACAAGGGCAAAGGTAGACCTGTTAAAAACTATTATCTTTACTACAATAAGGCTGTTCATTCACTCTGAAAAGTGTGTGTGTGTGTGTGTGTGTGTGTGTGTGTGTGTGTGTGTGTGTGTGTGTGTGTGTGTGTGTGTGTGTGTGTGTGTGCATGAGTGTGTGTGTGTGTGATTGTGTGTGTGTCCTTGGTAGTCTGCTGCCCACCTACTTGCCGTTCAACACACCTCCAGATATAGCGGGCCACCCCCATTATTTAACACAGATTGCCACCTATCACAGAGCTAATTTCAGAAACACTGCACAATATGATGGACTGCCAATCCCATGAACGCACACACACACACACACACACACACACACACACACACACACACACACACACACACACACACACACACACACACACACACACACACACACACTTCCCACACACCCTCATGGCCAATGGTGTCCATGGAAACCTGACTATTGGTTCACTATAAGTGTAAGTTCAAGCCTGTATCTGTATATATCTGTATGTATAACTCAGGAACATAACCATCTTTTATGATTTTGCTTTTTTTTTGTAACATGACTGTTTTATGTTATGATCTGGCTGGAGCTAAAAACAACCTAAAACAGTGGCCTGTAGCAAACTGGCATTAGTTGAAAAAAATCATGGACCGAAAAAACAGAAAAAAAAAGAGAAAAACTCTGGCATCTCAAACTTCACATAGAATCCCTATTTCTCCTGGCTGCTTTGAGGCTGTTCATGTTTGGAGCAGGCCGCCCCGACAGGGAAAGAGATTAAACTACTATCAACCCAATGGGGGAGGTGGGGGAAGGGGGCGGGGGGTGCTGTTGATTTCAGCAAATTCCCCAGTTTCTGACAGCATGGGGTGGGCGAGTGAGCAATAGAAACAGCCCCGGAGTTGTCTGAATTATGTTGAAAAGATACAGAAACAGAGAGAGAGAGAGAGAGAGAGAGAGAGAGAGAGAGAGAGAGAGAGAGAGAGATGATCATACTCTGTTATAAAAGTTAGCTTGATTAGTGCATGGTGAGTTTGACATTGACATGACAGCTGGGCACTCTGTTTTTGACAT
>JAODXP020000008.1:5372401-5407401 GCA_027497455.2 Sardinella longiceps | reverse complement strand
GCGTGAGTTAGTCGTCCTGGCCTGCTTTTTGAAGAGATAATGACTGCGCTGACATGAGAGGCATTGCTGAGTGACGGAGTATCAGAGAATACACTGACACTCACACACGCTTGCCCAGCTGGGGTCCCTATCCCCTCAGCTGCACAAACGGCACGAGCCGCCCACCTCGCTAACACACACACACACACGAAAGCACATACACACAGGGATCTGTGAGTGGCGTGCTCAGAGATACTGTAGGGCTTACAGATTTGAAAAACATTTTCATATAATCGATGTGAAGGCAAATTATGTTACGTTTTTGTACCCTCTCAAATACAGTCTACACTACAGTATACATGACTCAGCAGCACAATGAAATGAGTTGACTTCAGTATTTTAGTGTTTACATGTTGAGCAGAAAGTCTAAAATTCTTTTCTCTCAGCCTGATGTATCAAATCTGTTTTCTGTCTATGCAAAGTGTCTGAAACATTTCCTTTGGGACACATTTGCTTCCTGATGGGCCGGTACTTTCTGTTTCAACCAATGTAAAGCACCATTTGAGTTCATCGTCATCACTTTCAGCCCTCCCTCTATTTGCTGATTGGACTGTGAAGCCAAGGGCTGGTGGAAACTTAAACCTATGAATTTATCCCTGAAGTTTAATGAGAAATTGAGTGGAAGCACAAAGCAGTGCTAACTGGGATACTCTCCCCCACTTCACTCATTAATTCTGTATATCAGGATGCATTGGTATTTACCTCACTCACGTCAGATGTAGCGCTAAGCCGCGCGAACATCTGATGATCAATGATAGACAAGTTATTTCAGGAGCCAGAAATCCTTGAATCTAACTGAACAAACGGTTTGTCCATCAATTTAATTGACGTACACTTCAGCCAATCACATCGAAACCAACCGATGACGCTGGTTACATTTGTTGGATTGGTTGGATTCAAAACAGTTGCTGCTTCGCTACGTCACACCCTCTACAGCAGCCAGCAGTCCTGATTGGTTCGGTTAGAGAATATTGGGCTTGAAATCGCTCTGAATGGCTTCAACATGGCTTGGACGGAAGTGCCTTAAAGTTACGTAGCGCATCATCTGACGTGAGTGAGGTAACATTGGTATAGCCTCGTGAGACCAAACTGATCTCGCGAGCTTCAGGTCTTCACTCGCAGCTCAGTCTGGCCACTCTCCATTGACGAGAATTTGGAGCAGGTTGCCAAACAAACGAACCAATCAGCGTTGGCTTTGAGGCGGGTTGAGGTGCGGCGCAATGAGAAGTGGGTCTAAAGAACATGTACATATGTTAGTACGTCATATGCTTCGTTGGTTGATTTGGCCATATGTGGTGATAGGCAGATGCCTTATCCAATCTGCCAAAACTAATCTAACGAAAACGAAACTAACGAACCAAAACTTCTTCAACGGATGGTTCCCAGATGGAATTGTGAGAGCAAGTTCATCTGGCGTAGTCAGGTCAGCGTTGGTACCCTTATCCCTGACAAATTGGTTGGGCAGGATAATAAGTTGTGTTTGGACTAACTGGATACTGTCTAAAGGCAGTTAAAGACACTGAATGTTAATGCCAAGAGCCTCAAGGTCAATGTACAATTATTATGACCGCCGCTAGCGTAGCGGTCATATAGTGATTGTCAAAGTTTTTTTTTTTTTTTTCTCCCGTCATCTACTTCCTGAATTTTTGGTCAACGATTCCCGGGACACCGTAACACCGGGGCACATGAAACTTGGTGGACATGTAGCCCCAGTAGACTTTTGCGGAAAATTTTTGTTTGGTCCCCAGGGGCCACTCCGTCTTTGCGCTGCACCCCCCCATGACCCCAAAAATGCAGTTTTTTTTTTCTACCTGACCCGTGACATTGAGGATGATGAAATGTTAATGGAATGTTGGTCTCAAGAGCCTACATCAACTTAGCTTATAACCAGTCATTTGTGATTTGCACCCCCATGGTAAAAAATGAATATGCAATATTATACGGCTTTAATTGCCCCTATCTTTAGAACAGATGTTATGAACTGCACCAAATTTAATGTGTATGATGAACCTGACATCTTGTGGGAATATGTCAAGTTTTGTGGAATTTCATCCATGGGGGGCTATAAAATAAATGAATTTATATGTACATTTAATGACTGCAACCATCGACCTGTAGATGATGCTATTAAGCGAAGGGTTTGGGATGATAGGCCTACTGTCTCACACACACACACACACACACACACACACACACACACACACACACACACAGGGTAGAGAATGTGCAGAACTGAGCGGCGGTCATATTTTGTATTGCCATGCGGTACACCTAGTTTATTTTTTTTCAAACGGAAAAAAAAATCTGATCCTGCCCTTCCTCCACTGCTTCCTCAAAAAGATGTTCTTTACATTTCTATGACAACTAATTTGACAGCATAATGACTGGGGTAGTTTCCATGTTGAATGTATACTGGGGGCTTGTCATGTTGGATGTATACTGATAGACGCCTTCCAAATTACAGCATGCATGTCCCTAGGTTGTAGAAAGAACTTGTTAAGTTCGTAAAAACAAATGGGTGAAAAGGCCAAACTAAAGATATTTCAGCTGAATATGGAGCTCGGTCCACTAAATATTAACTGAGCTAAGTTTTGAAAGGATATCTATTCGTTAAAATTTCTACCTTATTCAGTCATAATGTACGTCTATGGAGGGGCTTGTAATGGGCATAAAGTGGGTGATAACACACACAAAGCTGCAATGCTATCAGTTATTTTCTACTTTTATATTACTATTTCAGTCATTACAGGTTAAAATCCACCATTTACTCTTGTTTTGTAAAGTTTTTTGAAGGTTTTTTCATGTAACTTATTTTACATTTACATTTAAGTCTTTTTCTATGTTCACTGTGTCCTCTTTGTAATGAATGGAATAGACTTCATAGCAAAAACTGTAATCTCCATAAAAGCTTGTCCATTTCTCGTCACGTCTATAACGCAAATTGAAAGGTTCATGTTCTTATGATGTAAATCATGGCATGAATTTTTTTGTGTTTGCCTGTATTCAGCCATGGAGTTTGCGTAAGAATATAAACAAAATTGGGTTACACTTTACTTGACCGGCGAGTACATAATATATTCATAGCAGCTGTCATAAAATGCTCATAAAGCAATCATGACTGTTTCACAAGACATGACTCCACCTTCATACCCAACCCTTCGTGGGTATGATAGAAGATATGTGGAAGATAGAATGGCGATAACTTATCAAAATAAATGTTCAGTGGTCTCAAAGCAGCACTGCCATTTATGTTGATCACCTGATCATGTCACATCTGAATATGTAAGGGATAACGGCCACAGAGGTGTCCCGATATAAGAAAAATAATGGACAAGGCGGAGGCGAAAAACAACCCGACAGCGCAGCCATTTGCCTACGCCAGGGGTGGGCAATTATTTTAGTCGAAGGGCCACATTGGCGTTAAGATTTTCACAAAAGGGCCGGGTGTCAACCGGTTGATGTCGGTAAATTGGCAACGAGTAGCCTCGCTTTCTTCATAGGACTTGTTAACATGCAGGGTAAAAAGGGGGGATTTGTATTTCATGACTACAACAAATTTAATAATTTAGGCCTATAATCTAAATCTCCTTGGCTAAAAGATAAATTATTCTACTTTGGGAAGGCTCAGCGGGCCGCATGTGGCCCCCGGGCCTTAGTTTGCTCAGGCCTGGCCTACGCGAAGTCCATTATTTTTCTAATATCGGGACACCTCGAAGGCCGTTATCCCGCTTATCACCCGGTTGCAACTAAAGCGTATAGACGGTAAACAAGTTATCCTGTTCGGTTGGGATACTATTTTCATATGAACGAAGATCTGCAAGGCTGCATTCTAATGAGCATCGATATGGAACGCTGGTTAAAGTTTTTTACCCAACAATGCCTCAGGTGTCCTGACACCCTGACAGCCAATCAGAAAACAGCATTTCATTCCAACGGGTGATAATTCATGAATATAAGTCTTTAAATGTCACTTTACTATACGGGTTGTGAACTTGTGAAGTATTCATAATCACTTATCTGAGTTTACCACTGTGATGTAGGCTTAAAGTACTTTGAGATGACCTCGGAACATTTGGACATTCCCCTTTGAATGTGGGCAACTGGGCATGGTTGCAAAATATTATAATTACATGCTTGCACATGATTTGTGTCTTTGGTAAACTCAGATTAGTGATTATGAATACTTCACAGTCCGTATAGTAAAGTGACATTTGAAGTAGACGTCATAACATATTTATGAAATATTCAGATGTGATATGATCAGGTGACAAACATAAATGGTCGTGCTGCTTTAAGACTTGACTTTTGTTTTGATAGGTTATTGGCATTCTATCTTCCACATTTATGAAGGGTTGGGTATGAAGGTTGAGCCACCTCTTATGAAACAGTCATGAATTCTTTGTGAGCATTTTATGACAGCTGCTATGAATGTGTTATTTACTCACCCAAAAGTGTTACCCAACATTTTGAAATACTGCTAAGCTTGCAGGGGTTATGTGGCATTTTGTCAAGTCAAGTCATGACACTGAAATTGCCCATATTATATATAGATGGTCGTCAGCCCTTATATATGTACATGTAATGTTGCTTTCAGAACAAGTCATTTGTAAAGAAAAAAGTGAGATATGAATATAAACATGTATATTATATGGATTGCTATGTGAATAGACTGAACAGAATTGTACAAACATTAAGATTGATGTTTGAAATGCAGTGGAAGGTGGAAGTGTGTGGGAGTATATTTGTGTGTATCACTTGTCTACTACATGTGTCATACATATTTTATATTATCTTTAATGAAAGTCTCTTAAAGTCACATTTAAAAGATATAGACAGCTGTAACATTTAACAATTCTCTCTCTCTTTCTCTCTTGTTTTCTCTCTCTCTCTCTCTCACACACACACACACACACACACACACACACACATGCATACACATATACACGCTTTTCACTCATTCATTTCTCTCTCTCTCTCTCTCTCTCTCTCTCTCTCTCTCTCTCAGTTGCAGCATCTGTGTGTCTTTATTTGAGACTGGAGCACTAATGATAGGCCTGCTGTGATGAACAGGAATGCCTGCTGGCAGCTCTGCTAGAAGGGTCACTGAGCCACTCAACAAGCATCCATCCAAAGCACAGACCTGGAATGTATTTCCACTCTCTGCCTTTGTTGTATTCACACTGGAAGGACACATCAACTCAGCTCATCGACCATGGGGTCAACATTCACTGACTTCAACAAATGTATCTGTGTTTGCAATGATTTTAGAGTTCACGTGTTGTATGCCTTGTGTGGTGATTGACATTTTAACCTCAAAAACCTTAACCTCTAAAAATCTCCCTCCATCCTCTGGATTCTGTCCTCTTCATAGTGGATTTACTTACGTAAGACACATAGGCCCAAGTGCCTTTTATTATCAATGCTTTAGAGAAGTGGATAGACAGCAAAATGATTTAATTTTTTTAAGAATTTAATAATTTCTGAAAACGGATTATAAACTGTAACAACTTTTCTGAAATAACACATTTTTTGATAAATACAAGCAGTCGAGCCGAGGGCCATTTCAGCCTACACATTCACCTGTCTTTGCAATGCTGTGGGTGTCTTAGAAAACAAGGATTATCTAAGGTTGAAGCTTTCTGCTAATTAAAGGTGTACTCTGTGGTTCTGTGATTGCTAGTCAGAAAGGGTAGTCTCATACATAAGAGTTGTCGGGAGATGGTTGTCCCTCACCTCTGCTCATTAAAGGAGAAGTGTTGAGTTTGTTATCCTCACACAGAAATGGTTGTCTCACACAGGGAGATTTTTTTTTTTCAACGTAAATGAGTGGTTGTTTCGAAGTGAGTGATTGTTGAGTACTGTATATTCTGTACCGTATATGCACATGCTTACTTACATTTAAATTTTGAATATTGTAAATCATGCAATTACATAATTGTTAATTATGCCATTGTCATATTACAATAGGCTATATACATTTATATTGTTTTGAATTTGAGAGAGAGAGAGAGAGAGAGAGAGAGAGAGAGAGAGAGAGAGAGAGAGAGAGAGAGAGAGAGAGAGAGAGAGAGAGAGAGAGAACTGACTGGTAAGGAAAAAAAGAGAGTTAGTTATTTAGATCAACAACACCCGGTCAGACTGGAATAAACACACTAGCCTGATCTGTAACTGACTTCTGGAGAGGTAAGTAAGTAAAGTAGTGCTTAATGGCAATAATATCTCAGCAGTCCCTTTCACTGGTGCATATTAGCTCTGTGCAAAGTTCCTCTGGTGCACTGAAAGAAATACTCATTACTGGTTCCTCTCTTTCCATGGCTACCTGTCTGAAGGAAAATTAATTGGGATTCACAGACGCATGGATGGATCATTAGGTTTATTAAAATTATGCACTAATGTTCCCAATGCCTTATAAAACACAAGGCTGCAATGTAGAAATAATGCTTCATCTGTTTTCAATTTCCAGATTCTGTAGAATTAAATTTCAGAATTTCAAACATTCTTTCTCCAATGTGCACTGGGATTTCTCTTGAGTAGAAAGGGGGCAATAACATTCCATAATTGCTTACACAAAGAAAAAATAACCAATCAACTTGAAACAGATCAATACCATACAGTACATCTTTAGTGTAAGTGGATTTTGAATAGGAGTATGAATTGAGTAAAGCGAGAATCTAATGCTTCAATTCATTGAAATCTAACCCTCTGACATGATCATTTGGACAATGGCACTGATATTACTGTAATCCATTCCAAGCCTTAATTGGATTGTCATAAAGTCACCTTTATATCCTTCCTGAACTGATGTTTTCCAACAAGGTCAAAGTAAAGTGATAGGGTTACGCGATTATTAGGTCTCGAGTCTGGTCTCAACGAAATTTGGACGATTGGTGCTGGTGATTGGTGCTAGGCTCTGTGCCTGCTTCAGAATGGTTAGCTACAGGCATTCTCACCTCCTGTCCTTAAAATAACCTTATGGTTAGTGGTGTTAATTATTGTTCCAAAACAAGCGAAAACAGTTCCTGTCCTGTTTTATTTGCCATTTTTAAAATCCTATTAAATCCTATTGACTTCTGTTGGAAGACTTGGTGCTTGTGGTATCACTACGGTAAATCATGTTATAAACAAAGGGGAATCTCCTCTCTCTCTCTCTCTCTCTTTCTCTCTCTCTCTCTCTCTCATGCATCATTTTTGACATTTCACTGAAATTCGCATGCACACACACCCAGCTCACACATATTCTTTATTACTTTTACCCCTAGATCTTTTGATTTACAATAAAATAGAATTTTATATCCATGTCTCTACCTTGTTTATGTTGCCAGACAGTGTTAAGACAGTCGTAACGAGTGCACTGGGGTTAACAGGATACAAGCTAGTAGAACCTGGCTGCATGCAGTGTGACTGATTGAATTCAGGGGTTGAAGTTTTTTTCCTTAATCACACACACACACACACACACACACACACACACACACACACACACACACACACACACACACACACACACACACACACACACACAGAGAGAGAGACACATAACCTGTAAAATGTCTCCAACTCAGCTGTGATCCCAATTAACACATTTCCCTTGGCCATGTGCTGACTGAAGTGCGAGGAGAGCCTCTCTCTCTCTCTCTTTCTCTCTCTCTCTCTCTCTCTCTCTCTCTCTCTCTCTCTCTCTCTCTCCCCCCCCCTCTCTCTCTCTCTGATTTTTAAACATGTCAAGGATTTGGCCAAACACATTATAACTATAATGAAAATAATATAATAAACTAAGGTGTGAAAATGAAAGGCTAGAAAAAGCAGAATCATCTCTCTCTTCGTCTTTCTCTCTCTCTCAAATTCAAATTCAAAATTTTTTCAAATTCAAATGGTGCTTTATTAGCATGACTGCAATTACAGTATTGCAAAGCCAGCAATGATACAAGTATCAATTATAACAATAACATAACATACAAATGATGGGTACATCAATAGGAATATATGTATCTCTCTCTCTCTCTCTCTCTCTCTCTCTCTCTCTCTCTGTCTGTGTGTGTATATGGGTGTGTGATTATTAGATGACTAATGTCTTGCTATTGTCTATAACTCATCTGCCATTTAACCCTGCTGAAGGCTATAGTGTGTTTCAGAGCGCTTCTGCAGTGAAGAAACTCCACTCCTAGTCAATGGCTGAAACAGCTCAGTTCACACTGGACAGTTCAGGTCATGACAGGAACATCATTAGCTGGCTTTTGCAGGCTTGTCTTTTTAAGTTGACCTTGCATCACAGAGCTGAGCTACATTATTTTCCAGTGTTAACATACATCAACTTTCTAATTTACTTTTGTGCTGTGAGCTGCAAGGGGTGAGAACCACAACCAGTCTCTCAACCACTGTGAGCTTCTGTTGTGCATCTCTGTGATCTGAAGAACTACTGGGCAAACACTTGAGAAACATATTAGTGGTTGGTGGGTGGTTATTTTACATTCAAATGTATAGCTGCCCTCAAATGCATATCTGCATTGTCTTCAAACACACTTTAATCCTTTTGCAGCGCTAGAGTAAGCCTTTTGAAACTACTTTGACTTAAATACCTTTACAAAATCGCAACTTCGAGTCATGTAATTTTTGACATGTGGAAGGCAAACAAATAATAAACAATATGAGATTCTAATTTATAGGTTATCAAATCTATCTATCTTCTTTCTTAGCTTTATTCTATGTTTATTTCAAGGAATAAGGAATAAGAAATAATTTCTGTAAGCTAATCATTAATATAAGCCAAATTTATTAAAAAAAAAAAAAAATTGTTTGTTTTTTGGCCGAAACCTGAATACCTCCTCATGATCCCATGGCCTGCTAGCTGTCCATTCCCTGACACTGTGAATATACACACACAATTGCTCCGATTTCAAACACAATCACTCCGATTTAGTGGCATGTTTTCTTTCTCTCCGATGTGGTGCCATGCCTAACTGTGTCCCCAAAGGGGAAATATCCCCTTTTCATGAAGCTGACAGAAATGGTTCATCGGAGTAGGCGGGACATGTGACATTTATGGAAGCTGTCCCTCAACTGTCAAACAAGCCATGCCTTCGGAGCCAGCACCAGTGTCTGTTGCGTTTCCACTGCTTTGTTCACCCAGATTAGTTTAGGGTTAAGAGATGTAATAAAGGTGTGAGAAATCAAGACAGTATACTACCTTGGCTAGTGTGAAATCATACAAATTTTAACAGAAAAGTTGGCGGTATTAAAATATCTAATGACACCAGACTCTTTGTTTCTATAACATTAGCACTTGAACATTCGATCCTGCTTCTCTACATGAGTCGCACCGGGAAATCAATATTCTGATTGGTGGTCACCAAACCGCATCATAACTCATCACATAAAGTTAACCGAAGTTTAACTTTCTTTCATCACCCAAGTCGCCCAAGTTTCGTCGTCCACCACACCTACCGCTTTTGTTGCAGAAGTTGCCCATCTCCATACAAAGTCAAAGTCACTTCCATCGCTCCTGTCACCTGAATCGCCTGCAGTCTAAACGTACAGTTACTAAGAACTCTGCATTAATCCCTTATTCGATTAAACGTAATGATGATGAAAGACTATTTATTAATTAGTAACTAACCATTCATTAATGCTTATTGCTAAATAGTGTACCTTTATTCTAAAGTGTTACCCATTATTATTACCTCTGCCAAGGAGGTTATATTTTCGCCAGCGTGTGTGTGTCTGTGTCTTTGAGTAACATAACTCGAAAAGTACTACACGGATTTGGATGAAATTTTCTGACAATATGTGTATTAGGACAAGGAAGAACTGATTCGATTTTGGTGCCGATCGCTGACCCAGAACACCATCTGTGACCACATAGTCTTGGCGGAGGTCTGCGCTCTCTGAGCGCTTTTCTAGTTAATTTTTGGATTTGTCATTTCGAGCCATGAGTGGTGTAAGCTGTTCGTGGTTAATAAATAATTGGAGGTGAAAATGGTCAGTTTCAGGCTGTCTCACACAGTCTCATTACGCTGCCTAAAAAGACAAATCATGCATTGAACCTTTAGCCATTAGTCTGTCTTCCATCTTCAAGCCAGTAGCAGGTCCCCACATTAGGGAGTCAACCTTGACTAACTGGGAGAAAAGTCAGGGAGGTGTAGAAAAGACGGGAGCTGTAAATGAGAGCAAGAGCATGAGTTTCTAGAGCAGAAGAAAAAGCAGCCAATTTCACCAAAAGATAAAAATACACACCTGGTGTAAAATGTGAAAGCAGAGTAGTCTATTCTAAGAAGAGACAGTTATAACAGAGTCATCAGTTACCAATAACACAGAGACAGTAGTGGTTTCTAAATTAGTAGTACATTGTAAGAGAGAGAGAGAGAGAGAGAGAGAGAGAGAGAGAGAGAGAGAGAGAGAGAGACGAGCGTGCTTGTGGGTATAAGTCTTGCATTTTTGAGTGATCATTTTTTGTGAACCTCTGTGACATAAATTGTTTGGTATTTTCTGGGGAATAAGATCTGCATGTTTCCCGATAAATTAGTGTAAGTGCATGTGTGTGTTTGAGAGAGAGACTACTGCGGGTTCAGTGAGTTCTGCTAGATGCTGATGGACTATTGAGAGAGAATGCATCAAGGCTATCCTATGAAACTGCTTTTAAATCCATAGCTGTGGCATTCTTTAACTCTCCCTCTCTGTCTCCGTCTCTCTCTCTTTCTCTGTATGTGTGTGTGTGTGTGTGCTGTGAGATCAGTGTGGTCTTTTTGCTTTCCCCATTAGGTGGCTCTTAACACAACTTGTCTTTTAGTCTGTCACAGAGGAGCCAAGGTCTCAGCCACGGTGTTCAAATCATATACCAGCACAGTATTCAACACACTTTTTGTTGAAGTTGGAGTAGAATCCTCATGGGGTCAGGAACACAGTTGTTCATCATATATGTAAAGGCTAATGGAGCACTCTCAGTTCTGAGCTACCTAGACACGGATTATATTTTAATACAGCAGCCACACTTATGCAACATTATGAAAGCCAGAGTGAAGCTGCAGTAGTTGCTTAGAATAGTATATGTGAACAATGCTGTGCTTATAGTAGGCATTTGCAACATCATCAAGGTAGTTGTTTCAGTTGTTTTATAGTTGTTTGTGGGTCATTTTTGTATGTTTTAACCTTAAAAGTTTAAAAGTATGGCTCAGCTCCTGTAGGCCTATGGTGATGGTAACCATCAGGGGCGCTGCTAGAAATGTTGGGCCCTTTGACAAAAATATTTTTGAGCCCCTTAAATGTTGAATTTAATATTAAAATAGTCAGTGCCAGGCCCCTTAGAATCAACTCCAGCTACAGTGTCCAGTCCACACTGTGCAGTACTTTTCGAATTATGTTGCTCACCTTGGCGGAGGTAATAAACCTCATAGAAGAGTCCTCTCCACACATTAGAGTATTGTCTTCTAAAAGAATAATGAAGTTAGACAAATGTCCTTTATAACAATGCAGTGTTTTAAAACTTTAAGAGAGTTTAAGAGTTATAAATATGCAGGGATGCACTCCATTATTGGCTGCTAAGAGGTTCTGTTCTGTCACCTGACCAATCAGACCGTCTTGAACCTTAAGGCATACGCACTAATCTAAACACATCCCTCTTGGCTGTGTTGCCATAGCAACAAGACTGTCAGCATGTGTCTTGTTAGCTGTGATCATGTCAGCTAGTTCATAATGATTCTGTATTTCTTGTCTTTGTTTTCCCCAGGTGAATTGAATGTACTGAGTGGCCTGCCTTAGATGAACTACCATTAAATTTCATAATAAAAAGGATGTTTGTGTGTGTGTGTATATTTGTGTAGCCTATGTTTGTGTGTGTGTGGGTGAGAGCTTGTGTGTTTGCACAAATCCAAATCTCAAGAGGATGTTTTGTGTTACTAAACAGCCAGAGGGCCAGAGGGACTGCATGGGTGAACTGTATCATTTGTGAGAATTTGCAATGAGGAAAACAGAACAGAAAAACATGCCAGGCCATTTAAGGGGGCTGTGCATATTACTCAGCCATGATGATTAATGGAAGCAGACACAACAAAGGCATCAGGCAGGGAAAGGGACGGAACTGGTGTTTTCCCAAACTTCCACAAAGTTAGTCCGCTCAACACTTTGATTTGTCATAGAGACATCCTGAGGTCATTATTCAAGAAAATAACATGGGATTGAAATTAAATAAAGAAATAAAAATATCAGAAGTCATCTTTAGGCTGTGTTTTTACATTAAAAGTGAGTTTAAAATATTAATGGTTACAGCCTTTTAAATGCTAATTTGTTGTTTTGTGCTGCGAAATCAGTGCCTGTGTTTGTGACATTACACACGTTTGGTAAATGGAGCTGGCATTGCCACTGGGAGACAATGAGCTTAGAAAATATACTAGTCCTTGGAAAAAACATAGTTCTTTCATTACTCTGAAACTTAAGTTATTTTACTTCTTTGCATTCATGTGTTGGACATTGTGGGCTTCGACGAGAATGAATCAGGCCTGAATCAGAACTCAGTTGGGCAGAACAAAAGCATTGTAGAAGACCTTTGATTCAGTCTGGATGCTACAGAAGTCTAACCTAACTCACGACAGATGCAGCGTTGAACACAAGCATCTGAGGTTGCACCCACTGAAAGGGATTTCAGAACTGAGATGGAATGGACGGACCAATCATTAGACCGCCGGGGAACCGCCAGGTAGGATTTTTGACGTAGCTCATCTCTTACAAACTTACAAAACAGTTATATATGAAAGAGACATCTATATTCTACATTATTGTGGCAATTATGCCACTGATACTGATGTTTATGTTTGCCTGGAATAGTTGAGAAACTAAAAATCATGTTGCATGATGGGATACAATAACTTGTCACGGGTTGGTTTTTATGTGAGTGGTTGATGTAAAAATGACAGACAAGTGATTTGTCCAATTATATGCAAGGATTTTTGATGACGTCCAGTCTTCTGTACCAACTCTTCCAAAGGGCTTGGATTAGCTGCTTGCAGTGCAACAAATCATCTGACATGAGTGTTTATTCAGACAGACTGCATACCAGATCTAATCCAAGGTCCAAACACATCCAGATCAGAATCACAGGTAAAAACAGGATCATTGCTATTTTTCTCTTGCTTTTATTCTGTACTTTAGAGGACAGTAAAGAATGTCAGGAAACAATTGTGTGTGTGTGTGTGTGTGTGTGTGTGTGTGTGTGTGTGTGTGTGTGTGTGTGTGTGTGTGTGTGTGTGTGTGTGTGTGTGTGTGTGTGTGTGTGTGTGTGTGAGAGAGAGAGAGAGAGAGAGAGAGAGAGAGATGGGCCAAAGTCAGGAAATGACCATGCTCAAACTCAAACAGGTGTTGACACCTGAGCTTGAATGTGAGATGGCTGGCTGGCTGGCTTATATAGCTGCTGAAATAAAGTCAAATCTAGCCTGGGAAACACTCTGTATTCAGTATGTGGCTTTCAGAATATGAGCTGAACGAGTGTTATAGATATCAGGTTACAATCACACACATACACACACACACACACACACACACACACACACACACACACACACACACACACACACACACACGCGCACTCAAACACACGCACACAAACACACACACACAAACACACACACTCGTAAATACACACATACATATTTATCCAAATTTGCCCTCATCTAACACACAGTATTCATCTCCCCCTTACCTGGCAGTTGAAGGGTTTTGATTGGTTCTTTAAAGCTGTCACCAGCGGCCCTCTCATCTCAAAGGGCCCTTTCAGGATCAGTCGTTATAAGTCTCTCTCTCTCTCTCTCTCTCTCTCTCTCTCTGTATCACATCTGCCAGCACAGGTTAGTATGAGACATGTCCAGAATGCCACTTCACTATCCGGGGCATCAGTTGAACAGCTTTGGCTGAAACATTCCTCAAATACCATCTCTGAAATGTCTGACGTCTCAACGTCTCTCACTCATTTTTTTTTTTTTTAAATGTGATGGTTGAATCCTAGTACTCCCCCTAAAGGAGAAGTCTGGTGCGATTAAATAAATATTTCATACAACATAGACTTGAAATGAATAGCAGATCATAAGCAGAATGGGGTTTACAAAAATGAAACTGAAAGCAAGTTTCTGTGCCACATTCAGCTATTGCAAGCAGCTGGGCCACTATTTGGTGTAGGCCTATGTTAATGTAGGCTAACAAATACTCTTGTTCTGTTTGCTACCTTGGGCTATTGATTAAGTCTTAATGGATGGGTTTCTCCTCAGAGCAGTAAGTCCATGGTACAGTAAATGAACCCATGTGTTGTACCAAATTGTCTTGTTATTCCTACAGACAGCAGTCCGTGACCTCAAAAGACAGGGCTAAGGGTTGATTTGCCTTGGACTTACCCTTTAATGGCTAAGCACTGAACCTTCAAAAACCTAACTGACATTGTAAGAATGTTTTTTTTTTAAATAACTGACTCATATATTTCTCTGAGGGTTCAGGGCTTAGGGGTGTATTTGCCCTCTAAAGATTAACCATTGTGTTGTGGCTCCAACATGCCTAAAGGCCTATTCACACCAGGAATGATAACTAGTTTTTATAATCGTTTTATAAATCACAGTTAATATGGATGACAACGTCCACACTGCAAACTGTAATGGCAAAGGAATGTGAAATTATATCGTTGGGGATCACTTACAGAGAAATTTTGAGAATGGTATAAAAGTTTACAGCCAATCATAAACCATGGAATTTTGGACAACACATTCCTTACCATGAGGAGAAACTTATCTTTGGTCAGTGTGGAAACTTATAAAATTCCAATTACGCAGTTGTCTTTACAGGGTTCATTCCAGATCTGGGTGGTCCTCTAGGAATCCATCTCTGTCTATCTTGAAATTGGATGAGCTGGTGTGCCTGATTGACCAAAAACTTCACTACATTCATTTTGTGTCTGGCTGCTCATAACATGCATACCACCAGGTGAGTAGATACTTTATGAGAGCTTTAAAACTATTGTTCTGCCTTTTAATCTCTGTTCCCTGATTAGATGGAAAAAAAATAACCCTGTCGCTCACCCACAAAATTCAACCTCATTCAAATTTACATTTATTTTTATATTCTGATTGGCTGTTTGAAGCTCCTGCTGTGATTGGTCTGGTAGAAATACTTGGCTGTTATTACAGACATAACTTCACAGACATTTTTACCTTATATTCTTATATCATTCCACTCTCTCAATCTGGCTGTGATATATTATTCACATTTCCCATAGCATTAGAGCCTCAGACACCACTTTAGACAAGTGTGTAAAAACACTCAAACACCACGCTCCACGCTACCTGCCTTGCCCTCTGCCTTTGAAACCCTCGTTAGCTTCACACTCTTGGCTCTGATCCTCTTAAAGGGGAATTTAACGGCGCTTTAGAGACGCTCGGAGCCTGTTGTTGCACACTCGTCAGCCCTTCACCTTTCTCTCTTTCATCTCTTCCTGCAGCCCAGTGCCATTTCACCCCCTTGTCACTGTCTGATGGGGTGTCAAATACAGATGTCACACCTGCGCAAACACATGGGATGACTTACAGGGTTTGGGAAGATATAATTATAACCTTAAAGGGGCACCAAGCAGGAGTGAGGTTTTCTATCTCCGGAGCTCTACCTACAGTCGCTGAATTAAAAAAAAACAAAAAACAACTACACTGTATATTCTCGCCAGTCAATGTGATTTTTTTGGCAAGCCAGAGTAGGAACCAGAGATGATTTTTTTTGCGTTACGTTGACTGGAAAGCCAGTGATAAATGCAATTTCGGTTGTATCCACCTTCAGTTTCAATTTCATCAAACCGAAACCCCAGATGCCGCAAGTGTAGCAACCGCAAAATCCATGCTAGAAGCAACCGAGAAAGGCATCATTCATCCCTTAATAAGCTATGTAATCATTAAAGGGGTGAGAAGGGAAATTAACAGTAAAAACGTTGCCTGGAGTCCCTTTAAAGGAACACTCTGTGATGTTTCAACCGAGTCAGTGAGTGAATGATGTTGGTGGGATATAGAACGAGAGAATTTACTTAGTTAAATTGAATGGTAAAGAGAAGCTATATTTATTTCAACTGTGGTGTCGTTGCTATAGTATTTGGATGTTATTTTTGTTCTTAAAGGAATTATCCGGAGTGGATCAACACGAAGCCCTGTTGATTTATAGTGCTAAGCGCTATTGATAGCCACCTCAATGACTGATTTTTGTGCAATGCAGACTGAGATAGCGAAACAGCAGCTAATGCTAATAGAATGGGGCATGTCAAAACGAAACCAACTCGATTAGGTTTCGTTTTGACATGCTATTCTGTCAGCGTTAGCTGGCATTTCGCCAGTTCAGTCTACGTTGGATGAAATTTGGTCATTGAGGTGGCTATCAATAGCGCTTTGCTCTTTTAAACTGCAGGGCTACGTGTCGATTCACTTCGGATAATTCCTTTAATGAGGTGAGTTTCATTGCTCTCGCCCATGTTCAATTAGCAAAGCTGAATTCATGGTTTTATGTTACTCTTTTCTTGCTGTTTGAAACTTGTTCATTTCAATTTGAGGTGCATTGCAATGGTCATTTTACCTTATTCTAGAAGTAAATGACTGAATTTGTATGCCTGGAGTAGGAAAAAAATGTGAGCCTGAACTGACGCTTCTGTCAAGTCAAACTGCATCGAGCTATAATAAGGAGCTTACTCCAGCTGACAGTGTGGCTAGACAGGTGTTCAGCTTACACTGCGGATGCTCAACTGACCAATACAGTTTATTTACCAGCCAACTGTGTGTGTGTGTGTGTGTGTGTGTGTGTGTTAAGATGGTGTTAAGATGGTATATTCCCCCCCTTTGTGGTGACACAGACTATCCTTACAGGCCCCTGTCCTGGCAGAGTGTGTGTGTCTGTGTGTGTGTGTGTTTAGTTTTATCAGGGGCCTGTTTGTTCTAATCTGATCGTGTCAGACAATCAGCATTCTGACCTTCAGGAATCACAAAGCAGCCTGACGGACTGGCTGGCATCATGCCAGCTGCTGCACACCCTCTACGCCATACCCCCGCCCCCCACAACAACCCCCCCCACTCCTCCATCCGCCGCTTCCCCGCCACCCCCCACCGCACTACTGACTGACTGACACGTCCTACCCCATCCCCCTCTACCCCCAACACGGCCCTGCCACTCACAGAGACATGCCACCACTTCCACTCTTGACTCTCCTCCCTGGACCCGAGCATCCACCTTCAGCTGCCTGTTCAATGCATCAACTTGATTTGAATGCACCCAGCGATATGGCTTGTTCTTGTTGGCCACCTGTCACCATGCAGGTTACAGTATGTCCAATGCACTCACCTCATTCACTGTGTCACCAACCTCCTCCAGGTTGCCTCAGGGCTACCTCTGGGTTTCATAGCTTTCCCATCCACCTGGAGAAACACAAAAAGCTGACAATGTTGGATAATGTTCCAAAGCTTTGAAGCAGGTTTCAGACCATGGTAAAGTACTTTTTTTTTACACTTTACATTGTTTTTATTGGGACTAATGCATTCAAGACTGAAGCATAATTATATATGCAATAATTATATATATATTTTTTTGTGATATACATATATAGATATGCTTCCAGATATATTTTAGTGATTGGTGTAATTCCTTCAATGAAGGTTTCAGCTATCTGAACTCCACAGCGTGGAGTTTTACAGTCATACTTGTGACTATGAAAGTCTTGTGTTGCAACAGATTTTTGGACATGTCTCAAAGCACCCAGTTAGGCTTGTTTTGCATAATGGGCAAAGCATTAATGTCAATGTTAATGTGATTTTATGATGTAAAAAGACTATATACAATTTCAGAATTGTAGAACCATGGAGGATTCCGAGAAAAGTGGCACACAATATGACCACACTCGCTCATGCGCTGTCACATCCAGAACGCTGGAATTGCACCAAATCATCTTCTTTGCTCATCAAGAGATTTTGCTCACATGTTCTGGCATCAGTTTCCACGCCATGAGAGACAACCTAAAGTCTTGATACTAGGAAAAAACCCACCATGGACCAACAAACCACTGTGTCCATGTCTTGGCACAGAAGCCGCATGTTTTAGACTTGAAACATCTTATTTTCATTCCTGCCCGAAGGGATTCTCAAGAGCGTACATCTTAACCGAAAACATTTTTTGAATAATTAAATACTTGCACTAAAGTGTCTGCTTTTGACCTTTCTTACTGAAAAATCAGATCATATGCACTGCATGGTAGAATGCACATCATTTGTTATAACGACACAGTGATTGGCCCTCTCCTTTGACACCGGAAGCTATATTTATTCCAACTGTGGAGTGGTTGCCATGGTATTTGAATGTCATGATGAGCATTCATTCCCAAACTAATACCTGAGAGCTTGAGGTTCTAAACTCAATCATTTATTCAACCTTTATCTTAAATCACATATGGCCTAGATTACGCAAGGACGCACAATTATAGGACTTCAGGCAGCTACCTAATTTGAGGAAAGAGAGAGAGAGAGAGAGAGAGAGAGAGAGAGAGATGTTTACTTTATGATTTAAGCTTCTTTCTTAGGTTCTGTGCTCGTGATTGTGTGTGTGTGTGTGTGTGTGTGTGTGTGTGTGTGTGTGTGTGTGTGTGTGTGTGTGCGCGCGTGTGCATGTGTGTGTGTGTGTGTGTGTGTGTGTATGTGCTCTGTGGGCTGTGGAGGAGTTGCAGAGGAGAAAGGAGGTTGGTTCCATTTTATCCTCTGCCTTTTCATCCGTTTGTTTCTGTCTTTCTTTCTTTCTTCTTCTTCTCTCTCTCTCTCCTGCCAGAATGGAATTTGTGGGCTGCAGTTCCTCCTCTGCCTCCACAATTTCACTTGTACTGTGAGGTGCTCTGGAGGAGGAAGAGATTTTGAAGGTGTGTGTGCATGTGTGTGTGTTGTGCGCGTGCACATATGCATGTGTATGTGCGTGGGTAGGCATGTGTCAGAGTCTGTGTTGTTGAGTGTGTATGTGAATGTAGTATGTACTTAGTGTCTTTGTAGTGTATTGGCCAAAAAACCTGCCCCATCCCAATTCCTCTATGCCTAACTGTCCCCTCTGTGTGGTCTTACTCGCTCTACTGAGATGAATGACTATGGAGCATTACCTTGAAAGAGATTTCAATGATGTCAACCAAATCTTTTAGTATCTAGGTATTATAAATGGTCAGAGGAGGTCTGTATCAGACTACATGTTCTTTTTCCTGAATTTACCTTCAGGCTCTCTGATGACCTGTCATTTCTGCCTCTGTACAAAAATTGCAGAGAGAAAGAGAAAAAGAGAGAGAGGGAGACAGAGAGCACTAGAGAAATAGTTTTGTGTGTGGATAGACATCAATCATTCATAGGCTGAAGCATAAACAAGTTTTTTTTTTTTAATGTTTGTGTGTGTGTGTGTGTGTGTGTGTGTGTGTGTGTGTGTGTGTGTGTGTGTGTGTGTGTGTGTGTGTGTGTGTGTGTGTGCTGACAGACCTTTGTGCACTGTGTTTGTACTGGGGAATATGCGTGACCATAATAACACTATAAAAGACAACACAGACCAAAACACACACACACACACACACACACACACACACACACACACACACACACTAAAGCAGGGGAAAACATTACAAAACAGTGATTTTCATAAATGGATCAGAGTAGCCAATCAGCTTTGTCCCAGGTTTTCCTTCCATAAAGGTCCGCCCTAGAAATGAAGTATTAATGTAGTGCCTGTGCTTTTTTTTCAGCTGTTCATAATAACAGGTTTGCAAACTATGTGACTATTGTGTGTGTGTGTGTGTGCAAATTGGGCCTAAGAGAGAAGGGGCATAACTTTTAGACAATAAGTTACATCCCACATGACGTTTTTAGTGACATTTTTCTGTTTCGGCTCAGTCTATTGTCATTATAAGCAGAGCCAGTGCAGTGGAATTGTAACGTCAAGCAAGCATTGAAGACAACACAATACATTTCATAGAAGAACTTCACAGAAAAATAATAACAACAACAAAAAACCCTGAGCAAGATCAGAAATAGCAGGTATATCAACAGACATAGTGCACATAACTAGCACAAAGGTGTTGAATCTGCTTCTGGTGGGTGATGTGATGTTAAGTTTCAAAGAGAATCATAGTCTAGAGTGCTAACTTTAGGTTCATTAATTTTGTTTAAAAAAGAGAATTATTTAAACAGTTTGTGTTGTCTGAAACCTTAAACCAGGCAGTTAATTGAGCGTAAAATCTCTCTCTTTCTCTCTGTCGTCTGTTTGGCACATAATGCTGCTTTTAAAAGGTTTATTAAAAAAGCATTAGAAACAATTTTCTCATGTCACACTTCACAGCACATAATTATTAATAATCATTCAATCATTTAGCCTCGGAGTTACAAGTCTGATCAGCACCATAATGTCACTGGATCACCCTAAGCATAACAGCAATACTGCCATAGCCTACTTAAAACACTCTTACAATTAACAGACAAGGGTCAACGTACTGTATAACCTAATTGTTGGAGAATCTTATCGTTGGAAAATATTTATCGGTCAGTTGGTGGCTGTTTTGACTCTGACTATCGCATCTGGATGCAAGGTTTGCCCAGCAAGCCGTGGCTAGGTACCGCAGAGCTGTCGTAGCAGCAATGTAGAGATATAAGTGAGTACAAACCAAGAAAAGAGCGAAGGAATTTCCTTAAAATATGTTATAGTATAAACCAGAGATAGAAAACTGAGACAGAATTACCGATCCTGCATAGGGTGCCTTTAAGGCATTATGATTCACGGACGACAGCTGGAATCCTGGGAATAATTATTCATGTCAGTCAATTTATGACAGATGTATGATGATATAGGCTAGCACATGTAAGTTATGAGCTTGGAGCTATGGGCGGGTATAAATAATGCAGTATATCTAAACACAAGCCCATGGTTTTCATCTTGAAACACCCAGAATCTCACATGTGTTGTGCCTCAACTGTCCCGTGTGTGTGTGTGTGTGTGTGTGTGTGTGTGTGTGTGTGTGTGTGTGTGTGTGTGTGTGTGCGTGTGTGTGTGTGCATGTGGTGTGTGTTTGTATGTGTGTGTGTGTGCATGTGGTGTGTGTGTTTGTGTGTGTGTATTGAACACGCACTCCAGCAATCTGCAGCCAGCAGTCTCCTGTCTCCTGGTGTCCCACGTTTCCATGTCCCACGTCCCTCTCTCCTCACTGGTTAATTTTAGCACGGCTTGTTCCATATAGCGCTGCCCCTGAGACTCTGCTTTAATTGGAGGTTTCAGGGGAGACGCTGCTAAAGCCTCTACATCCACGCTTGAGTTAGAGCTGCCTAATAAACTCTTGCCCAGGCTCTGTGTTTGAACTCCATTATTTATTTATCAAGCAGGGAACAAGGGTGACCTTTAATGTGGGTCTCAGAGGAGACTGTGGATGCCAGGTACACGCTGACAGAGCAGCGGGAGCAGGGAACAACAGCATTCTCTACTCCTCACAGCTTACACATATACTACACACACACACACACACACACACACACACACACATAGACTTTGTGTTTCTCTGTCTCTCTCTCTCTCAAACAGACACACACACACACACACACACACACACACACACACACACACACACACACACACACACACTCACTCTCCCTCACACTCACACACACACATACATTTTGTGTTTCTATCTCATTCACTCTGTCTCTCTCTCTCTCTCTCTCTCAGACACACACACACACACACACACACTCTCTTACACACACGCACACGTATGTGTATACACGTACATTCTGTATCTCTCTCTCTCACACACACACACTCCCTTTCTCTCTCAGAAACAGACACATATGCATACACACACACACCGACTCTGTGTGCAATGCCAATGATAATTGAATGTGATGTGAGATGTGTGTTGTGAACAAAGTGTTTGTGACTGCCTGTGTGCTTTACCACAGGACGCTAATTAGCCGTGCTAAACAAGTGTGAGAAAGGATCAGATGGAGACACAAGACGTGCCCCCGCCTCCCCTCACACACACACACACACACACACACACACACACACACACACACACACACACACACACACACACACACACACACACACACACACACCTCCCAGCAAAGGACATCTGTCTTCATCACCTTCTGAGTCACCGTCATAAGCACAGTCACAATAAGGTCAAAATGAGATGGGGTTATTTAGAGTAAACCCACTGACTTTGCCAGCACTTGTGTGTGTGTGTGTGTGTGTGTGTGTGTGGGGGGGGTGGTGAGAGAGAGAGAGAGAGAGAGAGAGAGAGAGAGAGAGAGAGAGAGAGAGAGAGAGAGAGAGAGAAAGTGTTTATTATGTCTATGTGGGCGTGAGTGAAGTGTGTGTGTGTGTGTGTGTGTGTGTGTGTGTGTGTGTGTGTGTGTGTATGCACTTGTGTGTGTGAGAGAAAGAGAGTGGAGACCTCAGTAATATGTGATTCTGTCCACATAACTATTCCTTTGAACCCTTTGTGTATTACATCAGCTATTTTAAAACGTTTCCTCAACTGAAATTCTCATGAAATCTGAGCTTCTTTTGAGATGCTTGTCCTGACATGTTTCTTTGACCAGGCTGTGACTGTACATGTGTGTTTAATGTGTAATAATGATATACAATTGAAACAGGCGGCAATCTTACTGCCCGTATGCTGACACTGGGCACTAGCTTTTCATGACCTGTTCCCTTAGCATGTGTACTGAATATGTACTGTACTGCATCGCTCCTACCGTCTCGTTTGCCCAGAAATGATCAAGTTCTCCTTTGAGATGCTTAATTCAATTAGACAAACATAGAATTTAAATGAGCTAGTTAGCCTACAGCTATTTGCTTGTCTGAGTTAAAACTTTTGCCTTTCATTAATTGGCTCCCATTAATCCCCAAAGAGAGAGAGAGAGAGAGAGAGAGAGAGAGAGAGAGAGAGAGAGAGAGAGAATGGAGAGAGAAAGAGAATGAGTTTCATGTTCAGTGGAGGCAGGCGATACAGCAGCAGAGGCTCTCTGTAAGATCATCAAACAGACGTGGCCTTTCTGTGGAGGAAAGAAGCCGGAACATTCCACAGGCCGCGGAGTCTGAGAAACCACACTCACATTCTCAAGGGTATGTGCCACACAATCAACAGCATACAATAGCACTACACACAATACAATTGCATAATTGTATCACACACACACACACACACACACACACACACACACACACATACGCACACAAGCATACAATGGCATTGTACTACACACAAATAAACAACATACAAATAAACATACACACACACACACACACACAAACACACCCCTCCACACAGATAAACACACTTCCCTACAGTTGGTTGGCTAGTGTAAGCAACAAACAAACAGTACTCATCAATCTGAAACAGTGGTAGTGCACCCACACACACACACAGAGAAGCCGGGCTGACACGATACAGAGTCTAAACACATCTCCTAGACCTCTCCTCCTCTTCGCCTCGGTTCATGCAACAGTAATTCAATCAAGCCAAGTCATCTGTCAAAACACAAGGCACTCAACCCCTCGCTTTGTCAAGAGTCAATTTACAGAAAGATTTAAATGAATTAGAAATGATGCATTGAAAAGTGAAAGAGAGAGAGTCAAAGAGAGAGAGAGAGAGAGAGAGAGAGAGAGAGAGAGAGAGAGAGACATTTAGTTTCTACTGCCTCTGTTTGCATCAGTTCAGCTTTGCTGGCAGATCTGAGCTCCAACACTCCTCCCCCCCCCCCCCCCCTCCTCTCCCCTCCCCTCCTGTGTTCTTGTCTCTTTTTGTCTCTGGGCCGTGAATCAATCTGTCCCTAGGCTAATAGGCAATTAGCAGGTGGAGCTCACTTGTAGTCTCAGCATAGCAGCATACACAACAGCTACGCATCCACCTTTGAAGCTGTGATCTCCCTTGCCTTTTCCTCTCTCTGCCAGAAGTGATGGTTAATGAGCTATAGGTTACATTACAAAACAGATGCTTTTAACTCAGACCTGAAATCTGTTGAGCCCCAAAACATATTCCCCATACAATCCACAGTGAAATAAATGAAGTTCATGTTGTTTGTATTCAGATAGTGTGCTGGAGGTATCTGCACTCACTGGTGGTTTTACTTGCATCTGCCTCAGAGGATCTCCTAAGCATCTCCAAAGGGAGGACACACACAACACACACACACACACACACACACACACACACACACACACACACACACACACACACACACACACACACACACACACACACACACACACACATTCAAACACACACATACACACACACACAATCACACACACACACACACATACAGACAGACACAAAAACCTCAACACACACAAGCTCACTATTGCTCATACAGTACACCGTGCAAAGAGACAAAACTGTGTGTGTGCGTACACACAAATACACAAGCACACACACTCACAAACACAAAGAACACCAACACACACACACAAGCTCAAGCTCTCATGCACACAGAGACAAAAGCAGATGGTCCTCTGGATTTGCCCACCTTCCAGGCAGAGAAACACACCACTGAGATATGTGTGTTCTATGGACTTGCAAACCGATAGTGTCAGTTAGGCTTAGCATGTCTCACACACACACACACACACACACACACACACACACACACACACACACACACACACACACACACACACACACACACACAAACATCTATTATGATGCAAATACTGCATAACTGGCTTTCAACATCATACAACTACTGTAAGCGCCATCCAGGCTACCAGCCCCATTATCTGACTGGCTGATTCAATGAAGCAGAATCACTGATTGGATCTCATAATTGAGTAGCTTACAGGCCTTTATGAGAGTTTCCTCAGGGACGTGATCTGTGTCTCTTCCTCTACTTCTCTCGTTCACTGGGCTAAAGCCTGGAGTCGATATCGCTAAAGCTGGATCACATTCCCAGAGTCAGTTTGCTCTGATGCTGAATCATGCTTCTCCACTGATCTTAAGCCTGGAGGTGGACTGTGGACTGTGCTTCAGACAACAGTGGTTCTAATGGGGTAGCATTTTTTGCTCACCTTGGGCAGTACAGATAACTTCCATTTTTCTTCCGTAAACTTGTTTTGGTCATGTTCTGTTGCCTTACTGTGGTAGCTGAACTTGTGTTAGAGAGTGAGATGTTTACACACTGTTTGTGTTTGTGTGTGTGTGTGAGTGTGTGTGTGTGTGTGTGTGTGTGTGTGTGTGTGTGTGTGTGTGTGTGTGTATGATCTGCCAATTTCTGTATATGAAAATTGTTGATCTGATGCTGAAATTCCAATTTGTGAGTAATGTGTGAAAATATGCGGCCCATTAAAGGTTTATTCCGGTATTTAGCACTTTTAGCGTTTTTTCTGGGGTGTCTGGGATGAAATAGAATGGTTGACAATTTGGACGATTGGTCCTGTCTTGACTATTTGTCTCATTTAGAATTGCTGGAGTGAAAGGTATCTCCATCCACTATTATTTTATTTTTTAAAAGTTTTGAATCCATATAAGAACACTTGCCACACTCCGCAATCCTGAACAACAGGGCTATGGAATAATACTTAAGAGTGTTGCCCTATGGTCACCCGACGATCAACAACACAGGGACATGAAGAAAGACTCTGCCCTCTCTTTTGATTTTCCCTTACATTGAAAATACATGCAACTAATTAAAGGAACCTGGGCACATTGTAAAAAATTGAAGGATAGTCAGGAACCCTTTTGAAAAATACTTCTCTGAAGATCTTTGAAGGATAATTGAGGCTAAAGGAACCTTTACAAGAGCCTCAAGTATCCTTCAAAGATTTTCAAACAACTAATGTATTTTTTAAAAGGGCTCTGAAAGCTCATTATGGGTTTCAGCAGTGTGGCAAAGTGAGGAATCTTAACTCATGGGGGTCCAGGCTCTTTCAGGCAAAGTGCTATCCTTCAATCTTTACATGCTGAAGCATGTGGAGACTGCAGAACAGACTGTGCCTTACTGTACGCGGAACACCAAGGTATTCATTTAGCAAATGGTTGAGCATCATTAGTGATAGACTCAGGCAATAGTCAATTCAGTTCATGTTTGCGTAGGATTACGCTTTCACTTTTTTTCACTCACTTTGCCAAGTTTGCTGTCAATCTGTCAATCAGACTAGATTGCCACTGCCTAACTCCAGAACATAACACAGGAAAATGCTGGAATCTTCTCCCTTATAAGTCAGTTTTCCGAAAGAGCACTGTCACATTGAACATCTTGAGGCATTTTCTTCAACGGCGGTTTGGTAGGCTTATATAAAGCTTTCTCTGAGTCTCTCCACCCTCCGACAGCCATCATTTAGTGCCAGTTGAAGTGGTGGTAAAATCAGTAGTCTCTGCGTCCATCCCCCGCACACTGCCATCACAACCTGAACATTTTCTCAGCACCTGCTCTTTAGAAAGCAGCCAGAAGGGAGAAACTGCAGTGGCGGGAGGCGAATGTGAAATAAGACCTCACTGCTTCACTTCAATACCAGAACATGAACACAAAAAGACCAAGTTAGTATCTTGCACAATGTGTGTATTTTACCACTGTCACTGGGAAAGAATAGAAATAAATGCTACAATAGTGTTTTTTTTCCAAAGCATTTTTTATGAAGCCTGGAACAAAGAAAGGAAGACTGTTTAAAAACAGTTTTGTTATCACAGTCATGAAATGTTGCTGCTTGTAAATGAGCCAATTCCTTGTTTGGTGTACTTATATATACACACTAGCGGTGACAGTGGTGCAGAGGGTTGCAGGTTCAAGTCGCACTCCACCTGACCCATCAAAGTGTCTTTGAGCAGAGATACTGAACCCCAAATTGTTCACGTTGAGCAGGTTCTAACCTAGCATGGAAGCCTCCGCCACCTGTGTGTGAATGGGTGAATGTGAGGCACATGTAAAGAATGCATGAGTGCTTGTATGAGTATAAGAGTTCTTTATACATGCAGTCCATTTATATGTAACATCCTGGCATATCAAGGCCTTTCAGGAACATAAAGTACTTTGCTGTATCTTCCTGTGTACCATTTATAATGAGCTCCCAAGCACCTTTTCAACATGCTGAAATCATGCAAAATGCAAACTGTACAGTACATGTCAGCATATTTATAGTACATAGACTCCAGCACAGATCTCAACATACCAGTCATCAAAGATGCAGCAGGACCATCTTTATGAAGGCTTTGCATCAGCACAAAGATTTAAGCACAAACACCAAAACAAAGATCTTAGCACAGAGTAGGCAACAACACATCAACATCAAGCCATCAAATCATCTTGACCAGACACAGACAGCACTGACACACATGAAACTAAGTACAAGGTAACTAAGACCAGACACACAGCAGATCCTCAGATCCTGTCCACAGTCACAGACCCAGACCTAAGCCGGTACAGAGCTCAGTGAGTGATGCCTGAGGCAGATAATATTCTCCTGCTGCACACTTAAGTCCCATACTAGCTCCCATGAGTCTCTTCAGCATGACGGAGAGTGTTTCCACTAGCATTATCTTAGAGCACCATAGGGCCATTTTGGATTCAAATATTTTCTAATATGGCTGCCATTCTTTCAGTATCAGATGTTTCATCAGCATACTCTTGGGTGCTGGGAAATGTTTCAGTACCATGGACAGCTCCCTTATATCTGACTTATGCTGCAATTGCGCGTTTGCAGTGCTGTCACGCCAGCAGTGCGGTATCAGCACGGTTTACTGCACAGAAACTGGACAGAAGCCGCACAGAACACATATGCAGTATGCATGGGATAATCTGTTAACATGCATACTAAACTAAAACTGTGCCTGCACCGTTTATGCACTTTGCACTTATAAGGAAAAAATACATCCTGATCTGTGAACAATTTCATTTCCCTCTGGAGCTTAGAATGGCCACCAAGTGCTCTTCTTTTAATTTGCATGAGATAGGAAAGCAAATAAAAAAGTCTTTTTACCAGTGACATGATGAAAACAGCCTTAATACCCAAACCTTTAATCAAGAAACAACCCACAGACATATTTTGATGAACAAAGTGCAATAATTGATCAACCTCAGAGAAGTAGGCGGTGACAGCAAAACATCAAACCAAGCTCAATCTCTGACTGATGTAATTCGTTGTGAAAACCAGGCTAGCGCCCAAAAACATCCCCAAAAGAACTATGGGCATAGAAAAGAACATACTGCAGATCCTCCTGACAGGTTTCACATTATTCTCTAAGAACTGTGATGTACACGCCACAGACACTCACTTGAAAGTCAAAACTAATATCTGGTATGGTTGCCCTTTGCAGTCATTTGAAATGCAGCAAATCTTATCAAATGCTGACCGACTCTGTAGTCAGTAATTTGATTAGAAAATGCTATTGTTTGTTTGTGACTAGATGACAGACACACACACACACACACACACACACACACACACACACACACACACACACACACACACACACACACACACCTTCCTGGAGTCATGTGCGTAGGTCCTGATGATTCAGAGCGTGTGTGACGAGGTGTGTGACACCAGGAAGGTGGTGTGGGTACCACAGAGATCCTTTTATAGAAACATGTCAGACTGTTCAGCTCCCCTGTCAGGTCATGAATGCATTCTTGAAGAAGATGGAGCTAAAAGAATTTGCCTCGGCTGAGTGAGTGAGTGAATTATAAACTTCTGTCTTAGACAGAGGTGTGGATTTATTTTAGTTGTGGCATAGCATACCATATAAAGTTATACATGAATGCCTAATGTGTGAAAAGTGAGAAAAAGCCCACATAAATTATCTATTGCAAGAAGTCTGTGTTCTTGGGTGTGGGAGGGTGGAGGGGTATCGTGGTGGTACCCCCGCATCCAACGCCTACCACACTCCTGGTCTTACATCAACCATCTAAATGCTCTCTGCTCAAACATACAGATGGGTATTTTTAATATTTTTCATTAAATGGATGCATGTTGGTATATATAGTGAGAATCCATCTGGAAGAATTCTGTTCAGATGATTTTTATAGCACATGTGTGATTGTGACATACTGGAATGGTTGAATGCACTTCAAGATGCAGTGGAGGTCATGCATTTAAAAAAAAAGAAAGAAAGGAAGAAAGCGAAATAAAGAAAATGTGTGTTTTCTGTGTTTATTTTACAGGAATGGGATACTTTATGTCCAAGTCAGTTACATTTTGCCTATCACTGTAAATGAGCACACAATACACACACACCTCACAATCTTCATACCTAACATTAATATCACAGCTATCCTCTTCAAAATACTTCTCACTAATAAGAATCATGTCGTTCGTATCTCATTCTGTATGGAAAGCAAAACGATATAGCTATGGTGCACCTGGTCAGTGCCTGTGTCTCAAAAAACCCATTTTCCAAACCTCTCTCCCTCCCTTTCTTGTTTGCTTTCTCTATGACCTATACAAGTAAAGGTAAAAAGCAAAACACACATACAGTATATGCAGTAGAAAAAAAAACATACAAGGATGCAAAGATGCAGACATTAATGGAAAGTGATCCAAGTGGTGCCTTATGCAACACCTTTGATTAGCATGCTTGTACAGCTCTGAGAAATAATCTTAAAGGTTGTATCTGCCACTGCAAATGCCGGTGGCTCAGTTTCCCATGGTTGTGTGTGTCAGTGTGCAATTACCATACATTCAAACCATACATTTCTGCCTTTGGTAGATATGGCCCTTTTGAGTTGGTCTCTGTTAAAACTTTCCATCGCTGAAAGGATTCTTTTGTTTGCACTTGCTCTAGTTTGTCAAGTTTGATGACCTTGTGTGCTGGAAAGAGCTTTTAAAACATTCCATTGGCATTGGTATGGCATTGGTGTGCATCCAAGGGTATAGCATTTGATTGAGAGGAGTGCCAGCAGTCACAAGATATCTTTGATAACACTTTCTAAAGTTTCTATGAACCAAGTATTCAAAGAACATTATAAACACATTTATAACATATTCATGAAATTTTTAAAAATACATGTTCATAATAAGTTATACAATATCATAACTGTACACTACTCATAAGTAATTGTAATGTTATTTTATAAACATTTACAATTTGAAGCATCACAACGTATTTTAATAATAGTTACAAGTGTACTCTGTGCTTATTCTCACTTTATTCTTCTAAAGTAAAATAAACGCATATTAAAACATGTATTGAAAATTCATATGGAAGCATTATGGACACTAAAAACAGTGGTATGTTTCCCTAGTATCAAAAGGCCAATGGAGCTAATAAAGCTTGATAACATTAGCCATGAACTCTAATGTCATAGTTATAAGGATTTAGAAGAATTATAACCCTTTATGAATGCAATTATAATGCTATATGAATTTTTGGATCATAGAAATGTTACTGTAACATTCAATAAGTGTTACTGTCACAATCTAAAGGCCATGAGGGTAATGGTATTTTATTAAAGTTAACATCTGAAGAAACTTGATTAATCTTTCAGATTTTTTTTGAGGTTTCAAGGGGCACTTTCATAAAAATGCATTCACCCATACTTCAGAATGGGAACTTCCTTCATCTGTGCCACTGAACCACTGGTCCATGTGTGTGGTGTGTTATTGTGTGATATGAAATGTTTCGCCTGGTTACATCTAATTACAGGAGCATTCATCCTTGCTGGTTTTATATTAATGCATTGCATTGCACTGCACATTGTGTGCCATACAAATGACAGCCCCCATTGTAGTCGCCAGCCTTAAAAAGAGCAGAAGTTAGTAATGCTTCTGTCGTTTGGATCATGCACCAGTTCTCGCCACCAGTGAGTTATGATCGAGTTTTCCGAGCTGGAGTGCCTGGAGGCGTTCCCTGATCAGTGAGGCGGCCCTGGAAAGGCACGACCGTACAGCTGAGCTTTCATTTCACTGGATCAGATGACTACACAGCGCATTGTAATGTTTTCCAGCTGGATGGGTGGCCCTGTTTGAGCTGCTACAATAATTAGCCTCCCAGGTTAGCGCAGCATGAGCTTTATACCGCATGGAATAAGTGCATTTGTTCTGGTGCCCAGTCACTCCCTCAGGTTGTCTTCATGGGAAACTAAACAGGCTACAGTAATGTTCTGTTAGAGTATTATAACTTTAGCCTGTGGTCTCCTTCACAATCATATCCCAAGAAACACAGAGAAAATGTGGCTTTCAGGCATAAACATACACACATTCCTAGAAGTCTAACCATCAGGATTTTTTTTTTTTTTTTCATTTCACTACATCTATCTACAGCTGACAGCCCCCAGTGTTAGTGTCGCTTTTAAATCAGGCTGCCGGGAAAGTAAATTAATATTTCAAATGCTGTTAATGCAGTCACAAGCAGCACAAGCCCCATGCACTGCTAATATAGTTGGCTTGCAGGAGCTCAAGGCTCTTGATCTCAGTTTTTCCATGCTAGTACAGTGAGCCTATTAATCAAAAGCCTTAACATCTCAGCGACGCCTGCTGTGTCAATCACCAACAAATGCATTTTTCTAGAGAAATCTCTCCGCCGCAGGGCTATCAAGTTGGAACAGTGACTTTTTGTTAGCCTGTGGCTGGGGATTCCAGTGGTTCCTTGTTTTCTTTTGTTCATGCCATCCTGTATTGCTCTGGTCCATGCCTGGGTGTTTGTAATGTCTGTGTAGTTTCTTAATTCAGTAGTGTGCATTCTTGTATTGTCTGTGTGTGTCATTATATATGTCAGTCTAGCTTCGATCCTGTACAACACAGCAAGGACACAGAGTTTAGGCGTTGTGAGCATCCTTATCTTGTTATTGGCTGCAGGAAATATCCACTTAGACTGATATAAGGGTACAATTGCAAGGATCTTCAGTACACCGACAGGGCAATTAAAGTGGTAGCGGTAGATAAAACACATGAAAAATGGCACAGTGACATGGGCACACAAAACTCTAATTGCTAACACAGAGTGCACTCTAACATTAACTTAAATAAAAGGGGAATGCATTGCTACTGGGAAAGTAATGAATTACAAAGTTAAAAACCCCAATTTGCTGAAATATGGGGTAGTATTGAATGATCAATGTTCAAAATAACACACACACACACACACACACACACACACACACACACACACACACATATGTTAAACAGTGGCAAAATGTCCTCTTTCCTCTTTGATTATAAACATTTCTGCTGTAAGAACTGTATAAATTTGCAAGCAGTTGTGAAAATGTCACATGCCGTCTGTAGCGTAAGTGAAAAGGAGCAGCAGCAGTAAAGCAGCCTCATTATTTACGTTATAGTGGCAACAGAGTCGCAACTAATCACACCATGTTAATGGAACAGTGACCTCAGGCCTCAAGCGTTAGAAAAGATTAATATTTACTATTAGTAGCACGCTAGGTCACTATTAGTACCGCACTATTTCACCAGAGGACGGGGAAACACTTTGACTTCTCGGCTCGGTGGTATTTAATGTTCACTGAAGACACGTAGAAAGCTTTGGGAAGCTTATCCAGTGATTGGAGCCATATAAATAGAGCAGATGCTCAAACAAGAGAATAGCTTGATCGTTAAAAGTTGAGGATTTGTTGTGATAAGCCCAGATAAATCACAACAAAATAAATAGTCCATAAATAGTTTTCAAAGCCCAGCAAAGTCCAGCAGGAGTCAACACTCTGAGTCATTGAGCTGAGCTTGGTGGTGTGAAGTGAGCGAGACACTGTTGCTGTGCGTGCGCACGCGTGTGTGTGTGTGTGTGTGTGTGTGTGTGTGAGAGAGAGAGAGAGAGAGAGAGAGAGAGAATACGAGAAAGAGAGGGAGAGCTGCCAAGTCTCCTTCTCTCCATTGCCCTGCCCCCCTGATGTGATTGGAAATTACCCCCCATGGCCCATGCAGGGCTGAGAGTGTGGCTGCAGGCAGAGGCAGTGGAGCTGGGACACTGTCAGAAACAAACTGAGGAATCAGACACTTGAGTGTTACTCAGGGTTGTACAGGAAGACGCCCCCCCCCCCCCACACACACACACACACACACACAGACACAACCCCCACCCCCTTGGCTGTGTGTTTATCCTGAGAGCTCTGAATCCACACAAATTGAATGCTTATAGCCCTATATTCTGCGGAAGAAACGCATGGTTGGCTAGAATTGAGAATGATAGTTCATGACTTTATTCTAAAGGCATCAAAATATTATAAATCTCTAGAAGCCAGGTAAATGATTAAAAAAACACACATTTATGAACTTATCAATAACAAGGTTATAAAACTCTGAAATATTTTGATATTTATAACAAATGCATCATGGTTGAATGGGAAATGGTGAGGCAGTGTGAATACAGAATCTCTTTAAGACTCTATAAATATATACAGTGTGAAGTAGCTCTTAAGGGAAACTGTGTCTAATAAAGGGCTCTACTGCCATAAACAAGCATTTGCTCTGCAAAACATAGAGGTAGCCTACACGTGGCTACAACACTATTCTGGGGTTGTTTAATAGTCTACAATGTTTTGAGTAAATGGTGACAGGTGTCACAAAGAGTTCAGCAGTCCTTGCACAGTTCCTGCTGACAAAGCACCTGTTAAAACTCCACTGTGTTAGGTGAGCCCACTGATTAGACTAATGAATTGCCGTAATGGAGTCATGCCTTGTTTAGGCTTCAGAAGCTGTTATGATTTGGGCCCTTATGGCAGCCTACCAATTACGATGATGGAGAGTGCGGCTTCAAAAACAAAGTGCACAGAGAGACCATGACAAAGTCGCCGGAAAGTCATCCAGGATGAACTGCTGCAGCAAAAAAAAACCACACACACAAAAAAAACGGAGGGAGCCAGTTAAGAAGAAAAAAAAAAAAAAACATTCAATTGAAGGTTAGAAGCCAGTTTAACAAGCTGTGGGTGTTGAGAGTCACAGATGTCAGAGCGAGGTTGAGATCTTCTGTCCAGCAAGCACAGTATCCCTGAGTCTCTTGTCACAAATCAGTGGCTAGAGTAGAGGTGTTTGTCAGTGCTATTTTATGGATAATTCAGTCATGACTACCTTAGGCATTCTAACCTTTCAAAGCAGTAAAATTATTTATTAGAGTGGGACGTTTGTTCCCATCGCACACAACATCAGTGCTTATTTGCACTCCCCAAAAAAACTTTGTTGGTTTCATTAAATTATTATGAGCTGAGCATTGCCAGTGAAATGTCTTCACTCTCACCCTGCACAAGGAGAGATTTTTAACGTGTTTCACAGTAAAAGTCTGGAGTGGAGACCAAGTCCTTGGTTCTGTTTTTGGCTGGGGTGAGTGTGGAGTGGAGTCTGTTTTTCAGCTGCAGAGGAATTTACTACCCTGTGATCACAAGAGCATAGTTGATATTTTTGTTACTCTTGTTTTATGGACTACACTTTAAAATGGCATGATATATACTGTACAGAAAGAGCTTTATCACGATTGCAAAATAAAAACATATTTATGAAAGATGTATTCTTGTGTATAAGTAATTGTTAAAAGTATGTTGATTGCACAAATGATTACAGTCTTTTCATGGATCTAAAATATATTGCCTCATGTACAAATAGTGATTTGTCTATTGTGTTCATAGATATTGTTTCCATCATGCACATTTTACTGTATATTTCAAGCCCTCTGTGTATTGCTATAAGTTGGACTTCACAACACAAATGTGTCAGATGTAGTGGAAATGACATAAGTGCAGTAAGTGCAGTTGGCTGAGGAGAATTATATGTTGCTTCCTTCAGATGTACTTGACTTGAACCATACTATTACACACACACACACACACACACACACACACACACACACACACACACACACACACACACACACACACACCACAAACACACACACACACACACACACACACACACTGGTCCTTTCAGGGGTTTGGCATTGTGTGGCCTACCTTCCTGTGGCCTCTCTCTGACAAGCCTCTGCCCCTTATGGGAGATGGAGAGAAGAAACAGAGAGAGAGAGAGAGAGAGAGAGAGAGAGA
>JAODXP020000008.1:5357401-5367401 GCA_027497455.2 Sardinella longiceps | reverse complement strand
CAAAACTAAAGTCCAAAGTACAAGTAAGGTATAATGCATTTTCCTTCGGTTATTATAGAAATATCTTGGTCAAAGCAGAAACTGATGCGTTCCAGTGTTGAAGTGAATGATCTCTACACACACTCTTTACTGTGTACACATACATGCTATGTATTTGCCACTTGACTAGATTGCTAAGGGCAGGCTTGTTCAAGACATGGCCACCCCAAACCCAAACCCATACCCCTGAACCCTTGAAGACTTAACAGTCATAATCAAATGAAGAGTTCAGATGCAAAACCCCCTAAACACCATTTTTGTGAAAACTGAGTTAATGATATTGTGTGAATCCTGTATTAATCTAGAATATGTAAATGAAATGTTTTTCTGAACAAAATAAAATAAAACTTGCTCCCCGCCGTGTCTAAAATATCAGTTTACAATCAAAACACTGTAAACGCCTGATACAAAATGGCCTTTTTCTCAAAAAGTGGTCAAGTGGAGTTAGGGGGTTTTGCATCTGAACTCTTCAAATGTAAACAAACAATAACATAACCAGATAACTCAAAATGAGAATAAACCAAGAATTTCTCTCCATTGGCACAAGCTACTAACCTGATTGCCAATGGCAGTGAAAGGTGTGAATTCAAAGTAGTCAGGGGTGAAAATAGTGTAATTTCCTTTCCGGTAGAATCGAATTATTTGCATTAAAATTTCATCATACATTATTTTAGTTGTCAAGCACTCATCAAAGCTTTTTATCTGAACCGTTCTCGCTGCATGATTTCTTTGAACCCCCATTGCCTTTCAACATTCCAGGAGGCCAATTGATCATGGTCATGTTCCCTTATGATAAAATCTAACAAGCCAAGGAGTTGGTAGCCTTTTTTTTCAAAATCCTAACACCATAATAAATATCTATCAGTACCCGTGAGAACTAGCCAAATTGAGACTTCTCACTCTTTATAAAACACTTTTCCTGTCATTTCTAAATGGGATTAATAAGGCAGCCTATTATCTGGTTTTGGTTGTTTGAAGACTGAGAAAACAGAGCATCTATGGGTGCAAAGCCACATAATGTAAATATTATTACTGTAAATTAGATGTAAATTTAAAGTTATTTGTCTTTGGAGCCATTCTTCGCAAGCAACAAGTAACACCTCTGGAAAGCTTATATTGGGCAGTTAGCCTGACATTCCTATGTTATCGGTATGTTGAGGACCCCGCAAGCAATTTAGCAAAGACACATATAAGTATGTCCAGATTGCAAGAGTAGCCCCCAGCTGCGGACTTGCAGCCTCAATGTGGGCTGGGCTCAATGGTGAGCACAACCCTAATTGCTAAGCTTCAGCCTATGAGCGCAACGCCTGGTCGAAAATCCTTTCTTCCATGGCTATTGTAAAGTTGTGCGTGTTTTTAGGGCCACGACTGAGAATTAATATTTTTATGGGGGGAGTGAATGGTTAAACCATAGCAACAAAACTAAACACATAACGTTAACACGGCGAAACAAAATTTGCTCCGTGCAGATGATACACGCAAAACAGACAAGATTGAGTCAAGTTTAAACAGGGTCACTGCTGAGAATGATTAAACCGTACATAGGCATGAAACATGAATTGTAATAGTACACGAAACAGTCACTCAGTCCATCGGAAACTTACATGTCGTGAGGAAGTAATGAATGACGGTAATGAATGGTTAATTATAGGCTAATGGAAAACTTGGAAACATTAGTTCCCTAATGCATTTGGCTATCTATGCGTAAAACACTGTGTCCATTTTTGACCGAACATTTGAATCGAACCGACTTGCTCTTACAATGTGCAAGTATGAGCAAGGTATTTTATGATGCTGCTACCACTCATAGATCTCCATATAATAACAAAAAAACGGTACGTTTTTCATTTTTCTGTTAGCCTGTCTTTCCCAGAGCCAGAGATTTTTCTATACCACTCTGATCCTACCAAGCCCTGAGCCAGAGATTTTTCTATACCACTCTGATCCTACCATAGACAGGCCTTACGGTAGGCTACAGGGAGTGTTGTGCTCAACATTGAGCCGCGTAGGCTACAGCGAGGGTTGTGCTCAACATTGAGCCCAGCCCACATTGAGGCTGCAAGTCCGCAGCTGGGGATACTTGGATTGCAAGGATTAGTTCAACACGAAACCTGACAATATTACATTCAACCAACATATTTGCAGAGAATACACACGCCAAATAAGCATAAGAGAGAAAAGTCCCTTTGTTCAGAGAAAGATCGTCAAGTTGGCACTGCATGATAATTAGGCTTTAGCCAAATGGCTCCAGGCCAGGAGCCAAAAAGTCAATTCCAGTAAATTCTGCCTTCCAATGCCTATGGAGAGTGTTCAGCTTCAGTGAAAGAGCCTGATCTGATCCATCAGTCCATCCACACACTGGGATTAGCCAATGTTTTGACAACTGTGACAGAAATACTTCACAACATCAAAGTCATTTGTTTGTTAGATGTTTGCAAGAGTATTTTATCTGCAGCTATGCCTCTAGCTTGTACTGTATGTCTCTGGCTCGCCTACAGCATCAGATACCAACTGTGATGACCCTCTGGGCTCCCTGCTGCCATGTAGAGGCCTATGCATGGAATTGGGGAGCTGCAGGGTGATAATTGTCCTGATGGCTTACACCTGGAGTGGGCATGGCCTATAAAATGCCCGAAGGCCAGCCTCACGGAACATTGAGAGGCCCTCACACACAGACTTTTTCCACGCTTCTCACACACGACTCTACTCCACTCTCTTTACCATCTATTTGCACACACGCACCACACTCATACATCTATCTTCCAAAACCACTCCGTCGTTGCTGGCATCTTCACTTTGCATCCACTTTCATAACCCTATCATATCCCCTAGACCAGACCAGGGCAAACATGCGGCCCGTTGAGCTATTTAATCCGGCCCCTGGAGCCTTCCCAAAATAGAATTATTTATATAGGCCTGATTTATCAAATTTTGTTGTATTCATAAAATACAGACACCTCCCCCCCCCTTTTTTTTAACACTGCATGTTAATATGTCCTCTGACGAAAATGGGGCTAATGGTTATGAGACTTTTTGAGACAATTTACTGGCATCAACTCCCATCAACTGGTTGACTGTTAACACCCGGCCCGTCAACATCTAAAACCCAATGTGGCCGTTTGGCCAAAATAATTGCCCACCCCTGACCTAGACATATACTTTTGTGTGTTTGGCAATAAACTTATTGCATTTAAACTCAGTTTGGTGTTGGCGTCCCTTTCATGTTTGTGGCCTATGCGAGCCTGGGTCGTAACACCAACCTTGTATTAATTAGACACAGAGAGGAAGAAGAAGGATAGTCTGTCCACCTCTATTTCCATTTGCCTCTGTCTCTCTGCTTTCCTGTACTGTGAGAGGGGAAAGGGGAAAAAAAGACATTTGAAACCGCCTGATAAATCTTCACATTTTTAAGTATTTAATCTAGTATAATTGACACAAAAGTCAAATTTAGGTGAGAGTTAAATCCCGGGTGGGCAGCTCTTCCTGTGAGCCTGTAAACTTGTATCCATGTGACCAGAGGCCACTGCTATTCTAGCCCCTCATTAGATTGGGAGAGTATGTTAGCCTCAGGTTCTGTTGGCCCGCAACTACCTTGCCCACACCTATGCTATGGTTGGAATCTCTCAAGTGTGTGTGTGTGTGTGTGTGAGAGAGAGAGAGAGAGAGAGAGAGAGAGAGAGTTATTTGTCCAATTGAACCTGCCACAAAAGGTTGATGATACCATGGCATCTTCAGTGAGAATGTGCTTGATAAATGTTTGCACTGTGCCAAGACAACTCACCTACTAAATGATTTGTTTACAAGGGGAAATGTTAGCTCTCTGTCTCTTGACTGAAACTTGGCAATAGAAAATGGAAAGTATCCATTTTAATGAACTGTGCCCTGTGGATTATTCATTTATTGAGACTCGGAATGTGTCAAGAAGTGGAGAAAATCTGACTGTGGGCTGGAAGAAGCAATTTTCTTGCCAGTTGGTGAGCACAGATTCTTGCGCTAATCAACAGAGAGGCAGAGGTTAGCCAGCTAAAGATGTATTACTGTGCTTTATTAAACTGACCCCCTGGACCACAACAGATTTCAGCTAACTTTGTGAATTGTATTATAAATCTTGAACAAAGCTTTATGAGATTTCTCAATCTGATCATATAATATTCCATTATTAGATATCCCAATAATAGGTCATATAATATAAGAGAAAGAAATGACACTAGCGAACTACAACATAAAAGGTAAGGTTATACTGGAGCACCCCAAAGGTTTACAATCAAGTAAAAAACAATAACAAACAAGATTTTACATGTTTCATTTTGGAAGGTTATGCCATCCATAAATGACTTCAATAAAGCATAAGCCTAGGCTCTCTCTGCATAGAAACCAGTTAGCCCCAGGCCAACTCTCCCATTATATTTGAGCACATTCTACCTATGTGACACCTGTGGTAAAATAATGCAAGTTGTTGTGGGGAATTGAAACCATAACAAATGCATGAAAAATGCAACATGGTACCTTCAAGCATCCTGTTAAAACGCCTAAAGGACACTGTTTGTCTGCAGGATCCAATGATAAACTGGTTCACCTCCTATCTGTCTGATAGGATTTTCTCAGTTCAGTTTGGCAACCAGTCCTCTTCCCCAGCTCCCATCAAATATGGTGTCCCCCAAGGGTCAATTTTAGGCCCCCTGTTATTATCACTTTATATGTAACCTCTCAGGTCTACCCTTAAGAAGTACAACATTCAGTATGGTAACTTCAAAGTATCATTGTTATGCAGATGACACACAGTTTTATCTACCAGTTACACCATTTAACTCCACTTCAACATTGTCAAACCTTTTTTTAATAAACAAATCAGTCTGGTCAAAAGCAGCTTATATCACCTGAGAAACATTGCTAAACTGAAACCTCTCCTACCCCCCAGTCTTGAAAACTATGCTTTCAGTTCCTCAAGACTGGATTACTGCAACTGTCTGTATACTGGTTTGTCCCTGTCCAACATCTCAAGGATACAACTAGTTCAGAATGCTGCTGTAGGGTTTTTAACAGAAAGAAAGAAATTCGACGACATCACACCTGTTTTAGCTCAATTGCATTGGCTACCTGTCAAATACAGGATTGAGTTTAAAACTCTACTTTTTGTTTTTAAAGCCGTAAACGATTTAGCACCCTCTTATATTACAGAGATGCTAACCCCTCTCACTTCATCCAGGTCACTTAGGTCATCTTCCCAAATTCATCTGTCAGTCCCCCGTACACATCTAAAAACAAAAGGCGATTGAGCATTCACTGTTGATGTTATTGTGACACTTTAGGTCAACTGCTGTTGTTTTTTAAATGTGCTATACAAATAACATTGCCATGCCTTGCCTATATGGAGGGATCTGTCCACACTAATGGCCAAACATATAGGCCTACTTTGGGACTAGATATTGATCAATGTGTTGTAAAGACGTCTTCATCTGTGATCATACAGATGTCAATATATCGACATTCTCTCTCTCTCTCTCTCTCTCTCTCTCTGTAAAAACAACCCTTGTGTCTTAAGATACCTCTTCTATCATTACTCAAAGTCCTGTCAGTCCACCATGTGCAACGTTTTTGTATGGATGATGTCTGCTATCCTTTTGTCAAAATGAAAAATACCGCAGATATGCCCATCTACAATATTCACAAGTCAAAGTATTTTGCAGTATTTTTGCAGTATTCACACTCAAAGTAATTTCTCATCAAAATATCTCATAGAAATTCATTAATAACCTTACAGGCTGCTTAATCTGCTGATATAGTTTCATTTCTAAAAACAATGATTCATCTCTCTTCTGGCACCCACTCTGTCCTACAGTATTTAGGTGATATAATAATCCTATGACGATGTGTATTTTCAGCCAAGGAGATGTTAGTACTGTACACTGGCAGAATGTGGAGATTCTCAGGCAGGACTGCCTTTATTATGTTTTGACTATTGCAATCTTTTTGGCCTTGCTCAAGTCTGGCCTTGATTCTCTACTGACACTCTGAAAGCTGCTGCACGACAAATTGCTGAATTTCGCAGTATGCTATTATTCATAGCTCCTCTGCACTCCCCTTCCATACTTTTCCCATTTAAAAAAATCTCCCTCTAATAGAAAGTGTAAGGCAGAATTTACTGACAGCCCCGTTTCTGTCTGGCATTTATCATCCCTTTCCTTTCCTTCCTCTAGTCTGAGAGCTCTCCTTTTCTCTCTCTCTCTCTCTCTCTCTATCTGAATTTAATTCTATATATTTAATGCATTCTTGGTTTGTAATTGTTTTGGGTTATCCGATTGTTTATGTTTGATTTTAAAATGCCTTGAATATAGTTTATCTGATATTGTTATATTTGAGTTTATGGCTTATTGTTAATAAATCATTCATTATTCCACCAGTTCATAATATCTACTACATCTGCTCATATGCCATGCCCCTCTCTTATCTGGTAAACTACATAGCCTATGGACTTGTTTCACACCTGAACATTCCGACATTCCATGGTAGTAAACTGAACATTCTATCATTGAAATGCATTGGATTTATGCCTCTTTCTGACTTGAAAAAATGGGTAATAACATTTCAAACATGTTTAAATTCACTTTCTTTCAAATAATACACATTTGAAGCACACAAATTGGGAGGTCCCAAATAGATTGAAGCTTCATGCACATAAATGTAAAACCACTTTTATCAACTAGGGACCTCCATATTTGTGTGCTTCAAATGTGTATTATTTGAAAGAAAGTGAATTTAGACTTATTTTAAATATTATTACCCATTTTTTTCAAGTCAGAAAGAGGCATAAATCCAATGCATTTCAATGACAGAATGTTCAGTTTACTACCATGGAATGCTTTTAGAACCTCGGAATGTTGAGGTGTGAAACAAGTCTATTGAGTCAACTTGTTAATTGTATGGAGTCAGTCTAATTGTAGTAGGATTACCATGTCATAACCAGCTCCTTGATCAAGGCTTCTCTTCATGTGAGGGTCTGGAATCTCAGCTTTTGAGAAATGATTGCTCGCTGGAGATGTTTAAATTCAAGACCATTGTATCCTCACGCTGCTCGGGCTCGATGCAGCCAGTGTGAATGAGGTTAATGGCCAGAATGGATGGCGATGAAAATTGAGCGGAAGTACAAGGAAGCCAATGGCTAGGGTAACCATTTACCATTAAAATGCACTTCTATCTGAACACCTCCATACACTTCAGGTTCAACAGCACCGCAGAGCACTTTCAAATTTAAAAATCGTATTGATTTCTGAACACCAGCGGTGCACTGCAGGCAGTAAACACAGCATCGTAATCTGAGGAATCAACAATGTATTTTAAATCGAACGTCTCCATTAAAATTGACTTGAGGCCTTGCTCTTTACATCTTAGTCCTTACATATCTCCCAAAAGCATTGCATGGCATTGTTAGAGTCTTGACCTCGGAGGAATTGCTAGAGTTTGGACTTGGGAGGATATAATGCTCGAATAGTTACAGTATGTTCACTGACAAGGTAATGAACATAATTTCATCAGGATTATAAGTTACCTTTGGTTTTGTCCTTCGGCAAAAAAAATAAATGTTAATATAGCACAGAGAGGTCACCATATCTCAGTCGACTTTGCAGAGTTTCATTTGGATTAAAACGGTACTAAAGGAGAATGCTGGTATGATATGGATGTCGCGATACTTTTGGTCCATATCACACCCATATTCTCCTTTAAATGACAGGGACAAGGGATAGCTTTTATTAGTGTTTGAAAAAGAGGTATTAGCAGTATTGTTGGGGACTATTTCCAGAATATTACAATACTGTTATACAAAAGCAGTTTGAAGTTATTTTAGTGTTTTGTTAAAAAGCATAAAAAACCCTTTAGAAGAGAGAATGAATCATGATGTTTCTTTGAGTCATAAACAGTTTTGCAACTTTTTGTGTGCCAAAAAGCCCTGAAGTTTTTGAGTCACAGAAGTGCTAGCAGCAACAAATCATATTTTAGCATATCCTTTGCAGTGATGTCCTTCATGTGTGATTTCATTTGAATCAAGAAGTTGAATCTCTCTCTCTCTCTCTCTCTCTCTCTCTTTCTCTCACTCACAAATATACACACCCACAAACAAACACACACACACACACACACACACACACACACACACACACACACACACACACACACACACACACAGGGAAAAGAGAGAGAAACAGTTTTTTCCAAACACTGTTCTTATATTCCTAGTCTGAATAGTCTAGTGTCTGTGACATTTGATCAAAGAAGTAATAAATTTGATGTGTTGAGAAATGCCCCATTCACTCCCACAAACAAACAACGTTTTTTTCTGGGCATGGATTACTATTCTACTCGCAGGTTCTTCTCCCTCATCTTTCACTTGTGGGCAAAGGTAAGGTAAAAGTCTCTCTCTGACACACACAGAGGCAAGCAAACTAATGTACACAGTGAGAGGACAATGAGGTGAGAGAGGAGTGGCAAGAGAACACAGCATGAGGACACTTAACTGTCAGAAGAACAACAAGGCCACAAATATAAAAATAATCATTTGAATAATCATGTTTTCAATATTTGCCAAAATAATCGTGATACAACTGATCTTCAAACATTCTGGAGAGCCGTAAAATGCCATTGTCACTAGTGTTCATCACTGTTTATGCATTCACATGACTGTAGGCCTACTCGTAAGGCTTTTATTAATGTCTTTAAAATGCTCTCTGAATGCTGGGTTCACAGAAAGTGTTACCATGAAGATATTATGTAATCCAATTAGCAAAAGAGTTGTTAGGATTCTGCCAGCTGCTTCATGTAGGTTCTATTGACACTAGTATGGCTGTGTAAAGACTCCCTCTCAGCAATTCAAATAATAATCAATCAAGGCATCTCATGAATCTCAGGACCTTGAGCAAAATGTTAACTACAAACCAGCACATGCACATGCATGTCCTTTTTAACTTCCAGAGGGTAACTAACTACATGTGTGAGTCAATAGACGCTACAAACAGAGGTCTTTTGCATTAGTTCCCTTCTCAGCATGGGTAGAACTGGATTCCTTACAGTTGTGAGGAATATTAATTTGCCAACGATAGCTGAAAAATGTGATGGCTGCCATGATATTCACATCATTTGCTTTTTGGAAATCGTCTTTGCCGGCTTTGATGTCTGCACCTGATGCAACAGACTGTGGGTATAACTAACTGGCTGATTACCAGGCCATGTTGAGAGAGCCCTGAAGTGTACTCTTCTGTTTGTCTATGAAGAGAGAGAGAAAGAGAGAAGGAAATGTCTTTAATGTGTAAATGAAAAGCACAGCCCTGACTGATGAAGGAAGCCTTTAAGGATGTGGACTCCTTAAGCAAACAACTCAAGTCACTCCAGTCTTCTGGTCTTCTTTCACATTTAAAACTAAGTTAAAACCAATTTAACCATTTTAACTATTATTTTTTACTTTTTTTCTACATCATTACTGTAATTCAAGCTCAACGTTTGAACTTTAACTGTAAGTCCACAATGCTGTTGTCAATGTCAATGCCATTTGTTTTAGCACTCAGCAGTGGGTTGAATTTATTGATATCAAAACAAATTGATCATGTGTGAATTTAGTCTCTGACAAGAAATCAAATCAAATTGAAAATTTACTATGCTGTCTCAAGGTCTTTTTCAACTTTTCCTGTCTGGAATGTCATGTATTGTGTGTTTGTGTCAAACTGTTAAACCACATTCACAAGAGGATTGATGAGAGTGACTGTTACTGAGGTTTGTTACCAACAGGTTGTTGCCAACGCGTCTACTTATTTGGGGCTCTGCCCCTTACTTGTGCTTAGTGTCTTGTCCGTATCCAACAGGGCTTGGCACATGGGTGGTGCCTGTGACTGTAATCGGTGTGACGATAAGAGGGCCAGATCGGGCGCGATGTCTCTCTCTCACTCTTACCACCTTGCCCTGTCGGGAGCCAAAG
>JAODXP020000008.1:5329901-5354901 GCA_027497455.2 Sardinella longiceps | reverse complement strand
CTAATTTAAAGGACATTGGACATTAACCCTTTCCAATCCGGGATTCTTTTGGGTGAAACACTACTGTAATACATGCATACACACACACACACACACACACACACACACACACACACACACACACACACACACACACACACACACATTTTTGGGGTAGTGAACTCAGTGGGAACTCACTCACACACACTACCCACACACATAGCAGTGTCAACAGAGTGTTTTACGGCAGCCAGTGCTGAGGATGTTCCATGTGGGCATGAATTATGCAGACTTCAGTATCACTGCAAAGCAGCATGTCACTTATTATACATCCTTCTAGTAAAAAGTCTCTCTGTATGTGTGTGTGTGTGTGTGTGTGTGTGTGTGTGTGTGTGTGTGTGTGTGTGTGTGTGTGTGTGTGTGTACATGTGTGCAAACTACTGACACTGACATTTTTTCCCAAAGCAGGGAAATTTATTTGGGGGAAGAATTTCTAACTCTGATGCTGATCTTGTCAAACTCTGCTTTGGTGAGCAGAGCATGCCCACTGCTTTCTATCTGTGAAGGTAAGTACTGTACATGAATGTAAGTGTTAATACACTTTTGATCCCCTGAGATCAGAAGTAGAAAGGGAGAGATGTTCTCTTCATTTAACTCATCCACGAATTAGTGACACACGGTGAGTACATTTACATTTATGAATTTAGCAGACCCTTTTATCTATAAAGCGACTTACTAAGGGGGAATTAACATCTGAGCTACAACACAAATTAAACACAACAGCGCTTTTTGCTAAGAGCAAGTGCAAGTGTAGGATACAGTAAGTGCAATTAGTAGCTGAGAGTATTTGTAGGTTCTAGGACAAGAGTTAGAGGAAACTCATCCAGGCCCAGTGCAGATGGGGTAAGATGCTGGGGAGCAGTGAGATGGGACTTTGCTCAAACGATGGGTGTTGGTGCATTTGTAGCACTGAATTCAGACATGAAAACCGAGTTTTCATATGTACACAGAATCACAATGGATTTGCAATTTTTAACATGTTGCCATTTAAATATGTGTTTTTAATCTACCTTTATTAGATTTTCCAGTGAAAACCCCTTACAACAAACCACTAACGACCACTCTCTAATTTTGTTGACAAATCAAATTACGTGCAGTGGGAGCAATCAACCGAATGAATGTGCACATCTTAGAGACGGTGAAACTGCTAACATTTATTTATAAAGCACATATAAAGCACAACTACTTGTTGTCATCATCCTAAAGTAATCATCATAATAAAATTCATGTCTTTGCATCATTTTTTGGGGTGCCAAATCCTCTGAAGGAAAGGAATTTTGCTTAAGGTTTTTTTATGCTTATAGGACACAATTTTAGTCTATATGGTATAGGCTGAAAGACTGCGCGGTGAATGGAAATGTGAGTGTGAAACAGAATGTGGATTCGGCCCTCTGACCCCAATGACAACTGACATGACTGGGCCTGAAGTCAAATCCGTTTTAGAGTAAAGCCCATAATCCAAAAATGCCAAAAATATAATCAGGGAAAAAAATAGGAATTTAGAAAAAAATAATGTAATTAGGCAAGATATAAAAAAGATTTCATAAGGCCTCAAATTTGTCTTACCAATTGGGGAATTGAAGCGGCCATCCGAGACCCTAACCAGAAGGCCACACTGTTCCCACAGATGGTGTTTATAAAGCCATTCTGAAGATCCAATGAATAAAAAAGAGAATCTATTATTTTCTCCGCTGCTTGGAAGGCCTCGCTCGCTTTAACGTCATTATTATTGTGTTTGAGCTTTGGGCGCGCAGTTGCTCATTTGTATGTTGTGGTTGTAGCAAGGCTTTGACAGCCTATTTGTTGCAGCTGAGCTACTGTGTAATTGTGTTTGTTGTGACATCCATCTTAGATTCCCGGTCTGGGAGAGAGAGGGCCTTTGTCATCGCACATCTCCACAAAATGTAACGATATCTGTCGACTGGCCACACACACACACACACACACACACACACACACACACACACACACTGTAATACTGTACACTAAATCTGTTAGGAGGGCAGCTTTGACGACATTTGATATGTAAGCTGTGAAAATGATCCCAGGCGTGTCTGTCTGCTGGTGCACTGTAGACTTAAGCCCTATTCAGATGTAGGGAGACGTCATCCCCTTAACATCAAACACACAAGGAGAAGGGATCAAATCCTTCGCCATTGTGTGTGTGTGTGTGTGTGTGTGTGTGTGTGTGTGTGTGTGTGTGTGTGTGTGTGTGTGTGTACTGTACATATGTGTGTGTGTGTGAGCAGCAGGGGGAATTCAATCAGGGTTTCCTCAGCAGGTGACCCTCTCCAAGGTCCAAGGGACTGTGAGACAGGGGGAGTCCAAAGGACTGGGGGCCGGGGAAGTGGCTCCGCCCCTCTCTGTATGAGGGTGATGAGGGATTGTAAAGTGTGGGGGGTAGAGAGGAGTGGACATAACAGAGGTGGGGAGAGAAAGAGGATGGTGGAAGAGAGAAGAGAAGGGAAGACAGAAGAGAATGTGAAAGGAGAGGAAGAGGAGAGGAGAGATAAGAAGAAAGCAGAAAGGAGAAGAGAGAGAGAGAGAATGAAAGGAGCTGGAGAGGAGGAAGAGGAGAGGATAGAACATCACACTTCAGCTGACATTTACAGGAGAATGTGTCCCCGTCGTCGTGGAAACTAGACAGGGCTCACAGCTCAAAGTCACGCCATGATAGATCCTTCCAGATTGTGTACTTGATGGTCCTAGTGGAAGAAACCATTTTAAATTGAGTTTCTGATGATCTTTCTAACCCTTTTGCTCACTATTTAGGCACACTATTTCACCTTCCAATCACAATGCATTCACTGTAGGACGTTCTTCAGTGATTATTTACCATAGTACTGCATTCAGAAGGCAAGGCAATGACATTGAAAGACAGTTGCAGTCCTCAGGGCAGAGAGCTTTACTACCCTTGGCAAACTCACAGTCAGCTCATTAATGCTGTATTACCCACCCTCTGAAAACTCTCAGTGTCTATCAACAAGATAGACAGTGAAAATATCTGCACGAGGGGAACTGTGTGTGTGTGTGTGTGTGTGTGTGTGTGTGTGTGTGTGTGTGTGTGTGTGTGTGAGTGTGCGCTAAAGTGAAGAAAGGAGGTTAATTGAATCTAAATATAGTGTAATAGGCTTTAATGGAGTAATCAGTGTTCCTTCATTCTGTTTGTTTTTGTATCAAAACAAAATGTGTAGAATCATGTTCCCATTCTTTCTAATATCTTTCTTTTTAAAAAAGTCATTTTCTAGGCATGGAGCTGCATGTGGATCCTCTTGGGCATAGCAGCTTTTGGGTTTGGCTGCCCACTCCACCCTGGCTCTGGGCCCCCCGGATCAGCAACAGGAGCAATAGAGACCTGGCTGTGGAGATTCCAATGGTGCACACACAGTGTTTCTCTAGGAGACAAAGCCAATGAGTCTTCAATTGAACATGGATGATGTAGCGCCACCTAATCACATTACAGTAATGATTAACTTTAACAAGTAGAATCATGACAATGAAACACACACACACAAACACAGAGAGAGAGAGAGAGAGAGAGAGAGAGAGAGAGAGAGAGAGAGAGATGAGAACAAAAAACACAAACACATGTAATGTCTTCAAAAACAATGCATAAAATTAACACTCATAGACATGAACAAACACAGACAGACAGACACACACACACACACACGTTAAATGCTGACACATAAACTCACACACACTAAACTGCTCAACTGAAGTATGCAAACATGTTAGAGTTGTGGTTCAAGATGTGCGGAGAGTTGGCATGGATAATAATCTTATTTGGTGGGTGCCACACTGTGTGTGGCATTCACTATTATTCAGGCTGTACACCTAGTTTATTTAATATGCCATTCCAAGGTTGATTAGATGCACCAATAGAATGTTTTTCTCAGGGCTGTGTCTGAGCATAATATGAGCATATGATGACATACACAATGGACCTGTGCACTGTATTATTATAATGCACATATGCATAGGTAAAATAGGTTTGTGTGTGCATGTGTGTGTGTGTGTGTGTGTGTGTGTGTGTGTGTGTGTGTGTGTGTGTGTGGTCACATGCCAATGTATTTCTTTTTCTATAATCAATGGCTAACATCTTTTTCCCTCATTCAATACACTACGCTTTACTGACATGACCATGAAATTCTATATGGTGTGGCTATAAGAACAGAAACATTTGAAACTGAATCCTAATGCATGCTTTAATGTCTCGTACAAAGACATACATTCAGCGAGCCATACAACATGAGTCAGTCTTCAGTGGAGATAGCAGGAGTATCTTCATTTTCATATTATCTCCACATGGCTTTCTTCTTCCCCAGTGTGATATACCAGATGTCAGAGATGTTTTTCTATACAGCTAAGTTGAAAATACTTCATATGTACGTATTCTATGTATATTCTGTGTTGCATAATTTTCCAGAATGTGCAGCACAGCAGTAGTCTTAACATAACTAATTGAGCGATTAATTGGCCCTGTAGAAGAATTTCAATGATGTGTCTTTCTTCTTATCAGAGTGTGTGTGTGTGTGTGTGTGTGTGTGTGTGTGTGTGTGTGTGTGTGTGTATGCGCGCGCATGTGTGCCAATTACACAAGCCATAGTGCTGTGAAAGAGTGTCACAGTGATCCAAGTTAATCTAACTTCTCATACAGTATTGCAGTGCTGTAGAGCTGTACAGTAAGCACACTGGGTTCATGTAAGCAATTTTATATCCAAGGGTTCAGGAGTCCCAAGAGCTGAAGTGCAGTATATAATGTATGTAACATGCTAGGGAAATAGATCCCCTCTTGATCATCACGTCCCATTAAGACTGAACATGCTTGAGGCTCTGCAGTGGTGCGTCGCCAGTTTCCCCGTCCTACTGATCATCATGAAGTGGCCGGGATTATTCCTTTTAAGAGCGGATCCATAGTGATGAGGGGGGCCTGCATTTCATGTATATTTCCTGCTATATGATATATTTATATATCATGCTCTGAGTGTGTGTGTGTGTGTGTGTGTGTGTGTGTGTGTGTGTGTGTGTGTGTGCGTGTGTGTGTGTGTGTGTGTGTGTGTGTGTGTGTGTGTGTGTGTGTGTGTGTGTATGTGTGTGAAAGAGAGAGAGTGCATGTGTGTGGGGATGGGGGATGTATGTTGAATTCTGCAGTGGTGCTTTAAATATGACGAGTCTATGAGATACCTACATGAAGATAAGACATGTTCAGGGTGGTGAGTTAAACATGACTATCGGTATATGAGTCCATAAGATATCTACATGAAGACAAGACATGTTCAGAGAATGTTGTCTTTTCAGTTTAAGGAAAGTGTGTTCTTTAATATGTCCTTAATATGTACATTGTTTAATGCATTCTATGTTAGGCCTCTTATGTGTTGGATCATTTTTTTTCTCCAAAATTTACAGTCATAGTCTTAAATAACTGAGCAATTAATTGCCTCAATGATGTTTCTGATTTCTTATCAGTATGTGTGTGTGTGTATGTGTGCATGTGTGCGTGTGTGTGTGTGTGTGTGTGTGTGTGTGTAATCTAAATTAATCTAACTTCTCATAAAGTATTACAGTGCTGTGAAAGAGTCTTACCGTAAGCCACTGGGTCCAAGTACGTAATTTTATACCCAAGGGTTGAAAAGTCCCTAGAGCTGAACTATATTATGTATGTGCTGTAACATACTGTACAGGGGATACTGCCCCCTGATCATCCCATTAAGACTGCATGGCTCAGTAGCGGTGTACCGCCATTTTTCCCATTCCTACTGATGAACATTCTTACTGGATTATTCCTTTTACCAGGGGATCCTTAGGGAGGAAGGGGTCTCACATATCATGTTTCCTGCTATATGCAATCAGGCTCTGAGACTGAGTGTGTACAGTATCTGTGTGCAGCAACGCTGCTACCTAGCTTTAAAAATGACAGTCATAAGATATGTGCTACATGAAGACAAGACATTTTCAGGCTGGTGCTTTAAACATGACTGAGTCTATAAGATATCTATGTGAAGACAAGACATGTAGTGCTTTAAACAAGACTGAGTCTATAAGATATCTACTTGTCTTTTCAGTAAGTAAGGTGTTTCTTTCATCTCTCTCGTTGAATTGTCAGATTTTCTAATTCAAATCTTTCTCTATGTCCCTGTTTGATAAGGTTATACTTAATTGATGACACTCTTTAGCCTTTAAGGCGGGATGTGTGAATATTTGCTGTATGTTCAATTCATGCTTTTCTGTCCAAATGCAGAAACTCTCGCTTTCGAATATACAGTATGAACTAATGTTTAGTGATATGTTTGAATAAGTGTTGACAGTGCACAGATCATAGTAGTTTTTTTTGCCTATGTGTACATGTGTTTGAGCTTATGATTCATGTTTACTTTATTGGCTATATATATATATATATATATATATATATATATATATATATATATATATATATATATATATGTGGCAATTCCACGAAAAAGTAAACCTCACCTTAAAAATTTAAGCCTCTCCTACATGGACATACAAATTCTTTCAGAAAACTTCCAATACAAAAAAGTATCGTCTCAATGTAAATATTCAACTGAGCAAGTTTCGAAAGGATATCTGTTTGTTAAATATTTTTACCCTATTCAGCTATAATGTAAGTCTATGGAGGGGCTTATAATGGGCATAAGTGGGTGATAACACACACAAAGCTGCAATGCTATCAGTTATTTTTTATTGTTGTATTACTATTTCTGTCGTTACAGGTTAAAATCCACCGTTCACAATTGTTTTGTATCGTTTTGGAGGGTTTTTCCAGATGTCACGTCCATAACGTCACATCCATAACGCCATTTCTCCCAATGAAAACCAACTTTTTTACATTTACATTTGAAATTAAGTCTTTCTCTGTCTTTACTGAGGTGTCCTGATTGGTATGAATGTAGTAATATTTACATTTCTCTAAAAATTTCACACACTTCACAGCAAAAACTACGCTCTCTCAAAAGTTTGTCCGTTTTTCGTCACGTCCATAACGCAAATTGAATGGCTCATATTCTTATAATGTAAATCATGATATAATTTTTTGTGTTTGTCTATATTCAGCCATGGAGTTTGCATAAGAATATGAACAAAATTGTGAAATACTGCTAGTTTTGCGGAGGTTATGTGGCATTTTGTTCATCAATAATGCATGAAAATGTCACGTCCATAACGCTGGAATTGCCCATATATATATATATATATATATATATATATATATATATTTTTTTAGAAAAAAATGTCAACTAATACTACTGCTACTATTCCTTCTAGCCTAACTAGTAGGGGAAGTTATATGAAAAAACGTTACGCGGTGGATAGAAGCATGAAATTTGGTATATATGTCCCTTGAGTGATCCTAAGACATCCTAGAAGGGGTGCCCAAAAAATTTTCAAACAGGAAGTGAGTTTTTGCAAAAATTCAAAATGGCCGACCATTCAATTGGCTATTGATTCAAAACACACCAAAAACAGCCACATCAAAGCATGAAATTTGGTATATATGTCCCTTGAGTGATCCTAAGACATCCTAGAGAGGATACCAAAAAAATGTCAAACAGGAAGTGAATTTTTGAAAAAATTTAAAATGGCCGACCATTCAATTGGCTCTTAATTCAAGACACACCAAAGACAACCTCATAAAAGCATGAAATTTGGTATATATGTCCACTGAGTGATCCTAAGACATCCCAGAAGAAAATTCAACGGGAAGTGAATTTTTGAAAAATTAAAAATATCCAACCATTCAATTGGCTGTTGATTCAAAATGCACCAAGACAACCTCATAAAAGCATGCCATTTGGTATGCATGTCCCTTGGATGATCCTATGACACCCTAGAAAGGGTGCCTAACAAAATTTCAAACAGGAAGTGAATTTTTGGAAAAAAAATTTAAATAGCCGATTCAATTGGCTGTTTATTTAAGACACACCAAAGACAACCTCATAAAAGCATGAAATTTGGTGTATATGTCCACTGGGTGATCCCAAGACATCCTAGAAGGATTGCCTACAAGAAATTCAAACAGGAAGTGATTTTTTGAAAAATTCACAGTAGGCTAGCCGACCATTCAATTGCCTGTTAATTCCAAATATATCAAGACAACCTCATAAACGTATGCAATTTGGTATGTACGTATCTTAGGCGATCCTGAAACATCCTAGAAGGGGTGCCTACAGAAATTTCAAACAGGAAGTGATTTTTTGACAAATTCGAAATAGCCGATCATTCAATTGGCTGTTGATTTTTGAATACACCAAGACAACCTCATAAAAGCATGCAATTTCACGTCCCTTGGGTGATCCTAAGACATCCTAGAAGGGGTGCCTAACAAAATTTCAAACTGGAAGTGACTGAAAAAATTCAAAATGGCCAACCATTCAATTGGTTGTTGATTCAAAACATCATAGACGACCTCATAAAAGCATGACATTTGTTATATGCCCTTTGGGTGACCCTAAGACATCCTAGAAGGATACAGAAAGTGAATTTTTGAAGAAATTCACTATGGTCACCCTTATAGCCTAATTGGCAGCTGATTTAAAACCAACTTCATAGATGCATGAGTATATACTTGGAGTAGATACTCTTTTGATGACCCCACGACACCTCAAATAGGAAGTTAATCTTTGACAGAGTTGTATAAAGTACTGGAGTAGAGGAGTGGAGTAGAAGTAAAAGTACCATATCAAAGTAGAAGTAGTGGAAGTAGAAGTGGTCGCTAAACATCATACTTAAGTGGAAGTACTAAAGTATTAAAAATGTTTTGTACTTATTGCAAGTAAAAGTATTTGAAAAATTGCTACTCAAGTACTGAAAGTAAAAGTAGAAGTACTGTGTATATTAAAGAAAGCAGTCAAAAGTTTGAATTTCATATCTGGTCTTACTTATAGTCATGGCTGAAATACTCGTGTTTCAGCCATGAACTCAAATGTAAGGACAATATGGTCACCACCATTCCCCTTACTAAAATCATTTGAAGTTAAAGAACTTGGTGTACTCCTTCTATCCCGAAATGGAGCAGTAGACTGACCCTTACTAATCGTTCCCAATTGACTGCATTCAGTACTCCGAAAGGTCGAAGAGGAGCATGAGGTCTCGTATACCGCTTGAATCGTCCAGTAATGATTATGAAAACCTGGTGATGCTCTCGTCTGCATTGATAGGCTATCATTGGATGTGGTAACATTTTTTATAAAAGTAACGAGTAACTAATCAGCACATCAAAAATGTAACGAAGTAGAAGTATTAAATTAATCAAAAAAATGTAGTAAAGTAAAAGTGGAAATAGGAGAAAAAAAGAATACTCCAGTAAAGTACAGATACTGCATTTTAGTACTTAAGTAGGCTACTTAAGTAGTTCTACTTCGTTACTATACATCTCTGATCTTTGAGGAAATTCAATATGGTCATCAATACCCTTCGCAGCTGTTTCAAAATCCAAAACAGTGGAAAATATGTATTAAAGATAGAAATCATGCATATTGTTTATTTTGCATAAGGTTTCTTCTTAAAAATTAATTATTAGTAAGGAGTTTTTCCTTGCCCCCGTAACTCATAGGTGCTCCCCGTACTGTCTGTAAAGCGCCGCGAGACAATGTACTGTATTTGAGCGCTCTACCAATAAATTGAAATGAAATTTATTTATATAATGGAATATTTCTGTATGTATAACATTAAATATATAGACATAATAAGTCGACATACTGTAGGCTGTACATATATTGGTTGCAATTATTTCTTGATTTAACCACCTGTAGTATAAATTAGATAATATATACTGTAAATTAAATGACATTATCTATAAATCATGTAAACCTGCAAATTGCTTCTTCACTGTGCAGGTGTAGTTCTCAAACCAGTTTTTACTCATAACACATCTGTACTACTGTAGCTGGCTCCCATCACCCAAAGTATTGAGCAATTATTATTCTTATTTAAAAAATTATTATGAATCAACCAGTTGCCTTGTTGTTTCACATTGCTAAGTGCTGTCGATAGAGATCCACCATTTTCAATTTTCCAGAGCTGTTTATGTCCATCATTTGCATCCGTACATAGCCCATGTTACTTGTAGTTAATAGAAAATGAAACGGAGTGTGGGTTCTCCCAGGCTTGTCCCTCCCTGTTCTGGGATTGGAACCCAGTCTGATGTGATAAAGGCATGGATGACTATTTCTAGATCCTCAATGACAGAAGTAACCTGACTCCGCCAGATGGACTTGCTCCCGCAATTCCATCTGGGAACCATCCGTTGAAGTAGTTTTGGTTCGTTACTATCGTTTTCGTTAGTTTAGTTTTGGCTGATTGGATAAGGCATCTGTCTATCACCACCTATGTTGGTGATAGACGGGCCAAATTAACCAATCAGACCAACGAAGCATATGACGTACTAACATACGTCCATGTTCTTTAGACCCGTTGCGCCACACCTCAACCCGCCTCAAAGCCAACGCTGATTGGTTCGTTTGTTTGGCAGCCTGCTCCAAATTCTTGTCAATGGAGAGTAGCCAGACTGAGCTGCGAGTGAAGACCTGAAGCTCGCAAGATCAGTTTGGTCTCACGAGGCTATGACAGAATAGCCTGGGCGAAAGCGACTGTTGACTATGTCATACAGTCTGGCCCAACGCAATTGAAATAGGTTTCCGCTTGGATATGACGTATTCCCTCGCCTGGCTCTCACGCATACAACTTTCGCTTTCAGTATTAACAGATCTCTTGCAAGTTCTGATCTATTTTGACATCGTAGTGGCAATAAATCCTCAAGATCATAGATGCTAATGTCATGTACAAATTTTGTGAATGTAATTCGAAAGTGGGGGAGAGAATAACAAACGCGTCCCTATCCTGTAGGACTACATGATTTTGAGACATCGCTCTAAACTGTGTGCTGATTGGCTAAACCGTAGAGTAACCGAGAGAAAGGCGGGAAGGGAGGTTTATTCCAGACTACGTGCGGAGATAAAATGTTTAGCGGAGGTACGTAGGATGGCATCGCCAGGCTAATGACAGAAGGGGTTTAAGTCGGAAATCATTCTTAACTGGGAATGGAAATTATTCTTTATAACAGAGCCTAGGTCAAGAATGACACCTAGGTTTTAATGAGGACTTCAGTTTTATCATTATTTAGCTGGAGAAAGTTATTAGTCATCCAGCAGTTGATGTCCTTGAGACAATCTAGTAAAGGCTGCATGGAATCTATGGGTTGTTTCACTCCGGATAATTTCTTTAAAGATGCAGGCTTGCTAGCATGAACAGAAAATCCGATGGGAACTAGCATGACTGTTTAAACATCAAGAGGGGATTTAATCATAACACATTTGTACTAGCTGGCTACCATTATTCATAGTATTAATCAGCTTATTGGTCAGTATAATTTTTGATTAATAAAAGATAAATAACAGTTGTCCATTGAGTTATATTATCAATGGCCTATAATTATCAATTTGCTGTGTGTGTGTGTGTGTGTGTGTGTGTGTGTGGCTGATGGGGGTAGTGTCAGGGTGGGACTTGGGTGGCTGTTAGAGTAAGAAAAACTTAACTAGACATCATCATTTCACACTGAATCTACATTGGCTAATGCTAATGCTAATATTGGCTTAGTATTTTGTCAATGGGTTGTGTCCTGATTTAAGGCTTCATTCCTGCTGACATTGACATTTTTTAAATAAACTACTCTTTCAGAGTTCAAGTATAGTTCCTGTGAAAGTTTTTTAAGCTACTTATGTATGTGTTACACAAATATTTCCAGACTTAAACGAAGATCCATTTGAAAGGTCATGTCATTATAATCGCTTTTTTTAGTATTTTTTTCTCTTTAAAGCTGAATAAAAGCCCTTAAACAATATTTTATGTTAGATATTGCACATATTATTTGAGGGCAGTCTATGTACATCATATTCAAAAAACTTGATGACCAAATAAGTCATAATGTCCAAGCTATGTAACATTTTAATGATCTAGGGTCGTTTTTGGCGGCCATCTTGGATTTTCCCTTTTAAAAGGACCTAAATGGACTTAAATTTTTGGGCACCCCTTCTGAAATGATGAGATACACCCTAAAGAGTATGTATACCAATTTTGGCGCTTCTATCCACCGCGTAACGATTTGGCCCTTTTTTGTTGATAACTTCCCCTACTATAACTAGTAAAGCACTCGGAGAGTGCAGCTCCAAGTGATGGAACACAAATTTCAGATGGTGTGCAGAAATGCACCCACTGATCTACTACCTAAATGCTAGGTTCAATTATGCTATCAAATGCATGCTGTATTAGAAACTGATCACTATACTTCAGTGTATTACAGCAGATGTCATGAGTACAGAGCTGTGTTCTACCAGAATGAGAATGTAAGATGTGCAGTGTTCTCTCTTTCTCCATCTGTGAAATTTATCTTCCTGCAAACGCAAACAAATCTCTAGAGTTTTCACAGTCATATGCACTACTACACAATAAGAAATGTTTTGCTCTTTTTCTCATTTTGATATTTACTCTTGATATTTAGTCGAAATGACTCTGATTCACCATTATTTTTTAAACAGTACATAAATGGTTGGTTTCCATGCAAACTAATGGTGCAGTTAATACAGCTGCATATTGTGACTTCTAAGTTCACTGGTGTCAAATACATAATTGATTAAGGTGCATTTTGTAGTGTTGACTTAGAATTCTCAGGCAACAACAAACAAAAAAAAGCTCAGGCAAAATAAAGTTAAATAATATCCACGTCTTTCTCAGGTTATTGCCAAACATTTCCTTTAAGCTGCCAATTTGAGAGAATGGAGAGTTCAAATGTATGCTTGTACTGTAGGTTTATTGGTCTGCACAGTAAATAAATAAAGATATTGACTGTTCAAATTCTTTAAGCCTCACTGAATGAATACCAAACTCCACTTTTTGTTCTTTAATAAAGAAGTGATAGACATCTACAAAGTGTCCATTTATCCCATGTTTAGAGGCTAGATCTATTCTGTGTTGAGAGAAGGCTATACTTCTTTAAGGTGCATTGCAGCTAAGATTTAAACTTAGCATGGCACATTAAACTTTTACTTCAGACTTTTAAAAGTACTAGAAACAAATCTTGCTTGTCGAGAACTATTTGAAATGCTGTTCTTTATTCATTTTCAAAGGAATTCATGCCTTTTTTCATTCTGACTGCATTCATGCAGCCATTCTAGCATAAAAGAATTTTGGTGGGACAAGCAGTTGTCATTGGTTTCTTGGATTACTATGATTTTTGAAAATTAATGGGAGGATGGCCAGACCAATATACCAGAGAAAATGACAGTGTAATGTTTCATCTGTCTCAAGCTAGTGGATGAGAGCTCTGTTCGAGACCTGGACAAGGGAAGGAATTTTTATGAGCATGTACACCAATGTCTGCCTGTCAATGGACTGTGTTTGTGTGTGACATGTAGGTTATTGAAGAATTTATTGCAGTTATTTTCCAACATCTCCTACAAAGAATAGACAATCATAACAGCAACAGAGATTCCAAAAGGGAAAACAACAACAACAATAACAACAACGACAATGCATATGATCCCAAGTCCATCCATCTGCCAGCCCCTATCCCAGTATCCCCACATGTGATCTGGAATGTTAACGTGTGAGCTTGTTGAACTGTCATTTGAGCTGTGATGCTGAGGTAATAGGTTGAATTGCTGTGATGCTGAGGTAATAAGTTGAATTGAAGTAAAATTATGTCTTAATTTGGGACAATTACTATTGAGCTGATCTGTGGGTCATGATACCGATGACCTATTCTAACTGATCTCTGATCTTCATTGAGGTGACGAGCTGATCAATGAAACCATTGCTGATGGGTAAGTGATGTCTGTGCTATGCAAGACTATGAGTGTGTGGGCATTGGATGGTTGCAGGGAAAATCTATGGAGGGCAGACCCACTGTGGGGTGACTGTGGGAGAATTTAGAATTTAGAATCCTGCCAGCAGACGATGAAGGTCTGTGCCTGGCCCATCAGTCTGGGGTAGCCTAAGGGTTCTCTGTTCCATTCCACTGGAGTAGTCTCCCACTCGCTCCCACTCTCGGGTGCTAGCAGACTCGCTTTTATTGATTCGCTTAGCCGGTGTTGTTAGGCAAGACATATGGAAACCAGAAGGCCAACGCTACTGACTCACTAAGGAATGTGTGTGTGTGTGTGTGTGTGTGTGTGTGTGTGTGTGTGTGTGTGTGTGTGTGTGTGTGTGTGTGTGTGTGTGTGTTTGTGTGTGTGTGTGTGGAGAAAGAGAGAGAGAGAGAGAGAGAGAGAGAGAGAGAGAGAGAGAAATGCAGGGTGTTTGTCAACCCAGCATGCAGGCCACACAAAATGAGTGGTGAAATATTGTGTCAGCCTGTGCCTGTCTTCAGACAAATTGTTCAAGAGAGCAGAACATAATGGTCAAACTCAGCACCGGGTCTGCTATACACAGTAGGCAGCCACAAACATGTACAACACAAATTCCAAGATGGTGAGATGGTGTTCTGGATTACCACCAAATTTACTCATTTTCTCCTTGTCCCAAAACCCACATTGTCTGAATAAATTTCATCAAAATATATGCAGAGGTTTTGAGTTGTTTTGCACACAAACAAAGCGAATAGTGTAAGAACAGGTCAATAATTCACAAACATAAACAGCATTATCCAATGCTTGTCTCTAATTTGAATGGCAGAATGTGCACAACATGCATACACAATTGCTAATTTAACAAGAAAAGGACTCAGATAGCGCAGATGTCCAACAGGGTCACTGATGCAATACGAATTCCAGATGGTGTGTTGGATCACCACCAACATTTAATCATCTGGTCCTTGTCCTACTACCCACATTGTCTGAAAATGTCATCAAAGTCCATACAGAACTTTTAGAGCTATTTAGCACACACACACAGAAAGCAGATAAACAGACAAATCAACGGCAGGGAAAACACAACCTACTTGGTGGAGTTAATTAACTGATTCATTGTGAATCAGATGTGGAATTTATCATCATTTAATGAATAGGCAAAGAATGACCTGTTACAACTTAATTTTGAATTAGTACTTCGAGTAACATACAGCAGGGCCTCTCAAACTTTACTGAACCGGGGACCTCTAATGAGGCATAAACATTTCCCTTCATAATCGCAAAACAAATTAAACAACACAGGACTAAGCAGTGATCTGTCAGATGCTACATGTTATTTTGCAGTAGACTTTTCCATAACTCCCATTACATTTCACTGCAGACCCCAGTTTGAGAACCAATGCATAATAATGAGACTGCAATCTCTCTCTATAAGTTCTATGGATCAATATTATTATATTTTCATATAATAATGTGTCAATGTTAGCATAATAAACAGTATAGATATGGTTATATGTTACAAGCAACATTACATTTATTCTACTATATTATTAATGTCAATTCAGATTATATGAGGTGAAGGAACAGTATAAGAACAAGTTGAACTGAAAAAAGGTAGAAGTGGCCTAGAACCGGGCACTTGTTAGTCAAGCCCAGTAGGCAAATTGTAATTACCAAGGCCTGGCCTGATATACACAGCTTTATTTTAGGAAGCAGTGGCCGGCGTGAAATCAGCAGCGTGAATTGATGATAAGCGAAGCAGGAGGCAGACTTGCATTTCCTGCATTTCCTACGATTTCTAGGAACAACAGAGAGCACAGGAGAGGAGAAAGGAGTAGGTGTTCAAGAGACAACAGAGGGGATTTGACTGAGATTTGACTGGCCAGATTGGAGAGTTTATTGTTTATTGTTTATTATTTCATTTGGATCTCTATTAGATTCCACATCAATGGAAGCTGTCTTCCTGGGGTCCATAAAATCAAGTGTAAAAATACCTTGTTGACAAACATTCATGTAATGCCAACTACATTCATAAAATACCAAGAACAAATATGTCTACATAACGGTAAATACCAGCAATACAGTAAAAGCTCACTATTGCAGTTGTTTAAAATCAAATCAATAAATAAGAATTGGTTTTACCAACACACTAATAATCTTTGCGTTACTGTTTTCTTAAAAGAAGATTTAGTTTGAATTTCCCTATCCAATGGGAGAAGGTTTCACTCTGTTGCCCTTCTGTATATAATGGTTTTCTTCATAAAATTATGTTGTGGGCTTGGAACTACGACCAAGTTGTCGCTAACTTGTCGTGTTACATACAGTATGTATGATCATGTCCAATTAGTAAAAGTTTCACTGTAAAGAAGTAATACTGTAAGTGAGACAAGACAAGACTTTGGACAACATTTTTCAATACAGCAGTTGTACAAAATGCAGCACATTTCCTGGACACAGCGATGCCCCTGCCCATCATGCTGACAATGTGGTCAATCTGATCTGACAAAGACAATACACTATCTAATCTGATACCCAGCAGTTTGAATTTGGTGACCTGCTCAATAGTGCCTTCAATATGTAAATTGAGCGAGTTGATATTATGAAGCATGTTTCTATTATAAAATATCATACATTTAGTTTCTGAACTGTTAACTACCAATTTGTTCTCCTTCACCCAGTCCACTACTGTCTTTGATTCATGTTGTAGACTAGTATTCAGTTCAGATGTTGTTGATGCTGCAGAGAAGAAGTTTGCATCATCTGCATAGATTATTAGATTAGCCCTTTAACACATGGGAGATCGCTTACAAATACTGAAAATAAAAGTGGACCCAAGTAACTACCTTGTGCAAGAACGCATGAGGTTGTTATGCTATCATAGAGTCTTCATGGACTCATAGAGTCTTCATGGACACCTGGGGAGACACGTGAGGAATGTGATGACACCATTGCCTCAGTTCTTATCTGTTATAGCTGAGTCATGTCTCTTAGTCATTAGCATGAATGATGACACAGGCTGCTTTGGCTGGTGAGATCACAGCCTTGGTTCTCAGAGTGTGCTGGGCCAGGCCTACTGGTGGGGAATAGTCATGTAATAGGTTGGACATGATCACGCTCTCAACACAAAATCAAACTCAAAATAGATTCATTAGGTCTAGTAAGCTTATGTATTAATTTGACTGAGCGGACTAAGAGGACGATTTAATTTGGAGTCATGCAGGCATGAAAATAAAGTTTTAATGAAATGACAAATTTGTTTGGGACAATTATGTGTGTACGTGTGTGGGTGGGGCTGGTCAGGGTGATGAGAATTTTACTTGTATCTCACAGGGATCATTAAAAAATAAACTCATCGGGAGACATGGCTCTGTTCATGACCACTGACAGCAGAATGTAATGATACTTTGCACTGTGTCACAAGAAAGCACACACACACACACACACACACACACACACACACACACACACACACACACACACACACACACACACACACACACACACACACACACACACACACACAACTCACACAATACACAGAAACCTATTTTCTGGTGTGTGTGCTTGTCTGTCTCTCTCTGGTATTAAATGATGTGGTCTGAGCACTCCATGGACACCTTTGTGAAAAAAGGACAAAGTGAGTGTGCTGATCCAAAACCCTTTCCCCTTTTGAGAGCACATCTGTGTTGAAGGGGAAAAAAATATCTGGGAGTGGAATGCTTTCTGGGGCTATTTTCGTATAATTGGGAGTTCATACGTTGTGTTGTATGATCAATCACCTCAATAGGATGTGGATGTGAAGATTTCAACCAAAAGCACTAAAACGGCAGTGCGTGGGTCATGACATTGTGATAATATAAAACACTTTGTAAAAAAAATTGAAAGGCTCAATACCACATTACACCTTTCTGGTAGGCTTTAGAGGGTTATACACTGAAGTGTCCCTAACTCTGCAACCGTACAGACCAATTTTGTAGAAGACTGTTTAGAATTTGTTGCGCTGTCAGCATAATAGGCATTGGTCATTATTGTGAGGAGGTGGAGATGAAAATAGGAGCAGGTGAGGTGGGCAGACTGAAAAAAGCATAATAATAAACAAATAAACCTCAGGTTATTAACATGATTTCAAAAGGCTCTTACATAAGGTTTCAGTGGCAGTGGTGCACCCATAACAGCGTATTCAGCTCTAGTGCGAATGGTGAGACATTTTCCCTATTACATGGCTGTTTCCATCACAATGACTTCAAAGCTGTTCTAGTAAGGTGAATAAAAAAGTCATGTTATGACTAAATTTAAGGTTGTTGTTTTGTTTCTGTCTCCCTATGTGCTTAACACGGTCTTTTATGGCCAGGGTTAACCCAGGGCCTCTGCTCCTCACACACAGTCACAGCTTGATTATCATCAGCAGACCAGCCAGTGGTTGAGAGTGTGTCTCAGGGCTGCCACCTCAGTCATCACTGATTCTGATTCTGACAAATACATGTACACTACAATAACTATATTACTTCTGCATCGTAGTTTACTGTGTTTGGATACTGTAGCTCTCTCTCTCTCTCTCTCTCTCTCTCTCTCTCTCTACACACACACACACACACACACACATACACATACACACACACACACACACACACACACACACACACACACACACACACACACACTACTGGCACTTTAAGCATTTTTTATTTACAACCACATAGTCATTGTCACAGAGAGCTGCTGTTGAATTGTCTCATATAGACATATGGTGGGGCTTGATTGGGGAGTTTTACATGGGCTGTGCCCTCAAGCTGGAGATATAATGAGGTTTAAGTGCATTGTGCTGTTGCTATGAGTGTCATGTAAACACACATACAACATATTCATGCTCCCTATCACACTTCCCTAAGGAGATAACAAGTGAAAAGTTAGAAAGTTATCAACTTTGTTCACGTCCCAGATGCGACACACACACACACACACACACACACACACACACATCCCGCAGGAAATAACAAGCTTAAAGTTATGAAGTTCCTCCCTTCCTTTACATCCTGGTCCCTGTCACTCACACACACACACACACACACACACACACACACACACACACACACACACACACACACACACACACACACACACATACACACATAAACGCGTATACTGTCATACACAGACACACACACAAAACCATGAATACTGCCACTCACCCACCCACACACACACACACACACACACACACACGTCTCCCTCCCAAAGTGTCTGCACCTGTGGTCCTTGGGGCCAGTTTAATTATGCCCTTGATGGAGATAGCGCAACCCTCTCACACAAAGAGACATCATCAAACGCCCTGATGATCAATCTTTAAAGATGAAAGCAGAGAGGAAACGATACGACCAGAAAGGGGTGGCAAAAACAATGTCAACGCACGTCCCTGGCGACAGCGATAAGATGAACGTTGTCTTATCACGCTCACAGGATGCAATCCAACTTTAATTGATGCCTCATTAAAATGCCTCTTGCTGATGATTTTGGAGACTTTTATTATGCGGGGAAAAAGCACTTTGACAGCAGTCTTGAGAACCCTCACACAGCCCATGTTTCTTCTGAGGGAGATGGATAACTCTAATTAAGAAAGAGAGAGAGAGAGAGGCAAATGAATCGAGGACAGAGGGCCGCGCCGCCCGCTTGATTGATCACGTAAAAGCATGAGTCGTTAGCGAAAAGAAATCTGACTAATTATCTGACAAATGATTCAATACAAATCAGGGCACCTCCTTCAGAGAACATCCATAATTTCATTCTGGCCATGTTGATTATGTCTAGCCAGTGTCTGTGGGCGTGCTTGAGTAAGGGTGTGTGTGTGTGTGTGCGTGTGTGAGTGTATGTGTGTGTATTTGTGTATATGTGTATACTGTGCACACTATATTTTCCAATCAAATCAAAACTCATTATGTAAAACAACAAATCAACACTTCATTTGCTATCAATTTAATTTATAATTAACCACCGAATGGAAATAAAAGTGCCATGGCGAGCCTCATTTGATATTACAGCAGCCTCTGTAATGCAGTTTGGCACCAACCCCTCCTCTCCTCTCCTCTCTGACACGCCTCCCCTCTGTCCTTGTTCATAATCCGCTTCAAGGTCAATCTCTTTTAAAGACTTGGCACCTCGTGCAATTTGTACTCCACTCTATTCTCTTTGACAAGCAGTGGCAAGGGCCTTTCAAAACTCTGCTGGGCTGCATGGCGTAGTGAGGGGAGAGGTGAGTGTGCCGTGTGAGAGAGATGAAGTCTTAGTGAATAGGCAGAGAAGTTTTTGAAAAAATGTAGACGCTCTGGAGACTGTTAAGAAGAAAGAAAACATCACCTTTTGAGAAACCTCACACTTGCACTCGTTTTACGCTTGAGATATAGTACCTACACACACACTTCCACAGATACATAAATGCACACACGCGCACACACTCAGAAACACAAATGCATCACCCACCCACCCACTCTCTCTCTCTCTCTCTCTCTCTCTCTCTCTCTCTCTCTCTCTCTCTCTACACACACACACACACACACACACACACACACACACACACACACACACACACACACACACAGATGTTGTACATGACCTCAGAGGGCTACACATCTTTGTGTAGTGTGTAAGGTCTTCTGCATTCATTGTCAATGATAAAGAGTTGTGGAAGTTGCTATAGGTGAGCCATGCAGCACTTAGATCAGAAGGTGACAGGAAAAACTGAGTTATTGTTAATTGAGAGACTGCCATTGTAGAGGGGGTGGATGAAACAGTTTTCAAGTCTAGTCTTCAAGACAAGACAAACTTTTGACAGACTCTTTGATTGTTTGTTTTCAAGGAGTTGATCAGGATATGAGCAGATCAAATGAGCGTGGCTGTGATGACTTGATGCACACAGAACAAGTGGAGAGAGATAAGGCCATCACTGCATGAGTCCTGCATGTACTGTAGGCGGTTGATTAAACACATGCATATGAATCATAAAGGACTGTGTGTGTGTGTGTGTGTGTGTGTGTGTGTGTGTGCGTGCGTGCGTGCGTGTGTGTGTGTGTGTGTGTGTGTGTGTGTGTGTGTGTGTGTGTGTGTGTGTGTGTGTCAATAATTGTAGATAAATTATTCATTACTGAAGGAGATTGATCAAAACAGCCACTCCGGACCATTAGTCAGGCTACTGAGTGGTGTGTGTGTGTGTGTGTGTGTGTGTGTGTGTGTGTGTGTGTGTGTGTGTGTGTGTGTGTATGTGTGTGTGCATGCGTGCGTGTCTGTCTGTGTGTGTATGTGTGTGTGTGTGTGTGTGTGTGTGTGTGGTCGGTCCTCCACATCTTTGATTAGCAGCTGACGTACTGTACGTGTGGCACTCCAGAGCCCTGGGGGGCTAAAGGGTGGCAGGCTAGGGTACCACTAAAGATCAGTAGTATGTGTGTGTGTGTGTGTGTGTGTGTGTGTGTGTGTGTGTGTGTGTGTGTGTGTTATTCTAAAAATGAATGATATGCGTATGTTATTTTAAATATTAGAGGTATATGTGTGTGTGTGTGTTTCTCCAAAGATCACATAATTTAGAATTTGTCTGTAAAACAACAAAGCAGAGAATAAACCTTCTCCGTCCCCTTCAGCCATTTGGGGAAAGCAGTCAGATTCTTCTTCTGTTCTTTGCCTCCGTGTGATAATGAGCATCTTACAGTCCTGTGACATTGTTTGGTATGGGAGTCTATTCACAAGGCTAAAAGCTACAGCACTGTCCCATCAAATTAAAAATTGCTCAAAGATTAGAGGTCAACATCTCCACAGCATCTATGAATCAGCTTATCACAAAAGCATGATAAGAATGGCTACCATACAACATTGCCCCTAACCAACTATGTCTTAAACAATGAATTTCAACTCTTACCATCTTACTGCAGATTCAGGATTTACTGTAGGCTGCACAATTTAACAGGATAAGGCTAAAGCATTCCATTGTATAACAGCCTATCCTGAGAAAACACTGAGAGTAAAATAAGGTCAAGAAGATGGTGAAGAGAAATTTGTCATACTGTATGTGCTGTTATGGGTTTTGTAGGGTCTTTTGTCAATGGGTGTTTTGTGAAACTATGTGGATGTGTAGTTTATGTATGTACATTTAGATCGGTATTCTCCCAGGTGCATGAGTCCAAAAAAGCGTTTAGCTCCATGCATTTCAGCCTGCTTTAAAAACATTTTTTGACCTGGGAAAATACCGCTTAATGTATCATGTATTGTATGTGTTAATCTACAGTAAAAATCTGTGGTACATGTGTGTGCTGCTCTAAACATCAGTGGTGCTGCACATGGCTGGTGGCCCTAAAGACCTCCAGAGAGAGTATTACTGTATTACTGTAACTAGTATGGTGCAGAAGTGCTTGGCGTGCAGACTGATGTCAGACTGTAAATTCTTGTCATTTAGACACACTGGTCCTCTGGATGATTGCCAGGACAGAGGGAGAGGAAGAGAGAGAGAGAGAGAGAGAGAGAGAGAGAGAGAGAGAGAGAGAGAGAGAGAGAGAGAGAGAGAGAGAGAGAGAGAGCGGGGAGAAGAGGGAACGGGAAGGAGATGGTTAAATTGAGAGGATTGAGGGGTTGGGGGAGAACTGGTGTGAGAGAGGGAGGGGAATTCTATCTCTTTGGTGTCCCTTTTAACTGGCAATGTATTGATCAGATGCATGGCAGCGCAATGCCCTTGTACGTGTGCACAGAGGAAGAGAAGGGAGAGAAGGGACAGATGTGTGTGTGTGTGTGTGTGTGTGTGTGTGTGTGTGTGAGAGAGAGTGTGTGTGTGTGTGTGTGAGTGTGTGTGTGTGTATGTGTCTGTGTGTGTGTCTGTGTGTGTGTGTGTGTGTGTGTGTGTGTCTGAGTGAGTGTGTGTTTATGTGTGTCTGTGTGTGTGTGTGTGTGTGTGTGTGTGTGTGTGTGTGTGTGTGTGTGTGTGTGTGTGTGTGTGTGTGTGTGTGTGTGTGTGTGTGTGTGTGTGTGTGTGTGTGTGTGTGTGTCTATCTGTGTGTGTGTGTGTGTGTGTGTATGTCTATCTGTGTGTGTGTGTGTGTGTGTGTGTCTATCTGTGTGTGTGTGTGTGTGTGTGTGTGCGTGCGTGCGTGCGTGTGTGTGTGTGTGCACATGTCGCCTGCTGTGCTGTGTGCCATAAGGTGAGAATGGTGTGATCTGTAGGGTAAGGGGGAGACAGCTGTGATCACAGATGTTAAGGAAAGATTAATGCAGTCTGAGATATAGGAAGACACATAGTGTGATCAGACACACTGACTGCAGCACTGAAGCCAATAGCAAGTCTATGAATGCATAGCAGATAGCTGTGCAGGATCTGGAAAACAGGGAGAGACTGCATGGGGGGATCTGACACATATGGGCAGACGAGGGGCGATTGGTGTCCAAGAGAGGACCAATCAAAGGCATCAAACACACAGAAAGAGCCTCTTGTGCTATATATGTGCCCTACAGTCAGAGAGTGGGGTGTATTATTTCCCAGGGCTTTAGAGGCTTGTGTGTTCCAATCACAGGAGTACTGGCTTCGGGAACAGGCTGTTGGTAAAGTTTCTAATCACAATGACTGTATATTTGTGGAGCAGCAGGCAAGAAATTGCCCCTGGTGTAATGTTTGTCCCGCAGCGCAGGAGGAAAGAAAAAGAATAGAGATGAAAATGGAAATATATGATAAGGAGAGATAAGCGGTGGGAGTAGATAAGATATGCAGGCAATAAAGAATGATAATGTAAAGAGAGAGGAAACAGAAAGTGTGCTTGGTTAAAAACAAATCAAACTATATCAGATAATATCAAAGCAGCTAGAAAATTTATGTAACAGTGGCAAAAAAAGGCACAATATGAGAGAGAGTGATGCATAATCCAGCAACAGCATTCTAGAGGCTAAAAGGTTAAGAATTTGAATAGGAGATGGCATATGCATACAGATAATGTCTATTGTGTGTGTGTGTGTGTGTGTGTGTGTGTGTGTGTGTGTGTGTGTGTGTGTGTGTGTGAGTGTGTGTGTGTGTGTGTGTGTGTGTGTGTGTGTGTGTGCGTGAGAGAGAGAGAGAGAGAGAGAGTGTGTGTGTGTGTGTGTGTGTGTGTGTGTGTGAGTGTGTGTGTGTGTGTGTGTGTGTGTGTGCGCGTGTGTCTCTTTGTGTGTGCATTTTCTGCATATATAAGCTGTTTTGAGCAGTAATATTCAAATGAAATTCATTTTCTTTTCTAGTTTGACAGAATATCAAGTATCCCAAGTAGGAGGGAATATGGCGATGTCAGTCAGGATGATGTCATTGATTGGTATTGATCAGGGTGTGGGTGGGACTTCCTCAGATATATGTGGGGTGGAGTGTAGGGACTGGGGAGGGTGGTCACCACGATTGATGCGCCTGAGGAGGTGGTACTGGTTAAGTGCGGAGGAAATGGTGGGGGCACCTGCTTGGTATGACAGGGGTGGTGGAATGTATTTACAGTAATAATGTACAGTAACAGTGATGACAGTGGTTGGCATGGGAGAGGTGGTAGTGGTGGCAGTGGCTGGCTTATGGTGGCAGTGTGATACTGTGGATGTGATGGTAGTGGTGGCATGGCTGGCTTCCTCTAGGTGTGGTGGTATTGAATGTGGTAGATAGTAATGGCGGTGAATGTGGTGGATGTGGTGGTAGAGATGTCATAGGCTTCTGTTTTCAAACATGCTGGTGACATGTGGTGGTAGAGATGGCCCTGGCTTGTGCTTTCAGACATGCTGGTGACAGCCAGATGTGATGGTGATGCTGTTTGGTGTTGGTGGTGTGAAACCTGGCAAGTCAAATCATCAAGTGTTTTTATTGTCATTTTTACCATTGTCAATGTTTAATGGATCAAGTGGTATAACATTTAAACCACTGTACATATAGTGCTTATAGTGCATGCATCAGGTATAAAAAAAAGTGCAGTGACTACTTAAAGGAGTTTGTTTAAGCATAGCCCTGATGCACAAGCCTTCTAACAGCAATATATTTTGCATGGAATGAAAGAATTTCGAATAGCATAGAGCTAACGTGAACACGAAACACATTACATTGAGTCAACGGCACCTCAGATCTTACTTTCGGTTTT
>JAODXP020000008.1:5302401-5317401 GCA_027497455.2 Sardinella longiceps | reverse complement strand
AGATGAGAGGATTGAAAAGGAGGAGTGCAGAAGAGAGGTGAGGGAGGTGAGGAACAAAGAGGAGTGCAGGAGAGAGAAAGTGGCGAAGAGAAGAAAAGAGGGGAAGAGAAAAGAAGAGAGGAAAAAGGTAGAGAGAAAAGGATTAGAGGAGAGGAGAGGAACGGAAAGGTGTTCTCCTGGCAAATGCTTTGTATTATGAAAGTGTTTTCCTGGCATACATTTTGGCACATATTGATAAACAAATGCCAAATTGCACCGAGATGTTTAAGTTTGGAGTCAACACAACATGAGGTCATTACCTGAAGACCCTTCACTTTCTTGAGGGATGAGTGACAGTCACTTCTTGGTTTGACAGTTAGAAGGTGTGTCAGGTTCTTCTCGAGTGACTGACAGGTGCCAGTGGTTTGCATCTTAAAGGAAAAGTGGAAATGAAAGTGTGTGAGTGTGAGCGTTGTGTGTTTGTGTGTAGTGTGTGTTTCTGCGAGTGTGTGTGTGTGTGTGTGTGTTGGGTAGATTAGACAGAGTCTTTCAGACGAAGAGTTGGTGTAGCTGACAGCTGAGAGACACTCTCCATTTCAGCACACCGAATCCCAGTGGGCTGCCACTCCTAGGTACTCCTGGGTTAACCCAGAACACATGCTCCCTCAGAAGCACTTGAACCCTTCAACAGTGCACAGCCTCCTTTGTGCTAGCATCAGTTTTGCAGTATGTAAATACTTAGGCCTAAGACTTTAAGAATTGGTGAAAACTTATAGCCTCATGGCCATCCCCTTGGTCTATGCTTCACTTCATACAAGGGTCTGGGATCTCGGCTATTGAGACATAATTGCAAGCTAGAGGCATGGAATCTGTTTGAAACGATTGAATCTGATTTCACCCAGTTGCTAATGTTTCACTGTGACATAGCCTATGTTATGCGCCAGCTCAGTTGTGAGGTAAGCTACGCTACAACAGCAGAAACGCAAAGTCATCTCTCACACTTCCCGCCTTCTCCTTGCTGATTGGCTTGGGTTCCATGTGGCCAATGCAAACAAGGTCAATGGAGATGACAGAGATGAAGATGATGGAGGATGCCCATGTAATGCTAAATAAAAGGATCTTATTGGCTCTTGGGTTTTTGATCAGTGCTAAGGGTGCGACACCAGACTGACCTGCAGACTGAAAGGAGATTTGCTATTAGAGACGTTTAGGTTCACCCAGGTCACATGTATAGGAACAACTAGCTGGGGGACTAGCTCTTAGGGAAGCCATGTCATCAGAAATGCCTTTGACACCACCCTTTTCAATTCTTAAAGGATTTACTGTCTTAGTGCCTCTTTGTGTCTCTTAAGTTTCCTTAAGCTGTTTGCTTGGTTGATGTTTTACTATTTACATATTGGTAAGTCTATTTAAACATGTTATTTTGGCAATGTTTGGAAATGAGGGTTGCTCTTGGCTGTATTCCCAAATATTTGCAAAGACAGTTTGATCTGATATGAACTGAATTTACATCATAAGTGGTCTGTAACCATGGCAACATGAAACATCATCTTACGGGAGCTTTAGCGCCTCACCTTAGCAGCTCACCCATATGCTATGAGCATAGAGCAGCAATTTTTCCATGGCTGTTTCCCATGGCTGTTCTCATCCTTCATCCATATTACACTAAAGCCACCTGTATGTTGAGAGCTAAATTAAAAGCTATACCTTCATTGAGACAGGCTTTATTGTATTGTAGTGCAAAGGAACATGAACAACAATAAAAAAACAAACCCATGAGTCATACGTGCACTTGGGACCTCTCTTTCACAAGACAAGATGAATGTGTAGAGGATACTTGGTAATTGGAGACAACTTTAGCCCCACTTAGAGAGGGATCATGAGTTTTTGTCTGCACACACATAATGAAGGTGAGCTTGCTGACACTAATAACTCATTGTTATTCTCCCAGTAGCCTACTGGGCCAATAAAGCCAGGTAACCAAAGCAATCACTGCTATTCTAATTAGAAATAATAGAATGCTTGAGGCATGCTGGCATTAGTAGTCGGTATGAAGACGTCAGTGACCTGTTTTTAACGGATGGGAATAATAAGAATATTAAGACTCATAGTTGAGTGATGAGAACAATAAGTACATTTGGATCTTGAGAGCCACTTAAGTGTTCTGTGCTGTTGCAGGAGTGGGCTGCCAATATTGGTCGCACTGAAGTACAGGATGAAATCTAAGTGGAGATATTTACATGGACACCAATAATTCATCTGCTGAACTAATTCTCAATAAGAAAAACAAAACTGCTGTTATGTCGGGAAAAGGTAAATTGTCATTTTACAGTAAAGTGCACTTCAGCATTTTTTTGTTTTGCATCACCTGAAATTTTTCTATCTGTAACAACCTGCTATATATAGGAGTTTAAATGCATTTCAATTTAAGATTTTCACTGTTGATCTGTTACTGTTATTTAGAGTTCAAGTGTGCATTAACAACCAAGAATTAATTTCCAGAAAGTTTTGCTTCCTTTCATCATAATCTCAGTGGTCGTTACATGACAATATCACAATCCAAATGGTGAAGTCATATTAGCAAAGGACGCATGCTAGATGGAAATGTGTGGTCTACACAAGCCAGTGCGAGATTGAAGGAGGTAGAGAAGCAGGAAAGAGATGGAAAAAGGAGACAGGAAGTACAGAAAGAGAGAACACAGCCTATTTTTCTTAGTGGAACAGTCTCTGGAGGTTCTCGGATAGAATGTAAACCTTCACAGAGAGGCGAGGGTTTGAAGTGGAGGGGAACGCAGCCTCTCTGCTCCAGAGGTTTTTCTAGTAGTAGGCTTATGCAGTGGTGTTCTGCCCACTGAAGCTGGGTGGGCATTTTCCCTTTCAGAGTTTTGATATATGGGGGTATTCCAAGGTGTATAAAAACTAAATAGCTTAATTACCCAGAGGTAGTATCAAAAATCATAGTAGAGGAGCCTGGGATTTTTTTTATTATTAAACAAATCTAATGGGCGCCAGGTTTACCACAAACAATCAATCAAACAAATGAAAACAAACAATGCCAGTTTAAAAATATGATTCAGTTTAGCTTTACATTTAATGATTAGAATCATGATCCTGGGTTATGGCTTATGGCCTCCAGTTCAGCTCCTGGAAATGAAAAGTAAATTGCTCCTATTCAGACTAAAGTGTGGTCTGGTTTAAGGCCATCCCACTCTTAAAGGACATGCAGACAAGATTTTGTAAATAGAAATAAATATGTTGTAACATAAATATATGTTGTAACTGTGATGAGTGTCCACATTGGCCAAAAACTCTTCTCATGTATAGAAATTCAACAAAATTGTATATTTTGTGATTGTCGGTCAGCTTTTTGAGATTCTCAAAATTGGTCTGAAAGGGGCCCCTAACATATTGTTACACAAATTGCTATAGTTATAATTTGTTGTATATGGACACTGCCACTCATATAAACTAGAGTGGTATACTTATAGCTATCATTCCAGGTTTGAACAAACATTTACAAAATGTCGGTGTGCACAAGGCCCCTGATGGAGGACCTGTTGCTAGTTGATCCTCTCTGTGTGTTCATTTCAGTGATACCTCACTTGTTGCCAAGACATTTTGTCAATATAGCAATGTGAATGAGCTTTTCAAAGTGAGTGGGAACAAAAACATCATACTTTCCAACAAAGGTAAATGGATATGTGAGAGAATGGATAAAAGCAGAGAAGACAGAGGCCTGTGTGTGTGTGTGTGTGTGTGTGTGTGTGTGTGTGTGTGTGTGTGTGTGTGTGTGTGTGTGAGAGAGAGAGAGAGAGAGAGAGAGAGAGAGAGAGAGAGAGAGAGAGAGAGAGGGACTTTGTGATGGATGACATATTGAGAAAGAGGACGAGACATTTAGAGAGCTAGCGAGACTAAGCAAACAAAGGCCGACCAAGGATGACAGTGAGATAGAAAGGAGTAGATGGAGCGAGAGAGAGAGAGAGAGAGAGAGAGAGAGAGAGAGAGAGAGAGAGAGAGAGAGAGAGAGAGAGAGAGAGAGAGAGAGTGAGTGGAGAGAGAGAGAGAAAGAGAGAGAGAGAGAGGAGGGAGTGAGTGAGGAGGAGAGAGAGAGAGAGAGAGAGAGAGAGAGAGAGAGAGAGAGAGAGAGAGAGAGAGAGTGAGAGAGAGAGAGAGAGAGAGAGAGAGAGAGAGAGAGAGAGAGAGAGAGAGAGAGATTGAAGGAGAGAGAGGGAGAAATGGCGTTGGGAAAGTGAGTCGGTGTGTATGGTGTGCTAGGGGCTGCCAAGACCTGATAATTACAGGCAGAAAACTGGCTGATGTCACAAGGAGATTTGTGTGTGCAGGGTACTGACACAGGTAGGCTACTCATGATGACAATGTACATGGATGACACACACTCACAAATGAGGACAGCCCTACGTTAGAATACACATAGGCAGAGAGGAGGACAATACCGTTTCCTGGCAACACACACATAAACACACAGATGGAAGAAAGCATGACACCTGGGAAACACACAGTCATGGATGAGAACAGCTCTACATCAGAACACACACACACACACACACACACACACACACACACACACACACACACACACACACACACACACACACACACACACACACACACACACAGTCATCAAAGAGGGCAGCACCACTTCAGCAATTCATAGCAGTGCAGAAAAGAACAGAGGCTCCACACAGGTGGAACACGGGCATGGATGACTGGTGCCCACCTGGGGAGCACAGATGGATAGGGAGAGATGGGCTTGAAAAAAAAGAAAAAAAACATGGAGTGATTGGAAAGAGAGGGATAACGAGTGAGGGATGAAATGGAAATGGAGGTAAAACAGAGAGAAAGAGGAATGAGAAAGAGATAGGATAATTATGTACAGAGAAAGAGATGAACGAGTAGAAAATGATGGAACAGAAAATAAGAGGGAGAACGACAGGAGGGAGCAAATGGTGGTGTGTGGCATTCTGAGTCCCCTGCGGGCTTTACTAGCAGTCACAGGCAAAGGACATCCACATCCACAGGCTTTCAAACATTCCACAGGTGGTGGGTGGAATGTGTCGCACAGTGACTGGAGACATACACACCGACACACACACTCACACTAAGACCTCCCCCCCATCACCACACACACACACACACACACACACACGCACGCACCTGTGCTACAGGTGCATTAAATGGCCATTTAACTGATTTTATATTTCTGCCTGTCCAGTGACTGAATGAATGTGTGTTCAGAGAAAGATTTCTTCGGACTTCAGCAAAAAAAAAAAAAAAAATGAGAGAGCGCGCGAGAGAGAGAGAGAAGAAAAGAAAAGGCAAAAAGCAAATTCAGAAGCTGTTACCAGGCTGTATTTCCGCTAACTCCAGAGTTCAGGCATAAAGGTTGAGAACTTCAATAACTGCACATTTCCAACTGGCGGTTGTGTGAAGTGCTGGTGCAGCTATCGTGAGATCGATCCATTTGTGCTGCTAGAAGAGTTGAGGAGTGTGGTAGTGGGGTTAGGGCTACAGCAATGGCAGTTGATAAGATCAGGTGGAACCCACTGAGGAAGATTATAGCACCATGTGGTGGTTCTTTGTCTGAACGAGCCCATGGAGCTGTGTGGTCTGACCTATACAATATATTACAGGGCTCTTTTTTCTGTTGCATATCCAAGTTTTTCTATTTCTGTTTAATCTAAATATTGTTGCAATTAATTATGCTTATAGACACCCTCCACATGTCACACAGAAACCTTCAGTCAATGATAAGTTGATGTTTTTACTTTCAAATCATACAGCAGCTGTGATAGATAGCTTCTATGTATATGCATGGACAGTGTCTATATTCTGCACCATATGTTAGGACTTTCTCTCTCTCAGACACACACACACACACACACACACACACACACACACCCTTGTGTATAAATGGTAACACTATATGTAGTCTTAAGGAGAGTATAAGAAACTAGGATTAATATGTTGGTGGATACTGTAGGCCAACAAATTTCCCCTTACAAGTGAAATAAATCACTATTAGCATTTATTGTGAATATTTGAATAACAATAGAAGACATCCATGTGAAAAAATACAATCTACATATTAAAATACAATTTAGTGACATTTTGAAATGATCACCAATCACATCATAGAGAACAAGACATATTTTTGCTCAGAATAACAAAATATGTTTGAACACACCCCTTATGAGATTTTCTGAACGCTTTCTGGTTAAAAATAGACATTTACTTCTTAAATGAAAATGCAAAATGAGGAGACTTGCCTTCTGGGCAGGCAGTGTTGGAATAACAACTTTATCATTTGGGTAAACTGCTGTCAAAGCCTGGCTCCTTCTACTGCCACTCTCAGAGGAGCCAAACACATTAGGATCAGCAAGCTAAATAGATAAAACTCACATTCTTGGACATCTGGAAAACAAATAATAAATCTCATCAGCACTTGTGTTTTGAGTTTTAAATGGCTTTGGTTTTCACACACTTCCTACATAGGATAATAATAACGGCTGTGAATTAGCAGCCTCACTTCCATGGTGACTAGAAACAATTCAATAAAAACACGTGGGAACAGGTTAACTAGAAATGAATGCAGGGTAATGGGACATAATGCAGGTTAATGTGAGGAGACATCTTAGGTCTGTGTGTAGGTGTGTATAAAATCAAACCAAACTTCACATAACATAATAACATAAAAAGGCTGTACTGTTATTCTTACTATTTACATTTGTATAATTCACTTTTTTTCCTTTTTTGGAGATTTGAATGTACATTTATTCAAACCATATTATTATAAAATAAAAATGGCAATGAACATTTAACCACGGTCTATTGTACCTCATTCTATGAACTAGGTTTAAAAAAAAAATTCCATCTCAATCTGAAAAAGTGAATGAGGGGTTTGTCTTATTCATTAACCTCTGTTTTGTGTGGACATGCTTCAAAATTACAATTTCCTGCTGGAAAGAGAATAAGGTCAAAGGCAGTTCCTCCACTCCAGAAGAAAATTGAAACTCATTTTATACACGATTTCTCATTAAATGGCTACAATGGTTAATTAAATCCCAATCAAACCCACTTGTCATTAGCGAAATCCCCACTGCCGACGCTCAAAGCTAATGCCGTCAACAAGATGTTGACATACATGGGGGAGAGAAAGCTGCCAAGAGAGAGAGAGAGAGAGAGAGAGAGAGAGAGAGAGAGAGAGAGAGAGAGAGAGAGAGAGAGAGAGAAAAGGAGGCATGACACGCCATAATAAAAAAAAGACAGGCCACAGAAAAAAGAACGTAATTAAAGTAATTGAAAATACCAAGACCAAGAGCTGTATCTTAACAATCAGACAGTATTCTCAGAATCATATTCAAGCAAGCCAGTGTTTACATGACTCATGAACTAAACCTTTACCATTAAATGTGCTTCTTGCCATCTTCCCACACACTTGTGGAGATCTCCACTGGCCTGCTCTAATAATAAATGCTCATGGCTACAGTTGTTGGCAGACACTTTTCCACCAAAACACTACATAAATGCATACATATATATTCTGCAAAACTTCAGGGCTAATGTCAGTGAGTTCATCTGTGGCTTTGGCTTCCGCTTTGAAATCTCAGTTCAGTGTGTGTGTGTGTGTGTGTGTGTGTGTGCCTGTCAATGAGGCATGATTGTCATGGGAATGATGTTAAGAGGACTTGTCTTTGCCCACCACCGCATCAGGGACACAGGACAGGCCCAAACCTGCCCCAGACCCAGCTGGTTTGGGCTGCTTCCATCGGGCGACCAATCACATCACCCCACTGCGAGTCCAGCTGCTCTGTGATTGGATGACGCATAAGTTCATCTTCGTGTCCAGCTCCAGTTTCTCTGTGATTGGATGACGTTTGGGTCATGACCCCTCATCAACAGGTGGAACAATCTCAGCATATCTCATTATGTCCGCTTGCCTGTGACCAATCGCAAGTTTTTAGCTTGTAATTTTCCATTGCTTCAGGGGGAACATTTTATCATTAAGTCTCAAAATACGATAAGATGGACAGAAAGAGATAACGATACACTCTAAAAGATGAGCGTGATAATTCTGCATATAACAGAGGGGAGGAGAGGAGAGAGGGGGAGGAGGAGGAGGAGGGGAGGAAGTGAGTGGGTAAGAAAAGGAGAGGTAGATAGATTGGACTAGAAGTAAAAGAAAAGAGGGAGGAGAAAATGTTTAGAGAGAGTGGATTGGCAGTTTAAAACAGAGAGAAAAATATAGAGTGAGAGAGAGAAGGAAAGAAAGAAAGAAAGAAAGAAAGAAAGAAAGAAAGAGAAAGAAAGAGAGAGAGAGAAAAGGAGACAATGTGAATGTGAAGAGAAGACTTTGGTGTGGAGCTGTGAGACGATTAGGAGGATTTGGAGAGAGGGGAAAAGAGAGAGGAAGAGAAGGAATCCTTGGTCTTAATGTGGGAGGAGAAGATAGGAAGGAAGAGGAGACTTTGGTAAGGAGCTCAGAGGAGAGGAGATGAAGAGGCAGCAGTGAGGAGCTGTGAGGATGAGGAGGTGCTAGCAGTGAGGAGCTGTGAGGAGAGAGAGATGAGGAGGTGCTAGCAGTGAGGAGCTGAGAGAGAGAGAGATGAGGAGGTGCTAGCAGTGAGGAGCTGAGAGAGAGAGAGATGAGGAGGTGCTAGCAGTGAGGAGCTGAGAGAGAGAGAGAGATGAGGAGGTGCTAGCACTGAGGAGCTGAGATGAGATGAGGAGGTGCTAGCACTGAGGAGCTGAGAGAGAGAGAGAATGAGGAGGTGCTAGCAGTGAGGTGCTGTGCTGAGATGAGATGAGGAGGTTCTAGCGGTGAGGAGCTGTGATGAGTTCAGATGAGCTGAAGAGGCACTAGTGGTGTGGAGCTGTCAGAACAGCACGGTCTCTGGCTCCAACTCAACGCCGCTCTGATGGGGGAGGCCAGCGCACGAGAAACTCCCACCTGATTTTAGCAGTCTGACGGACGGGAACATGCCTGGAGCCACATACACACACACACACAGGAGAGAAACGTCACAATGCTGCACATCAACTTTACCTTCATAAACAAACTTTGCATTTTCCCTTTTTTTCTACAGTGGATTGTTATACAAAGAGACCCAACAGGGAGATTTGCAGTTTAAGTACAAACCATCCTTGTGGATTCATAACAAGTTTATAGATATCTAGATGCTTGAATAGAGCCTGATTCATGCCACTTAAGTATTTGTGGATATATTTGTGTGTGTGCTTGTGTGTGTGTGTGTGTGTGTGTGTGTGTGTGTGTGTGTGTGAGTGAGTGAGTGAGTGAGTGAGTGAGAGAGAGAGAGAGAGAGAGAGAGAGAGAGAGAGAGAGAGAGAGAGAGAGAGAGAGAGAGAGAGAGAGAGAGAGAGAGAGAGAGAGAGTTCAGCTAGAGTAAGCTTGTTTGTCTTTAATGGACCTCACCTCCATCCCCTGCCCCTTGGCTGGCCTTCTCCACAGCGGCCTTGCAGGTGGGAGCCCTGCTCTCTTTCCGCGGGCTGCGCTGCACCTGTGCAGGTTTAACACACAGGGACTTCATGGGGACGTAGTGTGTGTCCCACTCATAGTTCTCATCCACCGAGCTCCCCCTCCTCCGCAGCCTGCACTCACACACACACACACACACACACACACACACACACACACACACACACACACAGAACAGGTGACTCAGAGTCATGCAGTGGAGAGGAGGAGGAGGAGGACAGGCTGGAGAGGGGGTGCGCTTCACTGAAAAGCCCCAAATCAAAATGAATAGCAGCTATGAGCCTAGCTGCATGATTATCCAGCGTCTATGTGAAAAGAGACACGACTAGCCCCGATTCTAAATATATGCGGATGGCAACGCTACAGTGTTCATATTCCGTGGCATATGTTTATATAATTGAATGACAAGCTGAGGACGCTAAGCAGAGACTCTTCGCTATGATCCGCTATGGACCAAAGGGGATTTGTTTCACACAAAGCCGACAGAGAGGAATTGGGAGGGGTGGGAGACTGGGGAACAGGAAGGAAGAATGGGGGGAGAGAGAGAGAGAGAGCGCATGGCTAGGGAGAGATAGATAGAGAGAGAGAGCGAGTAGGAGAGAGCGAGAGAAAGTGACCATCCAGTCGTTTTGAGAAGAGGGTCCGGGCAGATGAGATGCACCTCAAGGTACCACTAAGAGAGACGGAATGACAGACATATTCTGTATAGTCTCTACAAGTTGTTTCATATACTTTACTGTGTGTGTGTGTGTGTGTGTGTGTGTGTGTGTGTGTGTGTGTGTGTGTGGATATGAGTTTACATGTTGTGTGTGGTGTAGGTGTGTCTCTCACCCTTTCTCCTCGTGTTCGCTCTCCTCCGTGGTCTCGGGTGAGCTGGTCGTGAGCGGGGGACTAGTGGGAGGGTCAAGGCTCCCACGTCCGCTGCTCTGGCTAGCGTAGCTATGGTAACGGCCCTCGGCCTCCACAGCGGCGTTGCGGTACCCTCGGATCTCGGCGTCTACCTCCTGACTCTCCTCCTCCCGCGTCTCGACCTCCTCCTCCTCCTCCTCCACTGCTGGACGCCTGCCATGCTCCTGCTCCTGCTCCAGGACTCTGCCCGGGACGGGGGCCCAGTGGGCAGGCAGCCAGCTGTAGGCCCCACCTGGGGCGCCAGGTTGGGGGTGCCCTCCTTCTGCAAAAGAGGGGTGGCCTTTCTCTGGGGGAGAGCTCCTTCGGTTGGACACCTGGAGGCCTCTCTCAGGCGGAGAGGTGCTTCTTGTATGGTGGGGATCCCGACCTCTGCCAGGGGTACGGTGCCCTGACTGGAGGGGTGGGGGTGACATTGCTCTGTCATAAGTAGGGTGCCCTGACTGGAGGGGTGGCGGGGATGTTACTCTGTCAAGGGTACGGTGCCCTGACTGCAGGGGTGGGGGTGACATTGCTCTGTCATAAGTAGGGTGCGCTGACTGGAGGGGTGGGGGGGACATCACTCTGCCAGGGGTACGGTGTCCTGACTGAAAGGGTGGGGGTGACATTGCTCTGTCAGGGGTAGGGTGCCCTGACTGGAGGGGTGGGGGGGATGCTACTCTGTCAAGGGTACGGTGCCCTGAATGGAGGGGTGGGGGAGACATTGCTCTGTCAGGGGCATGGTGTCCTGACTGGAGGGGTGGAGGGGACATTACTCTCCTAGGTGTGGTGTACCCTCCTCTCCTCTCTTGTGGGGAGTTACCTCTAGATGTCGGGGCTGTATAGTTGGGGTTCCCCCGGGACTCTTGAGGGAATGTAGACGCCTGGTGACAGAGGTCAGGCATTGGGCCTGGAGAGTTCAGAGCATCCCTGTAAGAAGAGTTTGGGGTACCCCTGGGTGGGGGGCTTTGGGGAACCCTGTAAGGGATGCTTGATGTTTCCCTGGACTGAGAAATTGGGGTGCTCCTCGTGGATGGGGTCCCCATGTAGGGCTCTGTGTTTTGGATCTCATCCTGGTCTTCATCCTGACCCTCACGCTGGGGTAAGGAGGAGAAGGGGATGGCAGAGTTGGCTCTGTCCAGGGTGAGGGAGCTGACCCAGGCATCGGGTGTGAGAAACTCCCCCCTCTTACGGTAGTCCAGGCTCTGGGTGCTCTGGTACCCATGCCAGCGTTGGGACCCCCCCAAACTGCCCGTCCTCCTCAGATCTGGCCGAAGCACGTCTAAGTGGGATCGGGCGCGGCTTGGCTGACCGTTGCCTGGTCCTCCTCTCTCCCATTGTGTGTGTGTGTCTCGATGTGTGTTCTTCTGTCTGTCTCTATGGCGACCTGTAGAAACAGTGTGATATCGGTCTTCTATTTCTGGGCCGTCGACGCTCATCTCGATGTAGGTGCACTCGTCCACGTTCATGTTCTCTCCAGCCTCTGGCACACCGATGTTTGCGCCTTCGTCAGCTTCCTGATCACCACGGCTCCGTGACCCTGTCACCGAGAGCCTATCTGGGGAGACACACGTGCGACGTAGCTCTGTAGCCCGTCGGAGGCTCCTGCGGTGCTGTTCGAGCAGAGTTGAGTCAGGACCCGCGGGTGCACAGAGGGGAGAGCGCTTGGCCCGCTCGCTGTCTCGAGACGGAGATGTTTGGACCGGGACCAGATGGGTGGGAGAGGACACGGGGCTGGCCTCCCATAAGATGCTGGAAGAAGGCCGTGTGCTTCCACGGCCAGACGTCCCAGGCGAATAGCACCCCCTTGTGGCGTGGAGGCCACGATTTGGAGATGCGCCCTCACGTGTCTTCCAAACAAGCTCAGGCTCCTGGAGGTGGTCGGGGTCATCTTCGTGGGGGTGGTCTCTGATGGTCAGGGAGTGTCTGTCGGTGGAGTACTTCCTCAACTCCCTCTCCAGGGCCTCCCTCTCCCGCGCCAGCGTCAGACACCTGCTCAGGTTGCCCGCCTCGCGCTCGTGTTCCATCTGGAGCTTCAGCAGACTGGCACCGTGGTTGGGTTTGGTGCCACCTCCACTGCTATGCTTCATGGTGGCGTACCCAGAGCTGGTGCCAGCAGGGTACTGATCAAACTCTGATGGGCTTTCAGAATACCCATCTGATGTGTCGCTGCCTTCCGAGAGCAGACCAGAATGTTCTGGAAGCTGGAGAGTGGAGGGTGTGAGGTTGAGGTTGCGGTCGCCATCGCGTCCCAGGAGGTAATCGCCCTGCAGGGAGAGATGCTTGGCCATGACGCGCCCTCGGCTGTAGCCTGCAGAGTTACTGGGAGGGAGATCTACTGAAACTACAAAGGGAGCATCCCTGTCCCTGTCCCTGTCCATGTCTCTGTCCCGATAGGAACGCAGGGAGTGGGACCTCTGGGTGCCTCCTCTGCCCGTGGAGGGAAGCTGTGAGAAGTCGGCCTGCAGGTTCCTCACAACGGGGCCCCGGGAGAAAGAGAGGGAGGCGGACTCGTGGAGGGCGGACTCGTGGAGGGCGTCCAGAGAGCAGGGCTCCAGGGAGAAGCGGCCGTCAGGCCCACGGGAGATGAGCTCCAGGGGCGAGAGGGGAGAGAGGGGCGAGAGGGGGCCACTGCCTCTGCCCTTGTCGTTACCCCGAGTGAGGGAGCTCTCGGGGAAGGGGAGGGAGTTGGGGCGAGACAGTTTCCGCTGCTGCTGCTGCTGATGCCTCTGGGAGTCCCTGTGGCTGGAGCGCTCAAAGGATGAGGGGTCGGAGGGGGAGGAAGAGGAGGAGGAGGACGGGGAGTCGGAGGGAGGGGGGAGGAGTTTGTGTTTCAGCACACTGTCTGGACTGCCACTAGCCGCACTCGCTCTGAAAAGAGACACACACACACACACACAGACATGGCACGAGAAAAAAAGAAAGTGTTACACGCCTGCATGAGAGGACCACAATCACATTCTAATGATATGAGTCTGGCATGGTCAGAGGACACAGGAGAGAGTGTTAGGAATCACTCACGTTCCAGACGGACTGGTCAGGAGAGCAGGGGCGAGATCTGGATCACACACACACACACACACACACACACACACACACACACACACACAAATGAATGAAAAGGGAACAAAATGGATCAATGTCAAAGCTTCTCAGTGGAACAGAGGGAATGGCATCAAACACTTACAACAAAAGGAAGCACGTTAAAGACATGGAACAGATGGGGGGGGGGGGATGAAAGATATGCAACAGAAGGGAACATGAAAAGGCAATGATACAAAAGGAAGAATTTTCCCATTTATATTTGACACAATTAGAATAAGACTCGCTGGGTGCCTTGGAGACTGAGTGATTTTATTAGAGAGCTGGTGAGTGAGCAGTAACTGTGTGAATGCATGCACTGAGTGTCTGAGTTTGTTAAAAAAGCTAGTCACTTGTTCAGTGTGTGTGTGTGTGTGTGCCATTATGACTGCACAGAGGGGAGGAGGTGGCTTAAGGTTTCGCACTGGTTTCCGACAGCATTGCAGAGCACTTTCAAATTTAACAATTTCATTTGTCCCCGCACACCGTCAGCGTACTACTGGCAACAAACAAATACACTGTATAGTACAGTAGCCTATGGAATAAACAATGGAGGTTTTGAATGGCTCTGACAAAACAGACTTCCATCGCAATCAACAGGTGGCTGCAGTAGAGTCTGGCGCTTCTGTGTGGGGGTTGCATTGAAAAGAATGGAATAGAATGTTCCGCACTTCGTCACAGCCGGTGTGTGGAACCCTTTTAGTGGTTCAGGAAGCTGACTAACATTCTGCTAGCCTGGAAATTGAAGGTTTGAGTCCTGGCTACCCAGGCACTTAATTCTAAGTTGTTCTAGAGACTTACCCTGATGTAAATGATACTTGACAAATGTAAGTTGCTTTGGGTAAAAGTGTCTGCGTGCTAAGTGCATAAATGTAAATGTAATATAAATGGTTTAATGCATTTAAGCAATTTGCTTCAGAGAGTGGGGAAATGTGCAGCTCTAGCCATTTCCCATCACTTTGAGCAAAATTATTTCTATATAACACACTAAATCAAGATTTTTCTCATTCCCCACTCCTTTCAATCTGATCTGACTGTTTTACTTTTCTGTGTGTGTGTGTGTGTGTGTGTGTGTGTGTGTGTGTGTGTGTGTGTGTGTTAGAGAAAGAGGGTCTTTGTGTGTGACAAGTAACAAAGGTTTTCAGATGATGATGCTGATGTCTTTACCATCTCTCCTCTTGCGGCGAGCACTGCGGCGCCGATACACACACGCCGTGCCGATGGTGAACAGGAGGGCCACACACAGCAGGCCCAGCCCACTCATCAGACCAGCAAATAGCGGCTCAGGAACCACCTGATGCCTTCCACGAATGGCAGGGGACACAGACACCTCCAGCCCTGTGGATCAACACACAAATGAGCAATCGTCTGATTGAAACACTACATTTACAGCCTGCATAGATGTGTAAGGGCTTTCACTATTGTTAGTCAACACAGACGTGCAAATGGTTTAAATCACTGCTACAGTCAATATAACACCGTCATAGAAACCTAAAACACTCCTTGCAATCCCAGATGGTTGCAAGTACTCTGGACTAATA
>JAODXP020000008.1:5272401-5294901 GCA_027497455.2 Sardinella longiceps | reverse complement strand
CATGTCGTCCTACAGTATGAATCTCACCAAGGGGCAGGACTGTATGAGGTGGCAACACTATCGTGAGTCTATCATGAGAGATGAGTGTGTGTGTGTGTGTGTGTGTGTGTGTGTGTGTGTGTGTGTGTGTGTGACATACTCTCTCAATCCCAATGTCTGTCCTAAGCCCTAAACCTATAGGTCCTGCAGCCTCTAATGCTTCATGAAGTCTTTGAAGGCTCGGGAATAAGTGTTAAGAGCCACATTAAAGGTATTATCCGTAAGCCATCTCATATTGAAGGCCACCTCAATTATTACATTTCGTGTATCGTAGACCGAGTTTGCGAAAAGGCAGCCAACACTAACTTAATGAGGCATGTCAAAAACGAGGCCTAATCGATTTGCTTTCATTTTGAAAAGCCCCATTCTGTTACTGTTAGCTGCCGTTTCACTATCTCTGTCTGCGTTGCATGAAATTCAGTGATTGAGGTGGCTATCAATAGCGCTTGGCACTATAAAACAGTAGAGCTACGTGTTGATTCACTCCAGATTATTCCTTTAAGATTCAGCCATTGAGTCTGGTATAGAAGATGAGAATACTGATAAATGATCAACAGCTCTTGGTGACCTCAATCAACAGGGATGTAATGTGCTGAACTATTCCTTTAATGATGGGTAAAATACCAAGACTATCCCTTTAAGTGATGGGTAAAACCACTGGACTATCCCTTTCAGAGATGGATAAATTAACTTACTTTGTCGAGGTCCAGAAGGTTCCCATCTTTGGTCCAGTCGACTCGGAGGAGGGGCGGCTCAGCTCGGACTGGACAGGAGATGACGCCCCCCATACCTGTGGGCAGGTAGGTCTCCTTGGGCATGTGGAGCACCTGAGCCGGGTCTGGAGATGAGATATGCCAGTGTTACTCACTTTCAAATTCAACACCAACAAACACATTTATTCAGCAGACGAGGAATATCAATGAATATCCCTGCAGACACTAAACCCTTAACTGTAGGGCCAAACACATGGGTGCTATATTATGGCCAAAAAAAATGTGAAAATAATCTGCAATTAATATTGTAGTCAATCAATATGACCTTCAGAAAAGCAGGCTACTTTGCTTGTATTGAAAATAGCCTACAATCGGCTCTAATCCACTGATCCATACAGCAAGCTATCCAGCGCACTCTTAAACACAAACAAATAAAAAAATCCTTCCTGTCCAGAATACAAATTGTGCGAGTAGACTACCCACTAAGCACTAGTCATTATGCCCTTATACGCAATCAATGCCAGCCCACCTCAAATCAATGCCATCCTACTGCCAACCGATGCCACCCACCCCATTACAAATGAATGCCAACCTACTGCCAGTTGATACCATTCCATCCAGAGCAAATCAATGCTCCTCCCACAGCCTATGTCTCATGTTCTCATGTTCTCTTCACCACTCCTTCAGTTCTAAAATACACAGCCTAGGACTCAGTGCAGTAGTCTGTTGAGAATGTTCATTACAGGATACTGACTGGGCTCCCTGATGGACCAAAGTGAATCATTCAGTGCTTGGGTGCAGAGAGAGAACAGTCGAAGGGTCAGTTGGTATGTGTGTGTGTGTGTGTGTGTGTGTGTGTGTGTGTGTGTGTGTGTGTGTGTGTGTGTGTGTGTGTGTGTGTGTGTGTGTGTGTGTGTGTGTGTGTGTGTGTGTGTGTGTGTGGGTGTGTGTGTGTGTGTGTGTGTGTGTGTGTGTGTGTGTTTGAGTGTGTGTGTGTTTGTGTACATGTATGTGTGGGGATGATTGTTCTGTGCTCCTCTGAGCAGACTAGCAGGTCACTGTTTGTGAGTGTCTTCTCCCCCCTGGGAATTCATTCTGTTCTGCAGAGCAGGCATGATATACAGGCTCTACTGTCTCCCCCTTATTGCTTTCTACTCTAGATGGCCAGACATGTCCTTTGACTGACATGAAGCCAATAATGATTATTTGTGCTTTTCAACTTGGTCTCGGAGCCTTTCAGTGTCAGCCTTAGAAAAATAACAAAACAATCTGTGTGAAGATTTTTCCTATGGTTGAAAGGGCATTTTACAAGGCGCAGAGCATTTTACAAGTCGAGGAAATGTCTTAGTTGCCCTCCATTCTCCTTATCTAGCCTATCTGAAACAGCAGCCAGCAGGCTGACAGCTGCACATTAAGTACAGTAGTAAACCTCCCAATTAACACCAATCAACACCAATCAACACCAATCAACACTTAAAGTGATAGCTTAGCATCATTCAAGCATAGCCCTGCTGATTGAGGCTGCTGAATGCACTACTATAGTGAGTGGAACGAAAACAAAGGGAACAACATGTGAATGCAAACTGCTTGTTCGTGTTTGTGTATGTGGCTCCAAGTCCTGTCGCTCCTCTCGCTAGGCTATCTAGTGCAGACGGTAGGCTCGTGCAACAGGGCTTTGCTTAAATGACACCGAATTATCACTTAATGAGACGTGCTTTGTGTTTTCCATGTCTCTACAAGTTGCATGTTGGAGCCCAGGTACTGTATGTGCAGTGCTTCCACACCGCACGGTGGCTAAAGGCTAAACTCACGTCTAACGGTCAGGGTGGCGGAGGCAGAGGGCGGGATGGGCAGCCCATTGGTGGGAGTGCAGGTGTAGTTCCCAGAATCCTCTGGTGTCAGACGGCTGATCAGCAACGTTCCATCAATCAGCACCTTCACACGAGACTTGAGTGATCTGTAGGAGAACAAATCACAGATGTCAGAATCATCACTCTGCATTAGAAACAGGGCTGAGAGGGAATCAGGGTTCTCTCTTCAGTAAGACAAGAAGAGATGGTCACGTTTTGGAGTAAGAGCACCATCTTGTGGCGAGACTCTTCACCGAGCGGCAACAATGCATCTACTGATATTCTTCTCTCGTTACTGCCTTGTTCACACAGTTTTATAGCTATGTGTTCAGTTGTTGTAATTGTAAGTTAGGTAGAATGTAGGTTAGCTGGGTAATTAGCTAGCTTACTGTCCCCTTAGGGAAAGCTAACCTCACAGTCAGTCCATTTTCATATTTTTCTCTGCAGAAGCATGCTACTGTTGGTTGAATTGTTTTCATTTCATGCTTCCATGCTTGCTACTACATAAATCCCCCATCTGGGCCAAAAAGTAAACAGAGACTTGAACCTTTATCTCAGTGATATTAAGTGATCAGTGAGGTGGGCTTTGTGCAAACAGCACATGATTTGTCAGCCCTGAAATTTACTTTGTGAGTCTACAGTAGGCTCACCTCAACTAAATTAAATCCAAGATCTGAGGATCTGTCAGGATTTGTTCTTCACACACTGTTTTTTTTTTACCACTTCAAAAAAAGCCTTAGACTTTCTGAACACATATCTAAATACAGCTACTTTCAACTCAGGGAAGCCTGTCTAAGTGGCAGTGAAACAAAAAATGCTCACCTCTGTGCCTGTTCATGAGTTCATAAAGATCAAAAGAATGTTCCGGAAAGACGGCGTAAAAGAAATGAGGGGCTACGGCGAGCACTCACTGGATGTGGTAGACGTTCTCCCCCTCCTTCTGCCACACGTACGTCATGTTGGGGGGGTCGGCCTCTGCCTGACACTGCAGCTGAGCCTTCTGGGAAATGTTGAGGACCAGGTCCTTTGGAGGGATGCGGATAACAGGGGGTCCTGGTGGGGGAATTAGGGGTGAACACAGAGTTAGGATTTAACATTCACCCAGAGGCTAGAGATTCCCCCTCGGCCAAAGGTATTTAAATAGAATGAAATGACTACATGATTGGGTGATTTATCTCATTTAAGTCTTTGAAGTGTGGACTTTTATCATTACTTTTCATTTTATTTCAAACACTGTCAATCATCATATTTTTTAAAAAAATTCCCCCCAAATACTTTAGCAGTAGCTTCATTATAAACCTAGACCAATCCAAGCATTCTGATTTAATTACATAGACTGGCCAGTAGGGGAGGCTATTCTCAAAAAATTAGAATGACAATCTGAAAATAAACTGAGATGTATAATGACAAAATACAAGAAACCAATTAAGGTAAAGGATTTGTTATTGAGCTTTTTAAAGCACACAGACCATGCCCTGGGCACTAAACTAGGCTTTGCACTGCCGCCGCTTGGCTAACTGCTATGGCAACCTGAGTTGCCATGGCTGCATATGCAACAGTGCTTGAGGGCCTGATCTGGGATCTGCTGAATGCTAGTAGCAATGTGAGCAGTGTAAACACCACCACCCACACGTCTGACCTGCAGTGTCAGCAGCTAATAACACACACTTTTACATGATCAACTGCTGGGTAACAGTTTAAATACACACACACACACACACACACACACACACACACACACACACACACACACACACACACACACACACACACACACACCACAGATGTGCATTTGCCTGCATGCATATATCATAGATGAAATTCATGTCATGGATACAAATAAGACAGACACACACACATACATGCATATGCCCACATACATCACAATTTCACACATACAGTAAATGCACACAGAACACATTACACACAGACATACATTATAAAAAGTACTTTGAACAGAACCTGACCTTTGACACTGAGCCGGGTCACATGGCTCACATTACCCTCGGAATTGGAAGCGTGGCATCTGTATTCCCCAGCCGTCTCTCTGGTCACTGACTTAAAAGACACAGTCCCATTGCGTACCTGTGTGTATGTGTGTGTGTGTGTGTGTGTGTGTGTGTGTGTGAGTGGGTGAGTGTATGAGTGTGTGAGAGGGAAAGACATAACAAATGATGTCACACAAGATGTTAATGACCGTCCATCTTGACTGTAGTCCATAAACATGAGAAGTGAGTCTACCCTAAGACTTCAGTTCCCTCTCACCTCCAGAAGGACGCCATTTTTTGCCCATGTGACCCGTGGTGGTGGGTTGCCACGGACGACACACCTGAGTGTGAGAGGCCTTCCCAGCAGGGCCTCTGTGACCGGTGGTGGAGTCTCCGTGAAGACAGGTGCCGCTAGAGAGCACAGGTAAACAGAAAAAACAACAATGAACAATACAAACAAATACAAAAACGATACTAGCTAGAACTACTGCAGAAAAATTGTACCATGTCATTAATTTTTGGTGGGGTTCTTTGTGAGATACAGACAAGGTGTCATAAGCAGCTGCACTAAACCGTTCTGTGTGTACTGCAAACTGAACCACAGAAAGCAAACTTTGGAGGGGGGAATAGCCTGGATGTCATTGTGCAAATGAAAGTGAAATCGACTCCGGACCATTGCTTTAGGTTCTTGATTTATTATTTAATTTTGACACATTTTAATATATACTTGATAGACTGAGCATCTGTTGAGTTATTATCTTATTATTAGTTATGTAATTATTATTTCTTATGTCCTGTAATGAATATGAGGTATGTTTGATACAAACGTTAACTGGACGGCAGAAGTTGTGAAAACAGAACACATTTATACATCATTCCTCTAACAACCAGAAAGTATTAAATGTTCCAGTTGAATCAGATGATTTACTTCATCATGCGCGCATGTGCACACAGAGAGAGAGAGAGAGAGAGAGAGAGAGAGAGAGAGAGAGAGAGAGAGAGGTCGGCTAAGTGCACTGTGCTCAGGGGCTGCAGACAGAGCAGTAAGGATGCTTTTTCGAGATCTCTAAATAGGGCTTTCTTGGGACTCCCAGGAGCAGTTCAATACACACTGTGATGTGTGTGTGTGTGTGTGTGTGTGTGTGTGTGTGTGTGTGTGTGTGTGTGTGTGTGTGTGTGTGTGTGTGAGTTGCCCTGAAGCTGCAGAGCTCCAGTTCAGCATCACTGCCCCTTCAGCCTCCAGACAATAAGACTGAAAGATGAGACAGCATAAAGAGAGGGAAGGAAGAGAGAAAGAGAAAGAGAGAGAGAGAGAGAGAGAGAGAGAGAGAGAGAGAGAGAGAGAGAGAGAGAGAGAGAGAGAGAGAGAGAGAGTGAAGTGGCACAGCAAGAAAAAGAAAAGAAGCAGAAAACGGAAAGGGTGGGGAAACGAGAGCGAAAGAAAGGGATGAGAGGAGAGAGAAAGAACAAGATGGAGTGAGAAGGAGGAAAAAAGGAGAGGAAGAAGAGAGGGGAAAGAGTATGGCGATGAAATTAAAGATTGATAAAGAGGGCTGAATGATGAGAGAGAAGAACTGAGAAAGGAGTGTGTGTGTGTGTGTGTGTGTGTGTGTGTGTGTGTGTGGGAGAGAGAGAGAGAGATTATGTGCATGCTCTCATATACACCTGTGTATATGTTGGTGTGTCTGCTTGACTGTGTGTGTGTGTGTGTGTGTGTGTGTGTTTGTAAGCGGCAGTCTGAGAGTTCATCTGAAAGTGTGTGTGCTGAAGTGATTATTATTATTAGTGAGTTATTATTGACTGACCCCACGTGAGCTGCTGGGATGTGTGTCTATATAGGGTGTGTGTGGTGTGTATGAGTGTGTCAGTGTGTGTGTGTGTGATAAGACACTGAAAGATATCACAGACTTGGAGAAGTGACTCACAATTACTCCCTCTTCAACCTTTAGACCTTCAAATGTTGACTCACATTCTATATAGACTCATACACACCTACACACACACACACACACGCATCTGTAGACTCAATTATGCTGTTCAATACTCATTGATACAACAGATATGCTCACACACATACACACACACACACACACACACACACACACACACACACACACACACACACACACACACACACACACACACACACAAGCGCACCCACAATGCCACAAATGTTATTGACTCTACAGGTGGTGTCTTACCATAGACGGTGAGGAGTGTCCAGCTGCCATTGCGTGTTTCTTCGCTCGTCTGCTGCTCCAGAGGGAGAATGCGACACTCGTAGCGTCCCTGGTCCTCCAGACGCAGCGCCTGCACACTCAGAGCGCCGTCCCCCAGCAGAGACACTCGGCCTGGGCAGAGGGTAGAGGCCATACAGGGGGTCAAAACATGGAGCACACAAATGCACACTGCACAAACTGCTTATCAGTCCAATTAATCTTTTATTAAACATAAAAATTTAGTTTGCTTATCTAACCAAAAGTCATTAATATTACATTTTGCATACATACATGTACTTCTCTTATCTAACAAGATGTTATTAATCATATTAAAACATGAGCAGAACCATCTAGCTTGCACTGTTTTTAGAACAAAGACACTTTGGTAAACTTGGCTGTCAATGTGTTGAGCAAATTTGAACTAGATTTAGATATTTAATCCAAGAGTAATAGCACTTAGTTAGATAAGCAGTTTTTGCAGAGTAGGACTTTTAAAGCTTCTTTGTGGATGCTTGTTCCCATTGCAAACTTTCAGTGGATGTGAGAGTGTTTAAGGAGATGTAGGACATAGGTAAAGAGCTGATTTGAATTTCACAGAGATGGCACCGTTATGTGACTCAGACACCTGTGCAGAAACACTGGCATGGACACACACACACACACACACACACACACACACACACACACACACACACACACACACACACACACACACACAGACACAAACACAAATACATCCATGCAGTCACACAAATATAAACACAAAAATACACAATAAAAACACACCGGCATTCATGTCTCTCTCTCTCTCTCTACACACACACACACACACACACACACACACACACACACACACACACACCAGGAAACAAACAAGGACACTTGAGTTCTCTCCGACTCAGTAATTTGATCCTCCCGTTGCCAGGTGACTGACCCCTGGGGTGATTGTGCTCATTGACACTTCCCCCCTCTCCTCTCCTCTCTCTCTCTCTCTCTCTCTCTCTCTCTCTCTCTCTCTCTCTCTCTCTCTCTCTCTCGTTAATTTTCGGTCAACCTCACTCTCCTAACTCCTTCTCTCCAAACTCATTTTTTCATTCAGACATCCACTCCATTCTTTCATACTCTCCCCTCTCTCCTTCCCTCCCTCCTCCCCTCCTCCACTGCTGTCACTCTCTCACTCTCTCCTACTGTGGCTGAATAGGCTGGAGTGAAATGAGTGCCTCTGAGGCTGCCTTTGTGCTCCGACTCTCCCCTCTCAGCTGAGTCACTCAAATGGGGCTAAGTTCTCTCTCTCTCTCTCTCTCTCTCTCTCTCTCTCTCTCTCTCTCTGTGTGTGTGTGTGTCTATCTCTCGAAAATGATAACAATGTTTCAACTCTGGCATCAGCCTTGAAACAGTTCCAGTTTATGCTTTCAACACATATGTGAACATACTTGTAAACATATGCATGTGCACACACTAACCTAATAAAGCTCTTCTTGAGATAATTGGGGCAAGAGAGAGAGAGAGAGAGAGAGAGAGAGAGAGAGAGAGAGAGAGAGAGAGAGAGAGAGAGAGAGAGAGAGAAAATACATAAAAGCCCTGCATTTTTTGTCTTTTCAATCTCCACGCTGGTTGTATTTCCAGAGCCTGTGTGCCTTTGTATGTGTGTGTGTGTGTGTGTGTGTGTGTGTGTGTGTGTGTGTGTGTGTGTGTGTGTGTGGTCCCTAGAGGAAGGGAGGTACAGCACTCTGTCAGAAGGCAGGCAGTGATAACAGGTGAGTTGCTGCCTCTCCCATCCTCTCATCTCTGATTCAAACACACACACACACACACACACACACACACACACACACACACACACACACACACACACACACACACACACACACACACACACACACACACGCACACACACACACACACACACACACACACACACACACACACACACACACAGTTCAAAGCTGCACAAACACACAAAGCCTTTTCTCTCTACCGCACAAAGGTATTCATACAGTCACACACCCACCATATCAAACTTCTCCAAACATCCAACCCTCTCTCTCAGACACACACACACACACACACACACACACACACACACACACACACACACACACACACACACACACACACACACACACACACACACACACACCGCCTGGCTTGTCTGATGACGTGCTGTTTTCAGCATTGGAAACTCAAGCCTGCACATTGTTGTTACCATGGTACCGAACACCAGCGGTTTGGATTTGAATGTTGTTACTGTGGTAACAAGATTGATTTAAAATGTACATATGAGAAGGGGTGGGGAGGGGGGGGATCATCTCTGCCAAGTTTTTAAAACACATCTTGGACTGTCCCATATTCAAAAACTGTGTCACACAAAGCTGTGAGAGCCTATTTACAGTAATAGCATGTTGTGCAAGTAACAAACAACCAACAGCTCAGGAGGCAAAGAGGCAGAAATAATAGATTTTAAGGAATTGCATTTCATTTAGAGGCAGACATGTAGGCTAAGTGACTTCAAGTTAAGAGTTGCTACAGCATATATCAGTTACTACAGGTGACTGCTGAGCAATGGGGTCTACTGGGGACAGTTTCTCTTCATGAATTTCATTAAAATAATCATCCAGGTAGCTATTAAATGTTAATTAAAGAAGCAGATTAAAGATAGTTCTTACTCCTTGCAAGGTGATGAATATATTACAGGGACAAGGCTCTAACAATATGACTGAGTCACAATCTCAAATCATTGTCTGGCCGCAGTCAGTCATTCAAATGAAGTGGAAATGAAGTCAAATTCATTGGACCTTCAGCTGGGTCACGGCAGCCACCTCTGCTTCTGACTAGCAGTGTGAGAGTCAGAGTTTAACCAGGCGCTGGTTAAATATTGTCAAACACATTTGCACAAGTGAAAGAATGCGCGCTCACACACACACACACACACACACACACACACACACAGGTGCACACAGCGCGCACACACACACACAAACGAATAAACAAACACACTAAGTCTAGTTCTTCTTTGATGATTTCAGCAGCAAGGAATTTAAAATGCAGAGCCCTGTCCCTTTCACTTCGCAGCACTCCAGTTTAATTATCAACAGGAGCTGCAAATTCAAACTAGATTCAAACACTGCCCTGTGTGTGTGTGTGTGTGTGTGATGGGAGTGGTCTGATGTGGAAAAATGTCTGGCGTGTGTGTGTGTGCGGGTGTGTGTGTGTGTGTGTGTGTGTGTGTGTGTGTGTGTGTGTGTGTGTGTGTGTGTGCGCGCTTGTGTGTGTGTGTGTGTTTGAAAAAGGTCTAGGGTTTCCGAGCTACTAAATGTCAGTGGTCTGTTGTGCTGGAGGCCACTGCTGTTGTGCTGTGATGGTTTGAAATTTGAATGGCCACAGACCTGGCCAGCAGAGATGGAGTGAGCAGACGAAAGGGGAGAAGAAACAAGGGGAACAAAAACATAGAGGGGAAAACAGAAACCAGTCAGACACACCTGGCATACAGGTAGGACAGACAGGTGAAAAACACAGGTAGAGATGAGATTGTGCAGGCCAGATAGTAAGAGAAGTGCAGAGGAGAGATATAGATAGAGAAAGGCAAAGACACAAGCATACAGGTAGAAAATAGGCAGAGACAAAAGCATACAGGTTGGATGTACAGTAGGTAGCAAATGAGACAGGTGACAAAGACAGGTGGATAGATGGTGGAGCAACAAGCGGAGACAGGTTGCCACTAAAGACAGGTAGACATACTGTAGGTATGTATAAAGTACAGACAGATACAGGTAAGTAATCACATGTAAAGACAGGTGTAAATGATGGAGACACAGGTAAGGCCAGTTAGGACAGGAAGACACAGGTGGAAAGTGGTAGAAGCAGGTAGGGACAGGTAGAGACAGGTGTAAATGATGGAGACAGCTTGAGGCAAGAAGAGACAGGTAGGGACAGGTGTAAAAGATGGAGACAAGCAGAGACAGGTTGACAGCAATCGAGACAGGTGAAGACCAGTAGAGACAGGTGGGGAGTGAGGATTTCATTTACTAGAGGAGTCTCTGAGTGTGTGTGTGTGTGTGTGTGTGTGTGTGTGTGTGTGTGTGTGTGTGTGTGTGTGTGTGTGTGTGTGTGACTCCAGTCTGGGGTTTTCCGTTACAGCTGATACTCAAGCGTGAACATAGCCTTAGGAGATGAAATTCACACCATCAACACACACACACACACACACACACACACACACACACCTCCTTAATACACCTGATGATGATGAGAAACATGCGGGTGAAGGCAGACTAAGGCTTTGTGTGCGCTCATGTCGGCGTGAGTATATAGATCTCCTTTGTCAGCGGAGCTGCTTGCTCTGCTCTGGCCAGCCCCTTTCAAAAGGGATTGTTTTCCCTCCTCCATTGTCTTTCCACAGCTTTGTTTTCTTTGCCTTCTATAGGACGGAATTCTCCAGACTTCAGTGACATCACTGGCGTGGGAAAACACTTTGAAAAACTCTTTTAAAAACTTCTCTTTTTTTTAAGAAGGTCCATTAAAAAAAAATATTACATTTTATCATCTTCATTAACTTCCAAAATGCCGGGAATTAAGACGCTTTTAACAGGGCATCCGCTAGCCTGGCGGGACTGCTAAAAACTCCTCTGTACTAAAACTGCGGAGTGCAACTCAGCCCAGCGGGGAACCTTTCACTTCACTTCTGGTTCTCCCTAATCAGATCCGTAGCTGTGCGGCTAACGCTAAAGCCCTCATTAAGCCTTATCGCTCTGAGCAGGCACAGCCAAACCGCCGCAAGGCTCACACAGAGGCCTCTGTGCTCCACTGACTCAGGGGAATAATATGGAAATGCCTACAAGTTACTCCACATCTCTTTCTCCATACAACTCTCTCTCTCTCTCTCTCTGTCGCTTTCTCTTGTTCTATCATCTGCAAATCTCTCAGATTCAGATTCAGATTCAGAGTGCTTTATTGGCATGACAAAACAGAATTCGTATTGCCAAAGCAGTAATACAAGATAGAAAAACATTGCAATGATACATTTACATGGTAACATTAAAGAAACAATAAGACTTAAGACTTTTTTTTTTTTTTAGTTCAAGAAAGTTAATATTGTTAATATGAGTGTAACACCCACAAACGTAATAACTTCCCACAAACGTAATAAACCACAAACGTAATAAAAATATGCACTTTTAAAATGTAATAATCCTGCAAACGTAATAATTTCCCATAAACGTAATAACAGTCGCCTACTGTTAACGTAATAAAAAATTTCCCACAAACGTAATAATTATTACGTTTGCAGGACATTATTACATTGGTGGGAACATGAAAAAACTTATTACATTACCCTCCCATAAACGTAATAAAACACAGATTTGGTGAAATTATTACAGTTTTATCAGAAGTAGGACTTATATTTGTCAGTGAACTTATATCTCTAACCATGTAGCCAGCTGTCAGAGCTTAAAACCTGATACAGTGGCATGCTGCATATGTTTATTCCCTCAATTGTTTTTATATGTAGCTTTTCCTAAAGAACTACCTGACCCGTGGCATTGAGGATGATGAAATGTTTATGGAATGTTGGTCTCAAGAGCCCACATCAACTTAGCTTATAACCAGTGATTTGTGATTTGCCATCCCCATGGTACAAAATGAAAATGCAATATTATACTGCTCTAATTGCCCCTATCTTTAGATCAGATGTTATGAACTGCACCAAATTTAATGTGTATGATGAACCTGACATCTTGTGGGAATATAAAGTCAGAGAATGCACACACAACGGTGGCACAGGTGCTGGACCAAACATATGATGACTGAAAGGAAAACTAGATGTACCGCATGGCGGTACAAAATATGACCGCCGCTCAGTTCTGCACATTCTCTGCATAATGCTTGTCAACTTGTTTGTATCTCTCTCATGTTATAAATGTGTGTCTGCTTGAGTGAGTTTGCTTTTGTGTACAAGTATAAAAGTGTGTGTGTGTGTATGTGTGTGTGTGTGTGTGTGTGTACCCGTGCGCATGTGTGCTTGTGTGTACAGTATGTACTGTGTGTGTGTGTGTGTGTGTGTGCATGTGTGCTTGTGTATATGTAGTTATATATGAGCACATATGATGTAAATGATCATTTTGTAACCCAGTAACCATTCACTTAATAGCACCATCTACAGGTCAATGGTTGTACAGTCATTAAATGTACATATAAATTCATTTATTTTATAGCCCCCCATGGATGAAATTCCACAAAACTTGACATATTCCCACAAGATGTCAGGTTCATCATACACATTAAATTTGGTGCAGTTTATAACATCTGATCTAAAGATAGGGGCAATTAAAGTAGTATAATATTGCATTTTAATTTTTTACCATGGCGGTGCAAATCACAAATGACTGGTTGTAAGCTAAGTTGATGTGGGCTCTTGAGACCAACATTCCATAAAAATTTCAGCATCCTCAATGTCACGGGTCAGGTAGTTTTTTAGGAAAAACTGCATTTTTTGGGTTTCACAGGGGGGCCACGCAAAGATGGAGTGGCCCCCAGGGACCAAACTAAATTTTTCCGTAAAAGTCTACTGGGGCTACATGCCCACCAAGTTTCATGTGCCCCGGTGTTACGGTGTCCCGGGAATCGTTGACCAAAAATTCAGGAAGTAGATGACGGGAGAAAAAAAAAAAAAAACTTTGACAATCATTATATGACCGCTGCGCTTGCTACGCAGCGGCGGTCATAATAAAGGTCCGCAACACTGTTTGATGCCCCCAAGAATTTAATAGCACAACAACTAGACTAGCACGTAGTGCTATTGAATTCTTGGGAGCATCAAACAGTGTTGCGGACCTTTATTTTCCTTTCAGTTATTTTGTGGGAATATGTCACGTTTTGTGGAATTTCATCCATGGGGGGCTATAACATAAATGAATTTGTATGTACATTTAATGACTGTACAGTGTACAACCATTGACCTGTAGTTGGTGCTATTAAGTGAAGGGTTACTGGTTTGGGATGATAGGCCTACTGACTCACACACACACACACACACAGGGCAGAGAATGTGCAGAACTGAGCGGCGGTCATATTTTGTAAGTTAAGCTTTTTTAAGTTTTGATTTAGGCTCGGAGTTCATAAACATTTCATCATCCTCAATGCCACGGGTCAGGTAGTTCTTTAGGAAAAACTGCATATAAAAAACAATTGAGGGAATAAACATATGCAGCATGCCACTGTATCTGGTTTTAAGCTCTGACAGCTGGCTACATGGTTAGAGATATAAGTTCACTGACAAATATAAGTCCTACATCTGATAAAACGGTAATAATTTCACCAAATCTGTGTTTTGTTACGTTTATGGGAGGGTAATGTAATAAGTTTTTTCATGTTCCCACCAATGTAATAATTTCCTGCAAACGTAATAATTATTACGTTTGTGGGAAATTTTTTATTACGTTAACAGTAGGCGACTGTTATTACGTTTATGGGAAATTATTACGTTTGCAGGATTATTACATTTTAAAAGTGCATATTTTTATTACGTTTGTGGTTTATTACGTTTGTGGGAAGTTATTACGTTTGTGGGTGTTACATATGAGTTTAATTTTTTTTTTTTTTAGGCTATAAACACATGTAAGTATATACTGTACTGTACACACACAATGTATGTATACACATTCATATACCTGCACACATACACACACACACACACACACACACACACACACACACACACATACACACACACACACACACACACACACACACACACACACACACACACACATTAAAACAGTATAAAAATACCGCTACAACTAATAATAATAGAAATAATAGTAGAAATAGTAATAATGAATATAATATGATAGTCATTAAAAATAAAATAAAATCTTTCAGCTTATATGCATTACTTAAGTAACAGATCAATATCAAGGTAGAGTAAGAAAAGAAAAGAAATACCCTCTTTTTTTTTTACTGAGATAGATATTAGACATAAAACTGTACATTTACATTGACCCAGTGTCTCGCAGGGTATGGCAGGTAGAAACATACTTTGCTGCTAGGGCAGCTGTAGGTCCCTCTCCAGAAAGAAGTGCCATTTTCTCTGTCATGTTGAGGGTGTCAAAGTTAGGCTGTCTGGCTTTGAATTTTCTGAAGAAGGCTTTTCTTATTTCACTGTATTTTTCGCAGTGAAGAAGAAAGTGCTCCTCTGTCTCAACCTCCTCTGTCTGGCAGTGACCACAAGTTCTTTCCTCTTTTGGTAGCCAGGTTTTCCTGTGTCTACCTGTTTCTATTGCAAGTTTGTGATCACTAAGCCTGTATTTGGTTAGGATTTGCCTCTGCCTCGTATCTCTGACAGAGGTGAGATATTCAGCCAATTTGTACTCTCGATTTAGGGACAGATAGAAATTCATTCTGCTTTGGTTTGAAGTTTGGTTTCTCCAATGATCCAAATAGTTTTCTTTTGTTTGTTTGATAATTTTATTGACACTAATTTGTGTTTTGGAGGCAGAACTGGTCTGAGCTTGTTGGATATTAGTTTTTGTTAGAGGGTTAGTGAGCTTCAGTACCAGCTGGCACAGGGGACTCTTTTCTGGGTTCAGTTCCTGGGTTTTTAATGCTTCAAATTGAAGTGTGTCTGTGGGACTGGATTTCAGGTGCATCCAGAATTTGAGAGATCTTTTTTGGATGGGTATTGCCAATGGGTAACGACCTAATTCTGCCCTGCATGCATTGTTGGGTGTTTTAGTTTGGACTTTAAGTATAAATCTGCAAAATTCTGCATGTAGGGCTTCAGTTGGATGCTTGTCCCATGTAGTGTCATTCTGCATACTGAGTGGACCCCAAACTTCACTTCCGTACAGCGCAATTCTCTCTCTCTCTCTCTCTCTCTCTCTCTCTCTCTCTCTCTATCTCTCTTACTCACTTACACACTCCCTCTCTGTATCTGTCCCTCATTCATTCTCTCACTTTTCTCTCCCTGTAACTCACTCTCTCTCTGTCCCTCTCTTGTCGTCTCTCTTCCTCTTTCTCTCTCACTCTCTCTTTCTCTCTCTCTGTCCTCTATATGCTCGTTTCTTTTTCTCTCTGTCCCTTTCTTGTTCTCTCCCTCTCTCTCTCTCTTCCGCTCTCATTATCCCCCCCATGTCGTCAGTGCTGCTGAGTGACAAACTCAAGAGGTGTCTGTCTCTCCTGGCTGCTTAGCCATGTGTAAGCAACAGGTGGGAAGCACAAAGGCCTGTGAGGCCCGAGTTCTGAAAGCTCAATTACGAGACGACTAGTATTTACTCCGTCATCACTGCTCAACGTGCCAGGTCGCCCCGCAGACATTTTAATGGAACTCCCGCAGCGATCCAAGCACAACATCAAAAGGCTATTCTGCGAACAAATACGTTTTATTTCCCTTAGTTTAAGGGCTTTTGTCAGTAAATTCCATTCATGAAGTGGCACTACTCTACGGTAATATACTAACCCTGGGTTCCATAGAGTCTAACTGAGTGCCGTGCATGTGGAAAAGTACCCTGAAGGTAATATCCAGTGTGTTGAAAGGTAATGATAAGTATAATTCTATTTGGCACAGCCAAGGTCCATGCCCCACACTAGGTCCCTCAGTAGCAATGACAGAAGCAACATTTACCTTACAAAAGACTAATTACAGACTGCACAAATACACAAGCACACACACACACACACACACACACACACACACACACACACACACACACGTACATACACACACACACACGCACTCTCTCTCTCACACACACAGTGTATTTTTCGTCTCTGGCACGGGAGTGTGCATCATGATCCTCTAATTCTCTGCTCACTGGTGTGATCCAGCATCTATCTTTACTCCACTCCTCCCTTCCCCCATCACAGGAACATTTTTAAACCATGCGGGCCCTATGCTCCCTATCTCCATGGGCCTTTGTGTGTGTGTGTGTGTGTGTGTGTGTGTGTGTGTGTGTGTGTGTGTGTGTGTGTGTGTGTGTGTGTGTGCGTGCGTGTGTGTATCTTAAGGGGACAGCCGCACAGAGGAGAGCTATTCCTACACCCAGCCCAGATCCGTCTCCCCACAGACAAGCTTTGTACTTCTGTCCGTCAGCACACAATGGAGAAAGAGGCAGACCAACCAGACCAGCACCCCCACTACTCACACAACAAAAGCACCCCTACACACACACACACACAACCCCCATGCACACACACACACACACACACACACACACACACACACACACACACACACACCCACACACTACACAACCCCCATGCACACACGCATACACACACACACACACACACACACACACAACCCTCAACTCAGACGAGAGTTTACAAGTTCCAGTGTGTGTGGCCTGTGCAGTTTGGCCAGGGCAGGGCTTAAGGTATTTAAGGGGTAGGGGCTGTTTGCATAGAAGCAGGAAGGAGACTCGACACGTGACATGACACAGAGTAATCACCCTGGTTTCAGAAATTACTCTACCCTCAACACAGCAGCTAGAGTGACAGAGTAGAACATTCAGAAAGTGTGTGCGTGCCCACACACACACACACACACACACACACACACACACACACACACACACACACTGAATAGTGAACCAGCAGCTATTGATAGAGGGAAGGAAAAATGAACTCCCTTGACCCCACTGATTATATTAGGATTAGCTGCCGCTCCACTATTAAAGCTACCAGATTTCCCTGTTCTTTTTCCTTCAGAAAGCACTTGGTGGCTTTGAACAACAGGACTATGGGTTGATACAGGCCAGGACTATCCTTATAAAACCATACAGGCAGCGCTGCTTGGAAGGTGCTGTTGAGGGCATAAAAGACCAGAGACCAAACCTCACCTTCATAGTCTGGGTGCAGTCGAGGGGCGTAGGTCCCAAACTTGATGAGGATGGGGATGTCCAGGCCCTCGCGTACCCACTCCACCACGTGCCGAGGACTGGCAGTGCCCACGTCTGTGCCCTCTGCCACGCTGCAGCTCAGCACGGCTGCACTGCCCTCTTTGGCACGTACTGACTGCTCAGCACATAGGATTACATCTAACAGAGAAAAAACAAAACACACACACACACACACACACATATATATTTTCCATGTCAGTCATGTACAGTAAAACCCAGCAGCAACAAGTGGTGGCAGGTAAAATGACAGGTAGCATTAAAGAGCAGCAGTTAAATACAGGTGGGTACAGATGTACTCATCTGGAGAGGCATTAGTAATCATACAGTGCATTAGGGAAATGAAAGGTCAAAGGCGTGTATGTGTACGTTTGTGTGTATGTTAGCATGTGCAAGTGTGTGTGTGTGTGTGTGTGTGTGTGTATGTGTACACACTCACCAAAGGGCCAGAGAGTGAAGGCTGCAGCCGTCAACAGGAGGAGATGGAGCCTCTGCTGTCCCATAGCTGCCACTCATAAGACTTCATGCATCTCCTCACCTGCACACAGGTAAATAAGGCATTGCACATAAACAGCACAACAACACTGCGCCACAACATGATCTGACAAACAACACAAACATAATCAAATATTCACACCATCATCGACAGAAAAAAAAAACAATAGCTCCCTCCGGTTAAACTTTCTCTGTTGGTCTCCACTCGGGAAGGTGGTGAATATTTCAAACTCACCTGTCCCCATCTCTCCAGGAAAATGACGTGACATTAATACATTATTTTTGCATACCGAGCGCCAGATGTAGCCTGCAGTAAAAAGGCTTTTGCGTGTGTTCTGGGTGTTAATTTTTCCCATACTACCTGAAAACATGACCTGACACAGAAACTGTAACATGACACTGTTATTTCCAGGCTCTAAGGTTTCATGTTCTCCACTGTTGATTAAATTCAATAACCCACTCAACGTTGTGGACAGACTGCTACCGTGCCCAGTGCTGTGTAGACCAAACGCAAACTAGGAGATGATCTTCAGGTTTTGGAAATATGGCGTAACAGAAGGCTAAATACCAGTATGCAGCTTCTGCAAATTCACAAAGGCTAGCATAACATGAACAGCATCGTTTTTGGACTGTAAATCCATGAGTTCATGTTATACTTTAGTCCATTCTACATTTCCCTGCAATTGTCCTTATTTTTCAAACTGAATGCTGGAAACATTTTCCTTCTGTTCCCCTAGACCTCATCTGCCTGTTTGATCTATCTTTCTTACAGAGCTATGGGCTTTTCTCTCATGTTTCTATTCCAATTGGGTGCAACCCAGACTTTGAAAACCACAAAGAGAACATTTGAGAACATTTGACTGAAAACAACAACCAAACAAAACAACAACAAAAAAACTGCATGACTAACCAACTAATCTTTTCGCCAGCAGGCGCTAAAAAAGACACCAATCTGATCACCTTGTTTTCTTTAGCAAACAGCCCAAGCATTTGTGTAAACACCCCCCACCCACACCCCAACACACACACACACACACACACACACACACACACACACACACACACACACACACTCGCTTCAAATGGTCCCCTGGTCTCCAGTGTATTCTGTCCCCAGCCTGTATCTCTGCATGAGGCCTCAGAACTGATGCTATTGCCTGCAGGCTCAGCAGGGGTGCGACTCTAAACTCACAGCCATGTGAGGCGACAACAGATCCCTCTGTGTGCAAACGAGTTTATTTATTCAGACGAGGGAGGAAACGAGGAGAAGAGCGGAGCAGAAAGGCATGGATTAAACCTCAGTCCTAAGTCTCTGTCCTGTCATGTTAAATGAGTTTCTTTAGTTTGTTCACCCAGACACGGAGTTGTGGAAACGAGCGGAGCAAAGATCAGATCAGTGCTCTTCCGCTCGGTCCTTGCTGTGCAAACGATCTCGTTTACACACACACACACACACACACACACACACACACACACACACACACACACGCACACACACACGCACACACACACACACACACACACACACACACACACACACACACACACACAGAGCGGTGACAAAGCACGAGCGACACTGGTCAAAGCTCACAGTGCGACTGTAAGCTGCTTGAAGCGGTGAGGTGAAACTGCACGTGAGGGTTGGCCTGTGACTGACTGTGACAGAAGCAGAGATACTCTGTGGAGCTTAACATAATCAAACAGAGCTTCCTAAAGTCTGCAACATCCATCTATGCAATCAATCAAAATTAGTTCAAAATGTCTACATCTCATCTGATCTCTATTTGATGATCTACATGTACAGCAATCACAAAGGATACACAATGTCTCAAACCACTGCTCTACTTTTCATAATCTATGGTACATTTGTAAAAATCCAATATCTAAAAGTCCCCGTCTATGTAATTGAACAAATGCAGTTTAGTCAGATATACAGTAAGGCATTTTTAATTACAATATTTCATGTCAATGCACAGCTGGATTGACCTGTGAGCCAAAACCAGCACGAGAGAATGCACAAACTGTATATTGTTTATTGCATATAGGCTAGTGCAAAGCTGGCCTCTCGTGCAGTTAATCAAGTAGAGAGCTTAATCAGCCGTGTGGACTCCCAGCTTACTGGCATTCTTTACCATCAGGATTCAGATGCAGAATACTGTAGTCTCAACTAACAAGCCATTCTACAGTGAACAACACACAAACACATCTAGGACAGGGATCTCCAACCTTTTTTCCTCCTTTTTTCCTACTGTACTATTTCATATCAGTATTATTGATGGTCCTGAAGATAAAAAATGAGACTATTATTACAATGTATTTATATTTCCTTTGAACCTTTGGAGTGCTAGTCTAAAGCAGGTACCAAGCTACCAGTTGGAGATCGCTGATCTAGGCTACTCTATGTAATAGACATTAAAAAAATACTCCCTTCATACCACAATGCTACTATGGTACTGCAATGCTACTATATGGTAATACTACAGTATAGTACTTCCTGGTTACTACTAATAAAGCTTCAGCCAGCTTGTATATTTTTCATAGTTTAGCAAACAATAGATGATGAATAAATAAATAAATAAATATTTGGTGTTGAACTTTTACCTTCCATTTTACTGTTTGAATTTCCGCAGCCCATATTGCTGTGATCTTTGTACTGTATTTATTTCCTTAAAGCCTTGACTGCCACAGGTTATTGGAATTTACTGCACCCCTCCCACTGAAAGTCACTGAGAGTGAGACTGAGAGTGTGTGTGTGTGTCTGTGTATGTGTGTGTGTGTGTGTGTGTGTGTGTGTGTGTGTGTGTGTGTGTGTGTGTGTGTGTGTGTGTGTGTGTGTGTGTGTGTGTGTGTGTGTGTGTGTGTTTATATACAGGACATATACATTAAAATGGCATGGTCAACCTTGTGCACATCTCACCTGCTTAGCCTGGCATATTTAAAGCTAGATGAGGAGTGGGGAGTTCATAAGGAAGAGTGAGGTGTGTGTGTGTGTGTGTGTGTGTGTGTGTGTGTGTGTGTGTGTGTCAGGGGTATATTTAACACACGGCTCATGGCTGTGTGAGCTCCTCAACCACACACTAGTGGCTCTGTAAGCAGCACGCTTCCCTGCAGACGTCTAAAGCCTCTTAGTACCCTGAGGTAATCACCACAGCAGAGGAGAGTAGTCTTAGAGGCCGGGGGAAGAATACTTCTAGGGAATGGCAATAGAAGCCACACACACACACACACACACACACACACACACACACACACACACACACACACAGCTACTCATAACACACAGACTACTACTGAAACTCACAAAAATACACAGTAAACACAAACAGACACACACACACACACACACACACACACACACACACACACACACACACACACACACACCAGCTTAGAGCTTCACATGCTACTGTACAGGTACAGGTTGTGTGTGGGAAGTAGAAAGTGAAGTCGAATCAATCACTCACTCACACAGGGATATAAAGACAGGTTACTAAAGTAGAGTAGAGCAACACAAGACAAGCTACCTCAAAGAGGAGTCAGGAGAAAGACTCATCCAAACTGAGCTCCTGAGCTACACACCCTGTCTACACTGTCACTCACTCAGCCACACACTGCATGAAATAGTACACCTTTTGGAAACGGCTCTTTTAGCGTTTGTCGTCACTTTGAGAGATCTGAGGAACAATGTCATACTACAGAATCACATATCAGCACAAACAAGGCAGTCGTGTAAATAAAGTCATAGAGCCATCTTGTCTGTCAGATTTATGACGCCTCCAGGTCCAAAGTCTTCAGTGACAGGTTGGTAAACAACAGCAGTTTCCTTGTTTGTTCTATGGACAGTTTCTATCGGCTTAATAAATATGTCATATAATTCCTCATCACAAGGAGACATTGTGGGATAGTGGGAATATTATGGTATGTCTGAAGAGTGGATTTAGATATAGTCAATTAAAATACATATTTGTGTGAAAACTGCTCGATCACAAGCATCCATTAGCCTATGAGTACAAACAGGGAATTGAACCTGATGAACTCTGATCTTCATATCGCTTGATATCCCTTGCTCTACTAGCTGATATCTTGATGAACCACAGAAGAAAAAAAAAACATAGAAGGGAAGAGATTATCAGGGATCATAGCCTAGATAGCATCAGGGGAGATAGCCTGGGGGAGGGAGAGACAGAGAGAGAGAGAGAGAGAGAGAGAGAGAGAGAGAGAGAGAGAGAGTCATGGGCTTTGTGTTTGGGGGAGGTGATGGAGCTGTGGCAGGGGACAAGAGTAGTAGTAGTAGTAGTAGTAGA
>JAODXP020000008.1:5222401-5269901 GCA_027497455.2 Sardinella longiceps | reverse complement strand
GTTCTGCTGGATAAGTAAGGCCTAAAGCTTCTACACTCTTTAGGGCAAGTCATTTAGCTGAGTAAGTAAAGCTCCCATGCTCTGGTCAGGTAGTGCCACTAGTTAAAAGTGATGAGTGTGATTCTGCCAAAGTACAGTTCCCGAGAATGAAGGTTTATGGGCAAGTAGATTTTCTATGCTTGAGGTCAGGTAGATTTGCTGCAAGTCCCTTCACTCAGCACGCAGCCATTTTGGAACGCTGTCGGGCAGCTACTTGAAATGAGTAGTGAGATATTCAAAACTCCAGATCAGCAGGTTAGACTGACTTAGAATACACTGCATTGAGAGAATTCCTTGATATAAAATTTATTGATATAAAATTTAAAAAAAGACTTTGCGCTCACTCACCTGCCTACACCTGAGCCAACATTTGTGCCGTGGCTATTACTATGGTGACAGAGATAGCAAACAAATGGGTAACTAACCATCAGTCATACAGTCATATATCAGTCATCCAATAATGGGACTGGCTACTTTCTCTACAGGGCAGGACCTCAAGTTTTTCAACTCCGCCATCTTAATGTCACAAACAACTGCAATACATCTCTGTGAAGCACTTTTTAAGTGATGTGTCCTCTGGGTTGAGTTATGTAGGCTACTTCTAGGTCGGAACAGAGCCATAGAAAAGGCTCTGATTTGGAATAAATCTAGACTTGTAAGTTATTCTGTTTTCCAGTAACAGAGCCAGGTATAGGAACAAAAAGGCTCAAAGGAAGACAGCCACAACTGGGCTCAATCTGAGTTGAAAGACAAGCCTTTAGTGGTAATCAGTGTTCCTTTGGGAAGTACAGTAATGACGTAGTGTTTTAGAAGAGCAATAGTGCTCCCTAATTACAGCTCTAATGAAGTCATGCCAAACCAGGTGAGACCCCTCCAGGATTAGACCTGTAAGTCAGGGGTTAAGGATCCTATCATTATGGGGTACGGTGCTTACCTCACTCACTCACCCTCGGAGGGAGTCAGGATGTGTGTGTGTGTGTGTGTGTGTGTGTGTGTGTGTGTGTGGTTATGGATGATGCTTCTCTTTTGTTAATCAGGGATCATCCTGCTTGGTGCAATGGAAAGAGGAAATGGAATCAGACCCTCCCAATCCAACCAAGCCCATGCGTACGTAGGCACATACTGTACACACACATACACACACAAACACACACACACACACACACACACACAGAGAGAGAGTCATACAGTGAGAGATCAGGAGGTCAGGGCAGTGCAGGGCGGGAGTCACCAACAATGACCCAATTTGTAATGGCAAAGGCATCAGAGCAGACAGATGTCAGGCAGTATCTCCTTATCTTAGAATATCTTCTGTTTTTCTGCCATTGATACATAAGCAGTTTACCATTTTTTAAAAACGAACTGCCAAAAGATTTATGTATTACGGTTAGCAGGGAAGGGATCCTGTCCAGGGTAGCGTATTTTAGGCCGTAAAATGGAGAAGTCAAGCCCGATCCACCTAAAAGCTGCGGGCAGGAACCACCACCAGCCTTTAAGCAGCTTTTGGACAGCGCCGTGTTCTGGCCTAATCTGACCAGGGCTTATCTGAGTGGGTTTTACAGAGTTGGACCTCTGGAGAACTACAGGGCCCAGAAAAGCCACAGAACCAAAACCACACTCCTTCCTATGCCTTGCCCTGGGCAATAACAGCATTACTGACTCTTCAGGCCAGCAATGTCATAAGGTTATGACCACTTTGGCACACATTCCCATACACTTCTACTACTTCTACTACTTACACACACACACACACACACACACACAGACACACACACAGACACATTTAGTTAAGCCCACTTGCATATACTGTACCACACTTTGCAACTAAATCATTTCAGTGAACCGAAGTGTAACGTATTCTTAAAGAACTGAAATAACAACAGCTGCGTCCGCGCTGTTGGGAGACGCCAAATGGCGAGGTGCACATGCCCTTTCTATCAGTGGGTCACTAGGCAATGTAGGAAGCCTCGCTTGGGAGAATCAGGCAGTGACCTCGGGGACGGCGAACCAACAGCCTAAACAAACACAGACCCTACACCATGTATATTCAGCATGCCCCACTGGCGATGTTAAAGTAACACGGGAAATAAGCTGTCCATTTGTGTTTGTTCTAGCAGTTTTCTTTGGTCAGTCACATCCAGATCGCAAAGATAGGTTCAGAAGAAACATGCAACATTAACATCAACATGTATTTCAAACATGCAACCGGCAAATACACCACTATCTATATTTGCCACGCCGTGGGATGGGGGTGAAGGATGAATCCAACTAAGTCTATGCATTTTCTGCCTCAAATACGTCTCAGACTAAAATAAAAAGCCACTGGCACTGAAATGTTGAAATTAAATTAGCCTAGTTTTATACTTAGTTCAAATGAAATAGTTGGCTGGGTCGGAATAAAAACATCTATTTGTTCTTGTCTACAAATCGGAGTTGAAATGCAGCAGGTGCTTGTAGTCTAAACTCCTTTTCCACATTGAGTTAGAACGCGACAGATAATACGGACTATTAACAACTATTGGCACGCAATTGTAGGATATATCAAACTTACCTTCGGTCAGTATTGGGTCCTTTTCTCCGGTTTAAGAAGGGGTAGTAATTCAGATCCTTAAGACGGCCCAAGAGGAAATGAATCCAGCTTCTTATTAGAAAGTTTTCTCCAAGAAATTACATCCAAGAACGCTTCACTCTGATCGTAGCATATTAATAGTATTTTGAAATGTCAAGGACTTCTATTGGTTATCTTATATTATTCTAGAGAATTGAAGGTGACTAAAGTTTGAAAGAAAACACAACTGAGTGTGCTGAAACGGTTGTCTCTCTCAACAAGTCCCTTCGCTACGTGCCTATCACTTCTCTCCTCAAGCACCCGACTCGCTCATTCGACCTGTGCTCAGCGTTCACAGCTCTTCCTCCTACCCCCCTCATGTGTGTGTGCGCGCGCGTACGCGGACACAACTCTCCTGGCTGCAGCGTCAAATTACAAAGTTATTACATTACGCCTGGGCCTACACTGTGTCAGATACTAATTAATTAGCTTTCATTTTATCATTGTTTACCATAACCCTACTTGCTTGTTTTTTGGCAGCGTAATTACTTTTGTGCCAATGAAACCCTCATTAAAAAACATTCGGAATCATAGGCTACCTTGGCAAAAAAAAAAAAGAAAGAAAGAAAGAAAAAAAGATGGGCCCATAACGCCTAACATTCTTCACAAAAAGATGATTCTTCACAGAAAGACTTCAGATGTACACGTGAAGTTTATAGATGGGATTTGGTGGTAAATGAAATCAATTTAAAATCTGAGTCATCACTAAATTGCTGAGACACGTGCTGTCTGGACTGTTGGTGTATAATTGCTCCGATGCTTTTGGTCCTCCTTACAGGTGCATGTGGCGCCCTCTGTACTTTGCCCTAGATTTTGCTTCTGTTTATCCGCCGATTCCCATTTCAAGTACCTGTGGAATTACATGGCATGGGTAAACTATGATAATAATATCAGATAATCTGCAGATTAAGAGCCGTATCACACTCTGATCGAGTGGGATTTTTTTCTGTCAGTAAAACTCACTGATGTAAAAGTAGAGCAATAATGTTATTGGTCTACTACAACTGCCACTATGTCTGAGCCAATAAGCCTAGGTCTATGCCGGTGTGTAAACTAATCCATTCATTCAAATAACCAATAACCAAAAACAAATAGTCAAATAACCTGTTTAGTCTGCAGGCTATCCATTTCGGTACAATGGTAATGAATTATACTTTTAATTCACTATAACACGCCAGAGAATTGAAACTATTCCATTGTCCCTCACGAGGGCGCGCGTGCGCTTTACACAGTGACAATTCAAATAATTTCACTACGCGAGTATACGTAAGCTCCCTCTAGAGTTGCATGATAATAGCTAATTTTTGATAAATTTTGACATCATTATTATCCAACAATTATCACTTTCAACGAATTTATTATTAATTACGGTATGTTACATTTTTGACTTTTCATTTCCCTTCATATAGCATAAAATACCCATTCAGTGAATCCAAAATAAAAGCCTTCTAGACTACTTGCTGCTATTAGGCCAATGTTATTTTTGTGACTATTTGGAGTGATAATTGTAATCAAAATTCAATTAACTGCACAGACCTATCCTTCCTTTTGTAACAGGTAAAAAAAGATTCACATGACAGCCCAGCATCATTACTCAAGAATTTCTGTGAAGTTTACAGCCTGAATGCTTCACACACAGAGAAGTGAATAACCTCCTGCAATGTCACCTTTAAAATATTTATTCAATATAATTTATAAATACAATTTTGGTCAAGCAATATATAGACACTGCTGGGTTTAAAAAAAAAACATGCAAAAATACTGAAAATGGTCTTTGATTATGAAGAGCCCTTTTCTCTAAAACTAAAATCTTTGGATAGAGGACAGCAAAAAAAAAAAAAAAAAAAAAAAAAGAACACAGAAAGGCTTTGCATGTCCTAAATACACAGCTGATCATAAATACTCTGTTTCTGGCACAAATTATACAGTCACTTTCAAGTCCAAAAATACAGCGAAACGAACACATGTAGCCTACTATACAGCCCATTTAAGCCACTTAGTGTTGCCGTTCCCTCCTGAGGAAGAAACATGCGGTAAACATACAGAGAAGCATCCCATGCGAAATCCCGGGAGCTGGGGCCGCCCAATGGTAAGGGTGTGTGTGTGTGTGTGTGTGTGTGTGTGTGTGGGACAGAGACATTTACCCAAAGTATCTCCAATACTTAGAGAGGAGGAGGCCACAAAAACTCTTAGCTCAGTCATCAAAATCTGGGATGTCATCGTATGAGTAACCTCTGTATCCTTTTGATGCATAGTAGGCAATCCGCAGGTGATAGAATCCAGGAAGGAAGACCAGCACTCCAATGATTAACACAGGGATTGTTCTGTTGGGGTCCTGGGAGAGTCACAGCAGGGCAGGAGAGGGTGTGCAAGACAGAAAATATCATCACTACATTACAGGCACGAGGCCTGAGCAAAAACACACATTTCACGATGTCATTGAATACTTAAACAATAGTGATAATAACTAGCAATGGCACTGCAGAACACACACACACACACACACACACACACACACACACACACACACACACACACTATTCTCATTCTGTCTTGTTACCATTCTATCATACTAGGCTAACGTGCAGCGGCCTCTCCTATCCTACCCCCATGTAGTGTCTGTCATTGCCATTGTCATGAAGTATGCCTTGTCATTGTCATAATGAATGCCATGTCTGTATTTCACTGTTGGGGTAGTGAGAAATGCAATTTCAATTCCTTGTATGTCATTTACATGTAGTGGAACTGACAATGAAATGCTATTCATTCATTCATTATTCATTGATAGTTGTTGAGACATCGATGCATCACCACATTGTCATCTACGCTGCAAGATGAGAACTTTGGGCCTTGGCCTCTAGGTCAGAAATGTTTGTAACTACCATGCTGTTGAGCATCTGACCTGCCAGATGGTTCAAGTTGTGCTTGTCCCTCTCTGAAGACTGAAAATGTAAGAGCACACTATGTCTACATTAGTCTACCTCACTTCCCACGAACTGACAGGATGACTGTTTTATGTTTGTCTAATCTCTCTTTGGGTCTGGTCTTTGTCTCCTAATAAATAAATAAATCATTACTAAATAACATACTATGTTATGTTGTGTTGCACTGTGCTGGTGTGTGTCACTGCTCTGTTCTCTGATGTGAAGGCTCATGTGTGCGATGTGATAGTGGTGTACTCACCGACACCTGTATGTAGCCCGAAAGCAGCAGTCCACCAATGACGATTAATAATGACCCAATGAGGAAGAGAAAGGTTGCCAGCGCAATAGCTTTGTAAGGAACTTTGGGCGGTCCCTTCTTGAACTGGCAAAAAAAAGAGACAGGGAATGAGAATCTTCAAAGTATGTCCAAAGGATGGGCGATGTCAGATGCTGCAGTTGACTAGACTTTTAATAGGTGGGAAAAAAACAATACAAAAACTCCCATCATAGTAATCTGCAGAAGTAAGTTTAGGCTGTTTAACTCACTTGAAGATCAATGTAGCCATCATCGCTGTCAGCCAAACGGGAATACTTCACCTTGTTGTTTGGCATTCCTCCACCCCCAGACACATTCCTGGTAGGCATCATAGCCACTCTTTTGGAGAGAGAGAGAGAGAGGCAATATATCGATCTCTGAACCGAAACTATTGTCTAGCCCCATACCTAGTTAACATTAAAGACAAGAAAAAAAGAAGTCTACTTTCAAAATATAGAATCAGCGACGACGACTTACAAATTGAAAAAGGCAGACATAAACAAACCTGGCTGCCTCGGGATATGAGAAGCTGTGGTTTCTGTAAAAATGAAGTTGAAAATGAGGAACACTTCCTACTTCATTGTTCCAAATATACAGTACAGACCAAAAGTTTGGACACACCCCCTCATTCAATGCGATTAATTTATTTCCAGGACAATTTATATTGTAGATTCTCACTAAAGGCATCAAAATTATGAATGAGCACATATGAAATTATGTGCTTAACAAAAAAAGTGTGAGATTATGACAAACTTTTGGACCTGAACCCGATCAAGATGGTTTGGGGTGAGCTGGACCGCAGAGTGAAGGCAAAAGAGCTGACAAGTTCTTAGCATCTCTGGGAATGAATAACTGTTCAAGACAGTTGGAAAACCATTTCAGGTGACTACCTCTTGAAGCTCATCCAAAAAATAAAAGGAGGACAAAGCAGATATCAAAACAAAAAAAGTATACTTCGATGAAACAAGAATCTAAAACATGTTTTCAGTTATCTTACACTTTTTTTTATTAAGTACATAATGCCACGTGTTCATTAATAAGTTTGTTTATTTTGTAGATTGTCACTGAAGGCAACAATCATGAATATAAAGTAAATAATTTAATGGGAAAGTGTGTCCAAACTTTTGGTCTGTACTGTACATCTATTAGAAAATCCTTTTTTGTAGAAATTAAAAAACAAATACCAAATTTTGATAATCTACCTCACCAGAGCAAAATTGCTGTATTATTAGGTGAGGAAAAAGATTACTCAAATTTAGTTGCAGATTACATAATGGCCTGCCACAAAACCAGAGTGACAGGATAGCTGGAACATATACCATAAGTGTTCCTCATCTTCGTGCTTTGTTTTACATATACTGCAAGTTTAAAGCCATAAGTTTTCTATAGGTTATATAGGTTAAGCTAATTATAATCTATTGTTGTTTAAGTTTCCTTTCGCTAAGTAGTATAATTCACATAAAACTTAAGTTTCTTTTTTATGTAGTAATTCATGTAGTTTCCTTTTTATGCTTTTTATTTATAGATTGCATTTCATTCATAAGAATTCATAAGTTTCCTTTTTGCTTGGCTCAATTTTAGGTGTATGTGTGTATGTATGCATGCATGTATGTGTGTATATATATGTATATATATATATATATATATATATATATATGTATATATATGTGTATATGTATGTATATATGTGTATATGTATGTGTGTGTATGTATGTGTGTATGTATGTGTATGTATATGTATATATATATATATATATATATATATATATATATATATATATATATATATATATATATATATATGTGTAGGTTTATTTTTTTTATTTACTTCTTTACTACTTAAAAAGATAAGAAGAGATATAAGAATATACTTATTACTTACTTCAGTCTAACTTATTTTAAACATAAGACAAGAAAAAAAGAAGTCTACTTTCAAAATATAGAATCAGCGACGACGACTTACAAATTGAAAAAGGCAGACATAAACAAACCTGGCTGCCTCGGGATATGAGAAGCTGTGGTTTCTGTAAAAATGAAGTTGAAAATGAGGAACACTTCCTACTTCATTGTTCCAAATATACAGTACAGACCAAAAGTTTGGACACACCCCCTCATTCAATGCGATTAATTTATTTCCAGGACAATTTATATTGTAGATTCTCACTAAAGGCATCAAAATTATGAATGAGCACATATGAAATTATGTGCTTAACAAAAAAAGTGTGAGATTATGACAAACTTTTGGACCTGAACCCGATCAAGATGGTTTGGGGTGAGCTGGACCGCAGAGTGAAGGCAAAAGAGCTGACAAGTTCTTAGCATCTCTGGGAATGAATAACTGTTCAAGACAGTTGGAAAACCATTTCAGGTGACTACCTCTTGAAGCTCATCCAAAAAATAAAAGGAGGACAAAGCAGATATCAAAACAAAAAAAGTATACTTCGATGAAACAAGAATCTAAAACATGTTTTCAGTTATCTTACACTTTTTTTTATTAAGTACATAATGCCACGTGTTCATTAATAAGTTTGTTTATTTTGTAGATTGTCACTGAAGGCAACAATCATGAATATAAAGTAAATAATTTAATGGGAAAGTGTGTCCAAACTTTTGGTCTGTACTGTACATCTATTAGAAAATCCTTTTTTGTAGAAATTAAAAAACAAATACCAAATTTTGATAATCTACCTCACCAGAGCAAAATTGCTGTATTATTAGGTGAGGAAAAAGATTACTCAAATTTAGTTGCAGATTACATAATGGCCTGCCACAAAACCAGAGTGACAGGATAGCTGGAACATATACCATAAGTGTTCCTCATCTTCGTGCTTTGTTTTACATATACTGCAAGTTTAAAGCCATAAGTTTTCTATAGGTTATATAGGTTAAGCTAATTATAATCTATTGTTGTTTAAGTTTCCTTTCGCTAAGTAGTATAATTCACATAAAACTTAAGTTTCTTTTTTATGTAGTAATTCATGTAGTTTCCTTTTTATGCTTTTTATTTATAGATTGCATTTCATTCATAAGAATTCATAAGTTTCCTTTTTGCTTGGCTCAATTTTAGGTGTATGTGTGTATGTATGCATGCATGTATGTGTGTATATATATGTATATATATATATATATATATATATATATGTATATATATGTGTATATGTATGTATATATGTGTATATGTATGTGTGTGTATGTATGTGTGTATGTATGTGTATGTATGTGTATGTATATATATATATATATATATATATATATATATATATATATATATATATATATATAGTGTGTGTGTAGGTTTACTTTTCTTAGTTACTTCTTTACTACTTAAAAAGATAAGAAGAGATATAAGAATATACTTATTACTTACTTCAGTCTAACTTATTTTAAACATAAGTTTACTTCGCCCCCCCGCCCATCTCGCTTTTGTTTGTTTCTTTTGTTGATTATGTGTCTGTAATATGCTTTGGCAACACTATTCTCTATGGTCATGCCAATAAAGCTATTTTTGAATTTGAATTTGAATTTGAATTTGAGAGAGAGAGAGAGAGAGAGAGAGAGAGAGAGAGAGAGAGAGAGAGAGAGAGAGAGATCAGGCAGACATTTTTCATAATCACCCCTTTCCCTCTGGCTCATGTACAGTGGGCAGTAACTCGCAACTGCCCTTCAACAAGGGACCATTCATTCATTCCATTACATCAACCAAAGCTAACGTTAGTAATGAGCCCACAGTGTACTGGGTGATAATAGACTTAGCATTAACTGCGCTAAAGATTTAGCTAACAAAATTAGCTCAAGCTTAATAAACTAGTTACAGAAAATGCAAAGCAACAGTGTCAGGAACGCTACAGCTGATGTTTGAAGCGTTAAACCTGTGCGAATCTACATGAACCAAACCTTCATGACAAACCCCATATGGACAAACCCAAGTCACATTTCCCAGTGGCGAGTGGAAGTAACGGGCTTGCTGTCAACGTTGTTATTTTAGCAGTTAGTAAATGTGACTCACCTGAAAAATAATTTTACTGTCCCTACAGAAGACAGAGAAGACAGTGAAATGTATGTCTAATATTAGACGCATTCAAAAAGCTGCCTCTTTGCTGATCCAGTTTGGTACACTGACGTAGTGGGCTACGGTTAAAAAAATAACTTTTTTCTCAGTTATGCTCTACAGTGTTTTGCTTCCTGTTGTCCTGGCGAGCTGCGTGCGCAGGAAGATGAGGTGGACCGTTTTGGCAGCCATGTTGTTGAGGGAATTACTTTTCCATGGTCCTTATCGAAGTTTCAAGATTTTTTTTTTTTTTTTTTGCCTTTGTCACATTCACATGTATGCTCTCTCTCTCTCTCTCTCTCTCTCTCTCTCTCTCTCTCTCTCTCTCTCTCTTCTTCTAAATTCAAATTCAAATTGCTTTATTGGCATGACTGTAGTAGATAGCATAAAATAGGCCTAGATGACAATAAAATATTTTTTTTGAGAGAGAGAATTAAGAAAGTAAATTAAGAAAAAAAATAAGACAGGAATTATGAAAGAGGGAAAAAAGATCTATAGGCTAGAAGGAAATCTCTCTCTCTCTCTCTCTCTCTCTCTCTCTCTCTCTCTCTCTCTGTGTGTGTGTGTGTGTGTGTGTGTGTGTGTGTGTGTGTGTGTGTGTGTGTGTGTGTGTGTGTGTTTTAAGTCTAGGTTGACAAGAATTCCAAGTCACCAACCTCAGTAGCTTTCTACCATTAAAATGCAGAGCAAAAAGGACTTGTCAGGTGAGGTGAGTCATTCATTCAGTTAGAAAATATGCCACATGCTGGTAGTCCTTGTTTTGATGGCCAACCTATTTGCTAGCATCTCTCATTTATAAACTAAACTTTAATCCTAAGAGCCTATATTAAATCTTGAACTAGACTTTGAATCTTCCAACCGTAATAATAATACCATGTCAATGTTTGAGCAGAGTATAAAAACCGAAGTCGGTCTGTCTGGATGTATTGGAAAGACAAAGGGAGGAGAGACAAAGAGTCTCAAGGGAGAGAAAATTTAGTCAGGCCCTGATGAATGCTCTCAAAGAACTAAATAAATGCAGCCTGTTTACACTAAGTATGATAGCATCGCATTCAAACATTTGAGCAAGGCCCCTATAATTTCCCTAATTTTAAACCATTTACGTAAGTTATCTGTCCAAACAAACCTGCGTTTTGAAGCTTATTTTTGCTGACATAGCTAGCGTATTAGCCTACATCGTTCATCTTAATGTCAGAAACGCAATAAATGAATCTGAGAAGCTTGTGCTGTTATAAAAACATATGCCATATGCTTGTCAGCAATGACAAAGCACAGAGTGTGTGTGTGTGTGTGTGTGTGTGAGAGAGAGAGAGAGAGAGAGAGAGAGAGAGAGAGAGAGAGAGAGAGAGAGAGAGAGAGAGCTCATTATCAATATGAAAACACATGATCCCATTAGGATTACAGAGACAACAGATAAGCAACCAGGCCACTAGTTTCATCTCACCATTCACAAAAAGACAATAGGAAAACTAATAAGTCGCTACTGAGCATGAACGTCCATTTTGTGTGTGTGTGTGTGTGTGTGTGTGTGTGTGTGTGTGTGAGAGAGAGAGAGAGAGAGAGAGAGAGAGAGAGAGAGAGAGAGAGAGAGAGAGAGATTATGGGACATTTGACATTTAGTTTAAGATACCCTGCTTGATATGATGGTTATTGCTGCTGACATAAAAAGTACCATTAGCATTGACCCTGTCACCATCTCATTACTCCCATTGTCAGCTAAAATCACTGCTCTGCCAATGTTATCTTCAACTGGCATGCGGTATGACCTGCTTGTAATGAAGGCTCTCATTGCTATTCTTATAACATGGCTTCTTTAAAATATGGATGCTATTAGCTTACACTTTGTGGAGAAAAATCAACAAGAGGCAATGTCAATGAAAAGGCCTACAGTAGGACCTAAAACATCAGTGGTTTAATTGTTAATTTAACACAAAGATTAGCAGGAAATACTGCAATGTTCAGGGGTGTAATTTCCAGTTACTTGAGACGGTCATGTGACAGAAAGAGTGTCATGTTGTAAATATTTAGAATTACAGTATATTCATGTTTAATTCATCTGTTCATCATTTTCTTAGGTGATTGACCACCCTCCTATTGCTTGAGCAACAGAGTGTAAGACATCAGTGAAAACATGTCACTCCCAAAGCTAACATTAAAATATTCAAATTGCATTTGCCATACAAATTAAACATAGCTCATTACCATGGAGTAGGTATATTAAACCTAGTGGAATTTCTTTATGTAAATCATTCAGTTGTTGACAACTTTGGATTAATTGTTCCATCCATTCTAAATGCTCATTATGATTATTATTATTATTATGGTACAATTTAGGCAGCAGCACAATGGCAGCTCATATCTTTGAGGCATCCACAGATGCACCCCTGGCAACATTGACTGACTAAAATGATTGAGTCACCTCACTGTGCCGTCTGCCACCATGTCCCCTCCAGCTTTATATACTAATGGAAAAGCAACTCCGTTCCACTCTCAACAAGTCAAGTCGAGTCAAGAAGGACTCCAAAGCCTGATTAATTTGCTGTCATATATTTTCCTTATCTTTATTTTTTTTAGTGATGGAGTTTAAAGTAATTTCCAAGGTTTGGTGTCTGACCAGGCAGATTGTTTATGTATGTCATATTTGTGCAGTATATATTTCTCTCTCTCTCTCTCTCTCTCTCTCTCTCTCTCTCTCTCTCTCTCTCTCTCTCTCTCTCTCTCTCTCTGTGTGTGTGTGTGTGTGTGTCTGCAGGCTTGGCATAATGTAAATTTGATAGTTCAGTCTGAGCATTATGGAACAGGGAGGCAGGTAATACTGTGATTGCTTCAGACTGGAGTGGATATGTTCCCACACCACAGTGGCCTACTGTAGGCTTCCTGGAAAACCCATTTCATTTATGTTGGGCACTGAACCAAATGTCCACAAATATGAATGCTTTGTGTGATAGTCCAGACATTTCAGATTGAGTCACTTGCAACTTCTTCTTAAAATAGCAACACATTTGACGTGAATAATCCCACTTCATTCCAACTGCAAAGTGACATTTTAAAGTGAAATATGATTCATGTTGTTTAAGTGACTGTATTGCATGCAATCTTTAATACATACAAAACACACTCTTAATTAAAATATTAGGACTAACATAGGGTACGGTATGATATAGGTTTGACTACAAACAGGAATAGGAAACAGGAATAAATTCAAATTTAGGTCAAATTTAGGTTTACTGTAGTCTTAGATCAGAAAAGTAGACGTGTAGTAGAGATATTAGATTTTTCCACCATATATGGTAGCATGTGCTTTCCAAGCACAGACAAGCCAGACCATTACATATAGGCCTAATGTGTCGTCTGGTCATGATGGATAGATCCTAGCGGTGGAATCTGTCAAACTGCACCTCATGTATTAGGATAGCTCAGCAACCAGAGCCATAGAAAGCACATTCTGGGTATGTCAAACCAACAAACAAGTCAATTCAGACCACTGAAGCCTGTCGAACGACTCCCTGTCAACATGTTGTGATTGTCTAAACACCACTGATGGTTGAATACAACAGTTCCTTATTGTTGATGGCTAGACGTACTCGCTGAGGCTATACGTCTAGAGTTCTAGGCATATGTATGATCACCTTCACCTTAAAAAAATGTATTTTTTTGAAAACAGTGCATAGCCGAACAGTACATACTTTCAACACAGGTAAATTTTCACTGTAAAGTATGACACTTTTACACTCAAAACAGAGGTAGGCTATCCTGTATAATATATTTTTTTCTACCCCCTTCACCAAATCATTTAGATTTTATCTGATATATTCAAATGTCAAGGCACACATTTTGGCCTACTTTACATCAGCTCTCGTGAAGTTTGCATGCACTCGTGTATGAGTAGACAGAGAGAGAGAGAGAGAGAGAGAGAGAGAAATTAAATGATGTGTTTTTCCATGTACTTCTCAGGAAATATGTATGTGGTGTTTGTTGTGTTTTGAGTGTGACAGCACTTTGCATTCCTGATGTCATTGTGCTGACTCACTGTAAACTACGCCAGCCCAGTGATCCACTTGGAAACATTTTCAGCCTGGACCTTATCCTTAAATATTTGATGTCCAAACTCTCAGTAGGGACAAACATGGAGAGAATTGGTGTGGCATTTCTCTGTAAATCCAAGCACTGTCTCTTTGAAGTCCATCATTACACAATGGGCAGTTCAATGGAAAATTGGCCCTTTTTTGTATCCTCCATGCCAGTAAATTGATATTTGCATGATAAGGATGATTATATTGTTTTTAAGTATTTGTTTTATGTATAATATATGTTTGACAGTAGAACTTAAATGTAAAAACAAATGTACAAACAAAATGTTGCTTATTTCAACATTTTGTGTCGTCAAAAGTCCACAGTCTGTGTAATGACCCCAAAACCTTCTTTGCCAGATTTTTAACTAAAGGGGCCAAAACCAGTGTTTGCTTTGGTTTTATTGATGTCACCATTACTGTGAATGATATCAGTGACTCAGAGCTCAGCTTCTGCCCCCTGCCTACACCCTGCACAATCTCAATCTTAGAGAACTCATTAGGAGTGTGTGGACGGGTACAAGACCCATGTTTTAGTGTTGGGACCAGATGAAGAACCACCACAACACTCCATGTATATCGACAGCTAAATAACCACACTCAGCCTATTTCATCTACTAAACTGCAGGGTAAGATAAATATTTGATAGATAGATGTTTCTCATTCATTTTTCTCGCTGATTTAAGACACTCACACACACACACACACACACACACACACACACACACACACACACACACACACACACACACTTTTTCTGCACTGATTCAACTGTTTGTTGCTGGCAGCAATCTCTCACACTCCTGACCCACTGCAGTAATTAGGCACAGTGTATAATCTGTCAGAGGCCCGCTTGGCCTTCCATGAATAATTTAGCAGCACCTCACCTGGGGAAGATATGAGGAAATTGTTTCAGCTGTGACAAGCATCAGACCTCACTTTCCTTGTGGCCATTAATTACTTCCAGGAATGAAAATCGCTCTGATGTGTTGTCTTATTTCTTTTTTTCTTTTCTTTATTTTCTCCTGTGAGGCCGTAGGGTCACTGCAAATGTCATTAGTAAGATAAGTAGCAATCAGCAAAATGTTTATTGAATATCCACAAGTAGCTTCCAGGATTTTGGGGGTTAGGTTGAGGGGGTTAGGTTATCATGAGAGGGTTAGGTTAACCTGATTCTATTTCACTTCTGACATAACCTAAGGACATTACTTAAGTTCATGGATGATTGAGTTGAACAAGATGGGCTATGGAGAGTTGTTGAATGATGGAAAGGTCATTCACATGGGAGAACTGGCTCAGCATGTCCCCAATGCTGTCCATTTACAATATGTATCCTATTTAAGGCTGCTCCTGTCTATACAGAAAACCATAACCTGTTTGTTTTTTACATTAATGAGTAACATAGTATTACTTTGCATATTTGTTCCATTGTGTTTTATTTCATTATTATTTTTGTCTTTTTAGGGGCTCTCTTCAGTACTGTATGTACTGTTGTCTCATGAATGCCTGCCTTTCTGTATAACTTGAGAGTGTATGTCTGTGTGAAGGACGTCTCTCATAAGCCTTGTTTCTGTCCTGCATGCCTATCTGACCGTCGGTTATCCAAGCTGTAACGTCTGCCCTCAGATCCATCTAAGTCTAAAGCCTTTCTTGGATTGCTGCACTCACTTCTCAGTTGGCATTCCTATAGCCTACCAGTCAAATGACAAATTGAAATCATCAAAAGGAGTCTGCTCTGATGTCATCCTTCATTGGTCTCATCTTTTCACATTTCTTTTAAAGCTCACTGTATGACTACTTCCTCCCATTCATCAAGGCTGACTAGGCAACGGCAGCATTGAGATTCAGCATTGAGAACTTCTCTTGGTGGATACACTGTAGATCCGTGTTACTGGCGATAGACCAAGAGACATGTGCGCCACTTAGCCACCAAGGCAAGCATTCACTGGCTCTCTGATTGTCATCCTTAGTACAATAGTTGTTTTGCCTTTGGAGCACATCCAAGAGCCTTCAGCAGCCTTCCTCTTTCTTTCTCATGAGAGCGAGGGGCTCGGTCGATTAATATTCCTCACACGGCGCACTAGCCTTTTTGCTCGTAGCCGAGGCAGTGCAGACTGGAGCCTGGCAGTTCAGACATAGTTCAGATAATGCAGACAACGAGAGCAGCGGGGGGCGTAGATGGGGGGCACGGGGGGGCAACAGCCAAAAAAGCAGTCGGTTGGTCAACAGCTGTCAGCTGACCATCTCTTGTAGTCTAACATGTCACCACTATGTCACTTTTTTAGGTGTGTGTGTGTGTGTGTGTGTGTGTGAGAGAGAGAGAGAAGAAATAAATGTTTATTCATGTTTATTTAAGTTCATTACAAGTGAGATTATTATATTGCATTCGATCAACATGATAAACACTCTTAAAACCTATTCCTGAAAAATGAAATAAAACAGAGTCAGATTGAGTCCTGGGTTCACTGAGTTTGACTCCAGTGCCACTGCAATAAAACAGCTCTTGCAGCCAACATGGAATGGAACTCATGTTTGTCATTCCAGCCATTCGTGAAGCCATTTTGTTATCTGGCCATCAACTGAACAAAATAGCCCCTGTGTTCCGCCAAAACAAATCGAAATGAGAGAGAGGAAAAAATAGAATGTGTCTCGTCCAAGGCGGGTGATGAGGTCGGGTGAGACTCAGATAAACAATACTGAAGAAAGGCAGGTATTCTGATGTGACCTCCTCATTCAGAGACTGTTCAGTCTGAGGGCAGACAAGAAACAACATGGCAGTGACCTGCTGATTCAAAGTAAATTGAGGAATGATGAGGGAAAAGATGGAGTGGACAGCACATTCAAGATCTAGATGGAGTGAGAACAAGTAAACCTCACCTGCTGACCCTGGAGTGACAGACAGACCCACAGACGCATGACAACAGACAGACAGGTGCAAGAAAGATTGGACCAAAGAGTTTTACAATAAAACCAAACTATATGCTGTAGTGCAGACCTCCACTAAGGCAACATGGTCACTGACACAAATGGATGATTGCACTTCCCTTCTGCGCTGGTGTAGCCTGACATAGCCCGACCATAATACTGTATTAGTTCTGTATTCATTTCTGGTTTGAAACGATTGGACAGCTCGTCTAACCAGCTTCGCTTATTGGCCGGTTGTCTCTCTACCGATGTAAACCCGCCCCAGAAGACTGTCCTCAGACCATGGATACGGATCAACATTCATATTATGGGCGGGCTATGTCAGGCTAGCGGTGGTGCCCCTTCAAGAACTGTAATGTTTTGGGAAACAACATATTAGCATATAGTAGGTTTCAAGGAAACGTGTCCAATGACACCACTTATTGAGAGAAAAAAAGGCTTTTTTGAGAAGCAAATTTCCTTAAACAGTTCCTGGAGACTGACACATCTGGCTATTGAAACTTGGGCTCATAAGCTACTTTTGTGTCCAAGGATATTTTCACTCCTTGTGCCTGATAACACAAACATTCTGTATAAGGAGAGATTTAGACTGTGGGGGGGGCATGAACTGAATGTAGGCTATAACTCATAAGGGCAAATCTGTAAGACCTGCAATATAAAATAGCGGATTAATTGTGCATTAATTGTAGTCTTAATTGATGCAGTCCATGATGTTCTTTAATTTCTCCTGGTATTAGATCCTTGTAGCCTACTGCATTCACTACTTTTTCATCCAGAGTGAAGTTGGGGTTTGTCCTGTGAAATCCAGACCAACTCATCTGGGATTGTCTGAAATTTCACCCAACTTATTTCAACATTTAGACTAAATGTCCACTTACAAATTAGGCTACAATGTGCAGAAATACACTGCAGGAATGCCAAAAATATATGTTAATTCCATTTATTCTCAGGATAATTAATTACTGAAGGGTGAAACAGAAGCCGATTGCATGAATGAATCTGCCACGAGTAGCCTAATAGCCTGCACATGGAGGATGGAGGATGAAAGCATATGGCTGGGTGCAGGTGAAATGTCAGCCATAGAATCTTATAAAGGGATCTGTCTTGCAATTTAATGATTTATCGTCGACCACTATCCCGACGTGAACACCTAGTCTAGAGTAGCTTAACATTCTTCAACTGCAGCGACCCAGCCGGAACCCTGGAATCTCTGGTTGCCGTTACTATCCAACGCAGCGGGCTCGACAAAAGCTTGTCCTCCGTGTACCAGGGTACGACGGTGAAAACTTTTCAGATAGTCTAGTCTAAGCAGCCTATTTGTCGTTACTTGGCGTGCTTATCTACTGTCAGTCATACATGCAAATTCCATGGGGCAATTGCAACCGAGTTCCGAGGAAAAGAAATTGGGTAGCAACAGGCATGAAATGAGATGGTCTGAAAGAGAACGACCCACTAGCAGGCAATATAGACAATTGGCGGAGATGCCGCTTTTTCTCAGTATTTATCTCATCTTTTGTAGGACGTAGTGCTTCTGACACGAGAAGATACGATTGGGTCTGTAGCCTATCTGATACCTTCACGCAGACAGACCTGAAGTAATTCAGAAAGGTAAGTTCTATTTGGAATATAATCTAAGACGTTTCATTAAGGATAACTTGTCAAAATATCATTGTGCATTGAACGACTAAGACTTGAATGACGGAACAAAGTGTTTTCTACAGAAATGTGGGTAGCCTACTGCCGTTATAGCCTACAACTATCCTTACAGGCTACAGTTTCATTCCTATGAGTTAGAAAAACTGGCATACCTATTTACACAAAATTGTGTCTGATCAAGGCAATATTTGACGGTTGAATTGTGAGTTAGGCTTGCAGATAATCATTTTGTATTTGGTATAGACAGTTGTTTTTAAATGTGTGTATCCTCAGACAGGAACTGATAAACTGATATTTTATTGTTTTCATGGAGTTAATTTTACAATTTCTACTGAAATACATTGACATCTATAATAACCCAGAAGCAATGTGGCTTTGAACCTCTAGGGACGCAGAGGAAAGGAAAGGTAGGGCCACTGAACAGGTCTACAAATTATACATTTCTTTTTTTCTAGAAGGCGCACAGCATGTTTTTACCCCCCTTTGAGAAACAATATCTTTGTATGCAGTATGCAGTAAACAGGCCTATTTATAAGTCAGCAGAGTAGCCTATTTCATAAGGGTTTGCGTGAACATATTAGTCTGAGACACCCCCTGCTATGTGCCTGTCTTCCTGCATAGCACACCTAGTGATTGTAATGCACACTCTGCGTTTTTAGAAAAAACATTTGTGATTCGAAATTTTATGCATCATTTCACTTCAATCAGCATTTGTGGTGAATGAGCACTGCTTGTGACAGAATGCGCTGCCGTAGGAGTGCAATAATTGGTTGAAGCCACAGACACTACAGGGAGGAATGACTAATACAATTTAAAGGCACAAAATGAGGGTGCAAAGACAGAAAGAGACAAACACACGCGCATACACACACACACGCACAAACAAACACACACATTACAGTGATGAATGCTGGTACAATTGGAATAGCAAACTCAAATTTAAGGTGCACAGACACACACACACACACACACACACACACACTACAAGAGTGCATCTTTGTACAATTGGAATGACAAACACTTATATTAAAGGGACTAAATGCCGATGCAACGACACACTCACACACTAACAATAGATGAAGAGTTTCAGACAATACATTAATAGTTTGTTCATGATCATGATATGATGCTCAAGCTTCTAATAAAGAGCATACGATACTTTTTAATGCACTTCACTTGCATTATTGTATAGCAGATATTTTTGTCCAAAGATGAACCCGTCAGATTGTTTTTTGTTTTTTTTTTCACTTCTGTGGTGGAATATTATTTGTCGCAAGAGAATAGTAGCATATTTTCTATGAAAATAGTATGGAATACAATAATAATGGTTATTTGTCTCAAATGTTTTGATGGTTCTCCTCACACTGTAATTCTCAGTTGATGTGTGTAGGCCGATGTGAAGTGAGGACATAGAGGGAGAGAGAGACAGAGAGAGCGCTTCTTCTCCAGGCTAATCCTCTATCATCAGTAGCGGACACCTCAGTGTGTTCAACTATGTGATCAGCATGAATAGGGACGCCCACGCCAAAAACACTTACAAGCATCTAAGGCTCACAAACATCTGGAGCTTTGCTACTGTTACTGTGCAGCTGGGCGTTTGTGGGAAGCGGATAGGATAAGCATCCAGAATGTTCTGAGGAGAAAAGAAAAGGAAAAAAAGAAAAAAAAAGAATAATAACTGAAGCAGAAACACACAGGCCCTTGTAAATCCACAGGAAAGGAGCCAATCAAAGTGTTCACAGCTCTTCTGTCATCTGCTGATCAAGGCAGCTTGTTGAAAACCATTCATCTTCTCCCTCAGGCAGACCCTCAGCATGGGGCTTCGTTTGCTATCCAGCCAAACCTAATCTGAGGGAGTCAGGTACGGTGAGCATCATGCCAGGTGTCTGTATTTGTCTGTCTGTCTGTGTGTGTGTGTGTGTGTGTGTGTGTGTGTGTCTCAGATACCCTGCCTTCAAGAAGATGTTGCTGTGGCTCTTGACGGTTGTCTTCCAACTCTCAGTAGGGTGCTAGGGCGAATGTCACTTCATAACCGAGTTTTCAAAGATACGGTATAGCTGAGCTTTCAGAGAGAGAGAGAGAAAGATGGCTAGAGGTTTGATGAATTTGATAATCATTATGTGAAGAAAAACCAAGAAACAGATTTAAAAATGTAGTGTTGACTAACCTTCAGTGAGCAGACTCAGTGAATGCAAGCCAAAATGCCTCCAGGCTTACTTCAGGCGAAGGACTTGAGAACACTAGAACACAGTTTTGTGTGTGTGTGTGTGTGTGTGTGTGTGTGTGTGTGTGTGTGTGTGTGTGTGTGTGTGTGTGTGTGTGTGCATGGAGGATAAATCTCCAGACTACAGGGTTTCCGACTGGTGTAAAGGATGAGTTGAAAGTTGAGTGGATTTGAGTGTGGTGGTGGCTGTTGAGTGCAGAACACAATTTGGATTCTGACACGTGAATGTCACTGCAGGCTACATAAGAGAGGAGAGAGAGAGAGAGAGAGAGAGAGAGAGAGAGAGAGAGAGAGAAGTCATTTGAACACCCCTAAAGCTGATGTTTTATATCCTTAAAATATTTTGGGTGGCACTAAACTTGAACTTATTTTTCCTGACATAAAAATGAAAGATGAAAAGAACATAAAAATGAAAATAAAGCTATACTGTTTGATATTCATCAGCCTCTGTGACTGTCTGTGGAGTGCAGGCATTGCTTATTTAATACAAACGCTCAACACATTTTACTCCTGTGGCTCATTTCTGTACATATTTTAATTCAGGACGATCTGCTTAATATCTAAAAGTGATTTCTGTACATGTTTGAAATTAGGATGGTGTGCTTAATGTCTTGTTAGAAAAGGTCAGGAAAGATCTGGCTCTTCAGCAACAACGCTGAAAAGTAATTAGTTCTGTCTTCACACTGGTTTCATTTGCAATTTTGTAAAGTAATTTTCCAGGCACTTGACTCTTGATCTTAGTCATTACTTTACAGATTAAAAGGAGATGAACATAATACACAAACACACACACACACACACACACACACACACACACACACACACACACACACACACACAGATGGATATCTCTTACATTGAACATGTGGCACATACAGTATGTGGGTAAACATGTTTTCTGATTGTTGTAAATCAAGGACTTCATAGGGATTAATTATACTAATGAATACTAATGAACATTTCATAATTACGTTGTTTACCCTTTCACCTTTGTGATGATGTGTAATTCTGTGTAATATGTCTACTTTGTCCAGATAGACATAACTGAAAAAAGAAACCTGTGGATTCCCTGAACCCTGGATCTCAACAGGCCTTTACAAAAATAGCAGCTGCCCCAGTCTGTCCTCACAAAGCACTGATCTCCACTAGGATTGATTCTACCAGGATGCAGTGACCAGACTTCAACAACCATCATAGTCTTGAGAGCAGTGATTCTCACCACATCCCTAGGTAGCGCTAGAGAGCAACAAGACCCACCTGGCTGCAGAGAGCAGTCATCACCTCCAGGAGGCGCTACTCAAGAGCTACAGTATCAGTATCACTTGGAGCCACTCCCACAGGAGGTGCTACCTGCAGAGAGCAGCTGTCACCGCTAGGAGGCGCTAGACATCATCCCCAGCCTCCACTGAGATGGTCCCTAGCGAGGGCAACTCCAGCACCTCCTCTCCACCCGAATTCTGCCCCAACTGCAGCCTGGCATTGCTGGCCTCTGTGCCCGTGGGCAAAGCCGTGGCCCTAGGCCTGGTGCTGGTGGTGTTTATCGTGTGCGGCGTGCTGGGCAACATCCTGGTCATTCTGTCAGTGGCGTGCCACCGGAACCTCCGCTCGGTCACGCACTACTTCATCGCTAACCTGGCGGTAGCCGACCTGCTGCTAAGCTCCGCCGTGTTGCCCTTCTCGCTGGCCGCCGAGCTGCTCGGACGCTGGGTTTTCGGGCGTCTGCTGTGCAGCATCTGGACGGTGCTGGACGTGCTGTGCTGCACGGCGTCCATCCTCAGCTTGTGCGCCATCTCCGTCGACCGCTTCCTGGCCGCCAGCAGGCCGCTGCAGTACCCGATGCTGGTGACCCGGCAAAGGGGCGTAGCCACACTGGTGCTGCTGTGGACGCTGGCAGCTGCCATCTCCGTCGGCCCGCTTCTCGGCTGGCGCGAGCCCATGCCCGAGGACGAGGCTGTGTGCGGCGTGAACGAAAAACCGAGCTATGTGCTCTTCTCCGTGCTGGGCTCCTTCTACGTGCCGCTAGCTGTCATCCTGGTCATGTACTGCCGCGTGTATGTGGTGGCGAGACGCCATTCCCTGGCACGTTCGGGGTCGATAAGGGATGCAACTACTCTTCGGATGCATCGGGGGAACGTCCCAAGCTCATCGGACAAACAGGATGGAGAAAAAGGAGGAGAAGGGGTCAAAGGTCAGGAGGTGGAGGGGACGGTGAAGAGGGCTGGACGCAGCAGCTTGCTACGGTTGTTGAGGTTCTCCCGGGAGCAGAAGGCAGCCAAGACGTTGGGAATAGTGGTCGGCTGCTTCATCCTCTGTTGGTTACCTTTCTTCCTGGTGTTGCCTATAGGTGAGTGTGTGTGTGTGTGTGTGTGTGTCTGTATGTATTTTTGTAACTGTCTGTTTATCCTAGCCTGGGCTGAAATTTAATTTTGTGCTGAAGAATCGCTCTCTACTTAACTCATGTTTGTTTTGCAACATTCAACATTTTTCAACATTCATGTCCATTCATCCATGACAGTGGTACAAAGAACAGATGGAGAGGAGGAGGAGAAAGAAAAGAGGCAGAGGAGGACCACATAGAGAGGAGGAAAAAGGGATCAAGAGAAAAGTGAGAGGAGGTGTAGAGCACTAGGATTAGAAGAACAAGAAAAAAAGAGTGAGAGAGAGATAGAGAGAGAGAGAAAGAGAGAGAGAGAGATGTCAGCATGAAGGAGTTGACACATAATAGGTAAGTATGTTTTTACATCAGCACCAGTCAACAAGGCCCTGATGCCTTTGTTCTCCTTCAGTGCCCCCAGTGTTCCACACTGAGAAATCTCATCTAGAGGGCACTGGCCTGGGAAATACAAATCATCTTGCTCTCGCTCTGGAACATACCCAGCAAGATTGCTTACACTCCACTGAGGAGAGGACAAGAAAGAGAGGGAGTCAGAGAGAGAGAGAGAGAGAGAAGGACAGAGATATACAGTTGATGAATGGAGGGACAGAAGTAGAGATGGAGAGAGGGTGAAATGATGAAATAGTGAGAGGAAATAGAAAGGGATGACAAAATGATTATACCTCTATTGAATTATTATCATTGAATTGAATTATTCCGTTTTCATTGCATGAACTCCACACTGAACAGCACAGAAAGGGCAATAATACTAAAATAATATGTAAGTAATACTATAATTACATATAATAATAATAATAATAATAATAATAATAATAAAAGATAAACAGGTTAAAAAAAAAACACAAAAATGGTTTTAAAAATATGCCATTTTTTAGTTTCTTTTTAAAATGGGCTACTGTTGCGGCAGGACCTCATATCTAGCTGATTCCAGCAATGGGCAGCATAATAGCTAAAAGACATTTCAGCTGGTTTGGTTTGAAGTCTACTGGGACTATGAGCTGGCCTGTTCTGTGGGAAGATGGAGAGAGATTTTTTCACTTATCAGTACTCATTGGTATGTAGCCTCAGTGAACCTTTGCAAACATGTTTTTTTCAAAAAGCGTGTTCCTGAAATGGGCTGCTCTGCTGGGTGTCAGTAACATTTGTTTTGTTTATGTGTGATATTACCAGAGGCCAATAGCATTATTATGGCCCATACATTATATATATGGTATATAATGCCATCTGAATGCCTCGCTTCCCTGGCATATTGATTACACATATGCAGTGGAATTTCATAATGGCATTCTATGTTTAGATTGAGCTATGTTTTCTGTCATCAATACTCAATGCAATGGGTGACAGCAAGGTAATTATAAGATGTGAGGAAATCGATGAGTTTAAAATTTAAACTCATCGATTTCCTCACATCTTATAATATCACCTGACCACATAAGGTGAATATAAAAGAGGACATTTTGGCAAAAGACATGAGGACAATGTTGCTCACACATCACTTGTTGCAGAGCACTTTCACTCTCATCTTCTGATTTCTGCCATCCTCCAGGAATCCTTTCACATACACTGTAGCTCTAACCAGAGGAAAATTTAAATTCACAAGCGGCAAAGAGTTTTCTGTTTGTTATTTAACATTTTCACACTGTAGTCAGAAGACAGAACATTATGAAAACAAATCCACTGTATTAGTTAAAGATATGGATTCAGAGGTTCTGAAGGATTCTGGATCCTGTCAGAAGCACCCTATGGTGGCCCAGAGGGGTGGCTTTGTCTGCCATTACTGTAAGGATTGTGATTGCCATGGCATGGTTCACTTGGAAGTCTATTTAAATGGGCAGAGCTGTCAGAATGACTGAAATCAGCCATCAGGTTCATCAGGCTAATAGTGGGAAGAATTCTGTCCCCTGTCTTGATGACTCGGAAAAAGCTAATGACAAAAAAGTTTCAGAAAGAAGTTTCTCTCATCAGAGGGCAGATGAGTGACATTCAGAGATGTGCGCCATTAAATTATTCGCTCTCTTTCGTCCTCCTAAGGTTCTCTCACACATGCACAAAGTCAAAGGCGACTGGCAGAAGTCAGGGTGTCGAGGATGAAATAGAATGGTCGACACTGAAAGTTGGATCACTGTCTTGGCTATGTGGCTTATTTATAACCTCCCGTGCCTGCTTCAGAATGGATAGCTACTGTATGAGCAATGCATTCTCAATCCTGGAATATGGATATTCCAGAATATTCCTTTAAGGTTAGTGCATATCCTTATTTGGATATTTGCCCCTTTAAAGTAGCCTCTAAAGAGTGGGTCAGATTCAGAGACGTTAAGCCTGCCAGATACCACCCACCACCCTGACATGCACTGATTGAATAAATGGCCCATACATCTGTTGCAGCAGCCTCCTTACCTGCCCTGCAGGTGGGGATTAGTGGAGTATCAGGTACCCTGAGGCTGCAGGCCCTGGGCTAAGATGAAGAAGAGTTGTCGTGTGTGAACAGCACCTCGGTGGGATTTTTGGAAAGACCACATGGAGAGTTTTCTTCAGCGTTAATCGAGTTTTTGAGCAATGTGATGGAGGATGACAGGAATGGATGAGTTGTGTGGCACACTGTGAATTTGTCTTAGGTTTGACATGAGGAGCAGTGATGAAAAAAATGTTGCCTACCGGCAAACCTTCATAATCTCAAGTATGTGTGTGTCTGACAGTGTCTGTGCGGACTGAATGTCAAAAGAAGGACTTGTGCTGAGCTGAAGAAATGTGTGAAATGTGTTGTGAAGTGTTTTTGTGTGTGTGAGAGAGCACATCTGTGTTTACAACTGATGTGTGTGTGTGTGTGTGTGTGTGTGTTTCTGTGTTCTCCACCTCTAGGCTCCATGTTCCCAAACTACCACCCGTCTGAGACGGTCTTCAAGGTGACCTTCTGGCTGGGCTACTTCAACAGCTGCCTAAACCCCATCATCTACCCGTGCTTCAGCCAGGAGTTCAAGCGGGCGTTCCTCAGTGTGCTCCGTGCCCGCTGCCTTCGGCCGCCCGGCCGCTCCAGCAGACAGCCCAGATCTGCCCGACCGTCCTTGTGCTCCACCACGTACCCCCCGCCATCAGACACCTCTGAGACCCATACTCACCACCTCACCCCTGGAGGTGCTCCGCTGTGCCCCAGCTTTGAGTCCCCGCTGAAAGCGTGCTGTTTTGGGGTACGGGGGAGCCTCACTGGCCCGTGTCCATCATCCGAGGGCATCTCTTCCATGCCCGCCCCACCGCCTCGCTCTTCTGCTGAGCCTAAGACACTTCAGGTTTCCTTGGGGAGACTTCATCAGGGACAGGCTCTCTGAAGCTGCTTTTTGAGATGAGGAAGAGACTAGCAAAGAGGAGACCATGAATAGAATGTTAATGCCAAGCAGTGACTTGAAGTGGTAAAATAACCCTGTCGGTGACAGGAGACGTTGTGTGATGTGACAATATAATCAAAGTAATTTCAGCTTTTTAAGGCATGAAGTGACAGGAGGCTGGTGAATTACCCCACTGGCTGTCTCTCTCTCTGTGTGTGTGTGTGTGTGTGTGTGTGTGTGTGTGTGTGTGTGTGTGTGTGTGTGACTTGACAGTCTGCAGGTAAACTGACACAAAAACAACTTCAACTTCATCAGTACCTGGGTCCCAGTACTTCTTTTCACCTACGGTATTTCAAAGCAGCAGGAACTGCCCCTTTATCCCCATCTAGTGGTTCACCCCATCCACCAGGAGAACTTACCCACAACCCAGGAGAAATGTGCCCCAAGCCATGACCCATCTCCCCCATCCAGACGTCATAGAGACCCCCTTAATCTCGGCATCCCTGGGTCTGGAGATGACCCTCTGCATGCAGTGTGGAGTCAGGGCTGGAACCAGGACACATGTGAGAGAGGGAGAGATGGGGGGGAGTGAGGAGAAGAGAGGGAGATAGAAAAGACAGGAGATGGAGAGAGAGAGAGAGAGACTAAAAAGGAGTTAGAGACTTAGGAAGAGAAAGAGAGATGGGAGAAAAGGGCGAGGAGAGGAGGGAGTCAAAGAGACAAGGAATGGAAAGAGAGTGAGATAGGCGCCGTAAGAGAAGAGAGTTAGAGAGACTGAGATTGACAGGAGGAAGATAGACAGATAGAGAGAGAGGGGGGAAGAAGAGATGAAGGAGTGTTTCCTTTCCTCTGTGCACTAGATGCTGGTGATTTGATAGCTGCAGTAGCCCAAGCCTCTGCTGTGAAGCTGTGGCACAGAGACCCCTGCAGGGAAAGCAGCACTAATGGAAATTAAATATGGATCACCTGCACTGGACACCACTGGCACACACACCCACGGCTGGGTGGACTGACTATAGTACTGATCAAATGAGAAATGCACACCCCTGGGGTTCGCGTACATGCACACACACACACACACACACACACATACATGCGCACATCCCTGGCTGAGCAGACTGATACACATCAAATGAGAAATATACACCACTGATTCACACACACACACACACACACACACACACACACACGCCCACACACACCCATGCACAAGCACACACACACACACACACCTCTGACTGGACTGAATATGATACTCATGAAATGATTCCCTAGGGGGTGATGAAGGGAGGACTCCACAAGTCAAACTATCAAAAGACTTGGCTGTGGCTCTGCTCTGACACACCTGTATGTGATGAATGAAAACATGGAGTCTCTGACTTTTTATCTGAAACACTCGACACACACCCAACATCGCAAAGTTGAGGGTCCAGAATATAGAGGGGAAGACTTAACCGTCCTTGTCTCATTAGTCGACTTAAATGTGAAAATTCATTCACTGTGACATGCACACGTCTCTCCTGTGTTGGTACATTGTGTTGCATTGCAGCTGATGTTAAATGTGGATTAGCTCTTCATCTGCTTACATGAATGTTCTAATAGTTTACACAAGAAGCAGGATATTGCATCATGTTGTAATGGTGTTAACAGGCATTAAGTTTTTGTGTCTGTACATTCTAGTAAATGACGCATTGGTGATTGTTTTAAGAGAAAGATAGATAAGAAAAAAGATGGATGATTCTAGAGATGTCCCGATCCGATATTAAGATCGGATCGGCCGCCGATATGAGCAAAAAATGCATATCGGGATCGGATCTGCAAGCGCAAAAAATGCCGATCCAAACTCCCGATCCATTTTTTCTCGAAATCCGTTCCGGTTTTCCAGCGCACCGCGCAGCGCATTATTCAGATAATCCATTCCAGTTTTTGCTGTGTGTTTCCCTACCATCCGGTCCGCATTTTCCAGCACAGGAGCAGGCTGACACCTGAGCATGTCGAGATGCTTGTCTTTGTAAAAGAATCTCCCCCCATCATGCTGGGGCTGCATGCAGGGCAAACAGTTGGAATTGAAGGGAGTGTGTAGATGGAGATGAGGAGAGGAGAGGAGAGAGAAGGGGAGAGGAGAGGAGAGGAGAAGAGAGGGGAGGAGATGAGATTGGGGAGTAGAAGGCATTTGCTTTGAAATAGTTTACTATACAGTATTTGCACTGTTTTGCACTGCTGTCTCCACTGTTTTGGTTTACACTTGTTCAAGAGCTCAGCACTGATGAGTTCAAGAGGACTTATGCTGTTAATAGACTGTTAAACTCAGGTTGTGTTTGCTTAATAGGCCTACAATGTACAATATGATCTGCACTTGTGGCTTAAAAGTTAAAAGGCTTGAAAGTAAAGTTGTGGTTATGCCATTTCTGTTTGCTATTTATCCAGGGTAGCCGCGGGGTCTTAAAAGTCTTAAATTAAATGTTCCAAAATTAAGGCCTTAAAAAGTCTTAAATTCCGTTGCAAAGTCTTAATTTTCAAAATTAAAGTCTTAAATATCATAAATGTACTACTTTCATAGTCAACCTTAATGCAGCGTCATAGAACTTCTCATTTTTTGGAGTAGCCTATTTGCAAACTTTGTGCCGACAGTCATTTTAAACAGGCTTCGGCGCTACCAGTGAGCCAACCTGTGAGCAGAGACACTTATATAGGAGAGCGCCTAGCATGCTGTATTCGCGTCATTGTATCAAGTGAAAACACGCTGGCAGCAGCAGCCCCCTCCTTCCCTCTATCTGTCTTGAGTGCGTCAGGTTATCAGCCTCATTGGGAAGGTAAACGGTCTTGGTGGGATATGAAAAACTAAGATTATGAATGAAGTTAGTAATAATGGTAGTAGCTAAACGACAATCTGTAAGATATTTGCCAGCTAGCTTGTGTTTGCTAGTCAATGTTATTTCAGTTGGAAAAGTTGACCGTGTTTTCGTCAAGCGTCCTTTTTTTTTTTTGACTCATCAAGAGCACACTGCAGTTTATGCGTGGTGGCTGCATGGTTTATTATGCCATACAGGCTATCACGCAAATTCAATGAAAGTAGCCTACAACTAAATTAGCAAATTGGATTAATCCAGATATTTGCCTGTTAATACAAAATGCTTATATCCTTGATATAGATAAATGCAACCAAAACTGAATTCCAAAAGATAAAACAACATTGCTGTAGCATTTGGCTATGGGCTGCAGTGCAGTCATATTGCACCAATATGTGAGCTTTATAAATAAGCTAATTTGGTATTAAATATAGGTTATCTAGAAGTGTAAGCTAAATTTAAAGTGGCAGCAGCAAAAATGTCAACAGAGTAGGCTACTTGCTGTAGGCCAGTATGAATACCAGTTGTCAGATATACAATAAGTAGTATAAAAAGTACAAGAAAAGAGTAAAATAGCAATGATTATATTACTATATAAAAGAAAATGATTATGATTATGGTTACCTTAATTAAATAAGGTGAAAGGCAGGTGAAAGGCCAGTCATGATCAAAGAACAGAATTGTCAGGCAGTGATTTTTGTATTTAGGCCTATAGCTACATGAAATGTTTTTTTTTCATGAAGCCTTCAGCTTTCTGACTAGAAAAATAGGGGAAAATATTCAAAAGTGGGGTCTGTGACCCCCAGGAGGTCTGTGTTGGTGTAGTTAGCTAAACTTTACTTTTTGTTTGTTTCTGTCTTTAAAAGAAAAGTCTAGTTAACAAACCTTCTATTAATAAGACCTGACCTTACTCTAGATTACATCAATATTGATGTGGTTTAATCAGCTGTATGGCTTTCCATGTTAAACTCTAGGTAATGTTGGGTCAGCCCACTGTGTTTCTGTAAGTTCTGTAAGTTTGAAACCCTCCAGTACCGATTGCGATTTTGGGCCGTTCAGGTCTTAATTTTCTTTGAAGTGGTCTTAAAAAGGTCTTTAAAAAGTCTTAAATTTGTGGTGGTCAATGGTGGTGGTGGTGTTATCATTTTGTTTATTTTGTGTTGATTTATTGAATAAACAGGTGAATAAAGTAAAGTTTCTCGTTACCAACTAATGTGTATTATTCAAATGTACCTAATTCAGCTGGCTAGTTATTATCAAGAGTAAAACCCTTTTCAACGTGAGTCTGACAACAAAGTAAGTTGGTTAAATGACTTAAAACTTTAATACATGCTCAGCTAGGCCGGTATCGGTATCGGGAGATATCGGTATCGGATCGGAAATACAAATAAATATCGGTATCGGATCGGAAGTGCAAAATCCTGGATCGGGACATCTCTAGATGATTCATTTGATCTTAGATTCATGTGGGTTTTTCGAGGACGCTAGGAATTCAATGAGAAGAGATAGAAAAAAACCTAATACTGTACTCGTGATTTGACTCTAAATGTCCAACAGCGGCACTTTGAAACTAATTAAGTTTGAAATAGTTTCTAATATTAATAAGAGTCTGGCGTTTGTCTTCTCTTGCACTGAAAGGCAGTGTTTTCTTCTTTCCTTTATCTTTGTGCTTTGTTGATTTCTTTTGCTCACACCACATGTTATGAATCAACATGAGTCTAGTTAGGTCAACCAAAAGTCTTCTTTCTACTACTTTCTGTTTTGAATGTAATACTGTCAACTGTGAAATGAGAGTTTTTTTAATACATGTGTAAATGTACATGTTTAAATGTAAAATGTCAAATGTCCATCGTCAGGATAGAAGGGATGGAAAATATTTTTTTTTTCAGGGGCAGAATCAGACTTCTTGGGGTAGTATTAGGGAGCAGCAAAGTTGTTAGTCTCTCTCTCTCTAGCAGGGGTTTTCAACCATACCTCCGTGAAATTGGCACCCCATATGATAAAACGCATCAATGGTATTATGTGTCAAGAATGTCACCATGCCAGAGCAATTATATTTTAAAAAGGTTGATGATTTGAGGACACTGAACACGCTGATAATGCCCTGATTCCAATACATCAACCAGTGCCCACAGATGTCTCAGACCATGGCCATTGGACTACTATACTATTGCTGTGGGAATATGCTTCTTCTCAGGTCCCTTGCAGTATCAGAATGGTGCTATGGGTTAGAACTGGTTGAAACCCTCTGCCGTGAGAGGCAGATAGCTGGAGACCTCAACCACAGCCATAACTGGAATGCGTACTCTACAGAGTAAACACTGCGCTCTTGTGGCCAGAATCTGCCATTGCAACTGCACACATTTCATATTGAAAGTGATTGTCAATATTGCATGTCTTACTGTATGAACTGTGTTTATGGTGTGATGCTCTCTGGAAGCTCTGTGTTTTCTGATCATCATGATGACTTTCATTTTTTCTCTTGATGCCTGTGTAATGAATGCATCCTGCACTGCCATTCTTGTCAGTTGAAAAACTCTTTTGATCACATTGATTATACATGTACTGTATCTTTGATGTCATCAAGCTTTAGATGTGCAGGCTGATCACATGTAATACATGTTCACAATTCTGATGTCCTTTCTGTAAAAGACATAAGGATTAAAGTTTATTTTAAACTCCTCTCTCTCTCTGTCAATTGTCATCTGTCACAAAGCTTTGCAACCACTTTAATTGTAATACAAGTTAAAAGGCCAACTTGCCTCAGTCCACCTATCTGATTGTCTTTCACTTTGAGATGGGGCACCATGCAGCCTCCATGCTGTGCATGGAGAGGTGGGGTTAACAACCAACACCAGAATTAAGAAAAACTTAAAATTGAAAGGCAGTCTGAAATATATTTGTTGATCCCACTTTAGAGATTACTGGTAAATCTGACTCAATCTCAGATAAGTAATCCAATACAGAAATTCAAGTTATCAACTTTAAATGCAGTAATTATTGACTGAAAAATGCTTTGGAGTTAATTCATGTAGATTTACTTTTGTTGGTCTAGGTTCATCCAGGCTACATTTATGTACCTATGTGTGTTTTTATTAATGAATACCGTGTGTGTAAGCTTGGCTATTGCCTTACTACACAATTCCGCTAGATTCTCATCTCCCTTCAGTACTCCGTCTGAGATTCCGACCTTTGGTCTCGTTGGCTCAGGATGCATCCCATCCTGGCCATTCAGTGAACCTTGAGAATGCAGTGCGAGAATACGGTGTCCAATCTTTTTGAATTTAAACATCTCCAGCTTGCAATCGTTTCTAAATACCCGAAATCCCAGACCCTCGTACGAAGAAGTGTAGATCGAGGAGCCTTATGACCAGGCTACGTGTGTGTGTGTTTGTGTGAAAGAGAGAGTCAACCACAAGTAAATCACACAAAAGAAAAATGCAGGGTATCATGTTTCCTTTTAATTTTTGCTTTTTTGAAATCATCTTTATGTGGCCATCCATAAGACTTGTCACGGGGGATCAAGCATCCTTGCACTCCACAGCCAACAAAACGACACCATCAAACAGCTTCAATTCTACCAAGGCAGGGTTGGGGCCGGGTGGAGGGGGGGTCAGGGGGTGCAGGAAGGAGGGGAGGGGAGTGGCGTGTACACAGCATAAGCAACCTCACACTGAGAGATCATCTTCTCTCAATCTGCACATTAACATACATCACATACAGTATTAGAGAGGCATAGAAAAAACATCCAAGCATAGTGTGTGTGTGTGTGTGTGTGTGTGTGTGTGTGTGTGTGTAGAATGTGTATGCAAAGGCATGTTTGTGTTTGTGTCTTTGTATAAGCTTCAGCCTGTGTTTGTAAATGTGTCTGTTTGTTTCTGTGTGTGTGTGTGTTTGAGTGTGGCACGCATATAAGAGGTTGACATCTGTCTGGAGAGTAGTGAAGTGCTGCTTAAGGCATGTGTGATTGCCCACAGCTGTGGGGTGTGTGTGGCAAAAGTGTGACCCTGAGGTGGGGTAGTAACAGAGAACCGCCCCTGCTCCTACCCCTTACTCGGGCGGCCTTGCCACAACACACACACACACATACACACACAAGGCCAACGTGTGTTTGTCTGTGGGTAAAAAGCACACTTCAACCCCACCCTAATGCGTCAGATGCATTTGGACCCGAAAGCGGAGAGAGAGAAAAAATACAATCACTTGAACATTGGAAGAGTTTAAGACAAACTATCATCTATTTGTTGGCCTCTAGAGGCTGTGAACGGAAGTGTTTGAATGTCCGTGTTGGGTGAGTGTACGTTTATGCAACACACACCTTCCTATCACACTGTGTTTCTAATAGCACCAGGGCCAGAAAGGTTGCTATGGGCAACATCCGATCTGAAAAAAAAAATGTTGCCATGACAAATAAAAAGACAGGGGCCACGAGTGATTGGTCGATGGAGAGAATCTTGGAGACTGAGTCAGGGAGAGAGAGAGAGATGGAAAAAAGAGGGAAAAGGGAAGAGAGGTGGATGAAGAGAACAGAGAAATACTTTCAGACTCAGGAGAGCATGCGCTTTGTCTACTGCCAAATCCCCCGGTCTAACGGCTGAACGTTCCCAGTCTTGGGGAGGATGGAAGGATGAGTCACGTAAGCGGCGTCATCCTGAGTTTGACAGATGTGCATTCCAACAGCGAGCATGCACTATGGAGACTCGGACTCCACAAAGACACCCCCTCATTTTAAACACTAAAACATAAAAGTATTGGCCCCAGTCCACCTCTGGCACAGAAACCACAGGTTTGAGAATGATCATTCGACGCTAGAATTAGACGCAGATAAAGTAACTATAATAATAGTCAAGGAAAGGATGAGTGCAAAAACGTGAGGAGCCCCAGGGAAGCTGAGAGGTGTGCGAGCGACCGTTGTGACCCAAGCCAAGATGTCTGAATCCTACTCTTGTGCTCTCAGTACAACGCCAAGATGTCTGAATTCCACTCTTATGCTCTCAGGAGGACGCCAAGATGTCTAAGACCTATTCTTGCGTTTCTTGTTGAAAGCCGAGAGAAGACTAGAGGAGTAGCCTACTCACTCCTGGGTATAATGGAGAAGGCTACTGTGTTCCAAATCATCCTAAAGGGAGGAGAACCGACAGGTCTGAGACTGAGATTGACTGTGGTGTGTCTGTTCTAGAAAATTCTGGCCATAACTAGAGAGAAGCTTGAGTGTTCTGCAGCTAAAAGCCTTGGCTTTTCAGGTGTCCACTACAGAACACAAAGGTCATAGCTTCATGTGACAAGGGGGTGGTTAGTGTACTCTTTCTGAATATCTACTCTTTCTGCTAAGACCCAGTAAGAGAGTAAAACAACATGCTAACATGCAACAATGGCAAAGTTAGCCCAAAGCCATCTCATTAGAGAACAGTTCCAGGCATCAATAGTCTTACAGTCAAAACACACAAACTGGCACCTTTGGATCGGTTAACTTTTTAACACCTCAACTTAGCAGCCCTTTCTACACTCAATTTAAACAAGATAATATTTAAAACCATATAAAACACCAGTCTGCATAAACCACAAGGTTAAACATAGCACTTGCACTTGAACTCTTTCTGGTGTATTGCTAGCTTAGGTTGAGAGACAAAATTAACACTGAGCTTCATGAAGAAGGTTGGACATGAGCAGTCCATTAGCATGTACATTATATTCGTTAGCATAAAAGAGCAGTTACAGGCAGACCCAACTGACAGCCAGGAAAAACACTTCAAACGGTTTCTCTTGTCACTTCCTGCCATCCATCTACAGGCACCTTTCTATGTTAGGCTAAGAGGAGGCCAAGGCTTAAAGACAGTCTTTTGTTGCCATTGACATGAAGGAGTGGAACCGTCCTCTAAAGTCTAGACTCTAACAGTTCATTGGATTTCTTCAGCCTTCAGCTCCCATAGTCTGCTTCCAACTATTAGCAAAAAATACAGCAAAACCACCCCTCCAACTAATTGTAGCTTAACTTGAGCTCAAGATCCCATCAACACTACCAGTTAATATTGGTTTAGCATTTTTAGCCTTTAGCATACAGACAAAACAAATAGCCTAGGAGTGGCTCTCCAGGTAAGAGTTTTTTTGCGCAACAGTCACACTGACAACCCTTTACAACATACCATCCCATCACTTACACACACATTCTACAGCATCCTAAAGCAGGCCATGATTCTCTATTTTAAAAGTCTAATTCTTCAACAGAAATGGGATTGTAATACATGCACCATTATGCTGACTTTGCCAACCAAACCCTTGGGCGGACAGGATGGTTTGCAAGATGTTAAGTCCAACTGTGGATATAATGGTGACTGATGACCCACAATGAGATGTTGTTCAGGCCATTACTGACATAATTTGCAACACACACACACACACACATGAATGCCATGGCGAAGAGGCAAAGAGAGAAAATCAAAGACCAGCGACAAGTACCCTGCCAATCAAAGACAAACACCCATCCAGTCAAAGTTCAATCAGGACAAGAAGCTTACCCTGCCAATCAGAGCAATCAGGGCAAGCACCCTCCCAATCACAGCGCAGATAGAACACGTACTCCCCCAATCAGAACCCCTGCTAGGTCAGGTAACCTCCTAATCTGAACCCCTACTAGGACAAGTAGCCTACCTTCTCAATCTTAACTCTAATAAAACCATCCCAAAAAGCCTCTTCCACTAAGACTAATTCTATCTTACATCAGTACCACACCCCAAGCAGACATCCACCACAGTAAGAAGAACCCCACCCCAAAATAGCAGTGGATTTCCTAACAGAATTGCATCCAGAGGTTCTCTAGATGATTGTGGGGCAGACCCGTTCCAGTCATCTGGGATGAATCCTTGAGGCATACATGTGTGTTAGAGGCCGTGGTGTGTGGTGCTATCAGTGCAAATAATGCACAGTCAATCTCTGTCTGTCCCTAATACAGGAGGGGAACGTTATACAGCACACAGGGACCTCCACACCTTCAGCTGCCCTGTCCTGCTCTCCTCTGGTCAACACAATTACAAAAACAAAAAAATGCTCTGTCTACGCTAATCTGACCCCTTCACTTTTTTTTTAAAATGAATGTTAAATAAAAAATAATAGAAAGTACAGTATAAAACACTAAATCATACAATCAGAAGTGCTCAAACATAAAGTGTTGTTTGTTTTAGTTTTTTTCTTTTTTTAAATCCATTTTTTCCTTCACGAGGCAAATACGTGGTTTCTTAAGGTCTCCTTTGGGGTGGACGGCGTTGGGGGCAAAAGGGAAGAGGGGAGTGGGAGAGGAGACGAGTGGGAGGTGGTGGGGTAGTGGAGTGTTGAAGGGGTTTTCGTGGGAGGGTGGGGGGGAGGTAGGGGAGGGGTTGGGGAGAGGGGTTTAACAAAGAGGACATGGATGCCCTCTAGAGGATTTGGCTGATGGGGTGGGGGTAGGGGTGTGATGTCATGGCTAGCACCCCCGTCTCCTGGCGATCCCCCCTACCCCAAACCTCCTCTTCCTGTCATGAGAGGGGTGGGGCTTAACCCAGGCTGGTGATGTTGGCCCTGCCTCCGGGCGGGGCAACAATGCGTTGGGTGTTACGTCGGGGGACGTTGTCATCGACTTGAGCACCTGAACAGAGAGAAATCAGATGAGGTAAGAGTGATGGACGGAAACAGACGCCCTACAGGCCACAATCTCATTTAGATTAAAAGTCCTAAATAGATCTGTCCAGTCACACGCCCTCATGGTTCAGTTTTCTCAGGGAAGCCCTACAATACCCACCATGCTAAAAGACAAAGGAAAAAGGAAAGGAGAGGAAAAAGGAAGAAAGGAAAAAAGGAAATTTTGTTAATACCCACACTGCCCCTCCACGCCACAAAACTTGTCTCCATATGGTGTGAGTGAGTAGAGTTTTCAAGGTTTAAATTATGCAGAGGTCTAATTTTGGCTTGAGTCTTACATAACATAATGAACTGAATATGGATTATGGACTAAAATAAGCCCTTCATAGAGACTAAAGCCATTTATCTTGGGAACCTGTGTCTAGTTAAAACTAAATAGAAATCCTCTGATATGATGGAAATACTGTAGCACATTTTGTGGAGATGCATGTACAAAATACTTTTTTTAAAGAGCATTTAATTGCTAAGCCCAATATTCCTGTGATCAGTTTATTAGGCTTATCAGCATTAGCATATGATTGGCAATAGAAAGGCTCACCAGACAGACTGAAGCCAGATTGGTGCAGATTACGGACGGGCTGAGATGGCTGCTTGGCGGGAGAGGTCTTGGCAGAGGATGCAGGGGTCAGCGTCTTTGGGGTGACGGACACCTCACACACAGGTCCGTCATACAGGCCACGGGGGACACCCCTCAGCTCGGCCAGCTAGAAGGTGACAGAGAAAAGATCAGTCACACACAAGAGTGAGATCGGTCACACACAACAGACAAGTTTATTTATATAGTGCATTTCATACACAAAGGCAATTCAATGTGCAGAGACCAGTCATAGACAACAGAGAGACTGGTCACACACAAGAGAGAGATGGGTAACACACAACAGACATGTCACACGAAACAGAGTGAGAACAGTCAAATGACAAGTAAGATCAAAGAACCAATGAAATTAGAGGAAGAGTGAGACTAGTAACAAAGACTCAATGGTCATTGGAGAGATTTCACGGTAACACATTAAAGAAAAAAAGGACAACCAATCACATAAGAGAGGAAAAAAACTCTTTCTCTTACCCTGCTACGAGCCTTTATCCTCTTGTAGACGTAGTCAGGGAAGGGTTTGCGGGCGACGTAGCGTCCAGAGCCTTCAGTAGTGTGGAGGGTTCCTTCCTCCAGGACGATCTTGCCCTGGCTGATCACCACCAGAGGAGCCCCACGGACCTCCAGCCCTTCAAAGATGTTATACTCCACCGCCTGCAACAATCAAACACACCAGATTACACAAGACAGACACAGATTCATACAAATATACACACTCTTCCTCTGTCATACACTCTCTCTCTCTCTCTCTCTCTCTCTCTCTCTCTCTCTCTCTCTCTCTACACACACACACACACACACACACAAACACTGTACATCATATTATGCTCCTGCCACGAGCAAAAATCCCCAAAAATCAAGTGAAACTCTAGATGACTCTTGAATGTAAATGTAGCCGGTGGCGGTCCGCACCGCACACAAGTCTCAAACCTGCCACACCGCAAGCTACAAACTCCCGGCGTGGGAGTGGGATGCTCTAACCAACTGAGCTAAAAGTCTGAGCTTCAAACTCAGTCGTTGGCTGGCTGGCCTCCATTACACACACAAAAGTCTGCAAGAAGTATTAATAGTAAATCCATATCAAACTACAACACATGAAAGTGATGCTCTACTCTGTCCACTCCTTTTCATCTATTATTCATGTCAGTGCCCTCTAGAGGCTGAGTCTAGCATTGCAGTCATTCTTTTTTTGTGTGTTGCAGGATGACAAAGTGGGTGTGCCCACAACTAATCTGAGCTTTTGAAAGACATCATTGTAGTGTGTTAGGCATTATGTTTGTGTTGGTAAATGCATCTGGCAGATGTGTGTGTGTTTGCATCGGTATACACACCGCACATCACAGTAAATGAGTGTGTGTGTGTGTGTGTGTGTGTGTGTGTGTGTGTGTGTGTGTGTGTGTGTGTGTGTTTGCCATGGTGTGTGCCTTTGGCAATGATTGTGTATGCGTGTTGAGCATGTGTTGGTGTGTATATTTAGCAGCGAGTCTATGAGCTAGTGGCAGTCTGCAGGGTGAGTATGCACATTAGTACCGTGGCTGTGACTGTGAGTGCATGGATTAGGCTGTGAAGGATGGGTTAGCATTATGTGTGTGTGTGTGTGTGTGTGTGTGTGTGTGTGTGTGTGTGTGTGTGTGTGTGTGTGTGTGTGTGTGTGTGTGTGTGTGTGTGTGTGTGTGTGTGTGCGTGTGTGTGTGTGTGTGCGTGTGTGTGTGTGTGTGTGTAGTGTGTGTGTGTGTGTGTGTGTTGGGTTGTGTGATCACCCCACTTCATGCTACTGGAGCTGAAGTCATGGCAATCTGGTAAACCCCAATGGGCCAGAACAGCATGAGGTCATACACACAGCCTGCGCCTCCCTACACAAATACACACTACAAATGACCAGTTTCTTTATTCATGTACACACACACACACACACACACACACACACACACACACACACACACACACACCTAATGACTAGTTTCTCATCATCCATTCCATATATACACATAGGCAGGAACACACACACACACACACACACACACACACACACACACACACACACACACTTCAAAACAGTACATATTCTCTCTCTCTCTCCCTCTCTCTCTCACACACACACACACACAAGTTCCTTTCCTGACAGAAAGGAAAAACACTAACTAAGCCATGAAAGCCAAAGAATTATGAGTCAGTGAGTGCATACACACACACACACACACACACACACACACACACACACACACACACACACACACACACACACACACACAGGCCTGCTAGCAATCAGGAGGGACATGATCCAGCACTAAAAGTTCGGAGATGACATCATCGCCATGAGTCACTGGTAGGCCTCCACCCTGGACCCTAATGACCTCAGCCAATCGCCAGGTAGCCTGCACAAAGTCAGCCAATCACAAGCAAGCTGTCATAACCTGAACCAATCAGCAGCTGAGGCTAAAGTCAATCGCACCAATCAGCTGTGAGCATTGTGAGCATTCAAATCTGCAGCTCACTCATGTCTCCATGAGGGTTCATAGAAGGATGAGTGCAGAGAGAGAACCATATGAATGAGCCACTGAAGCCACATGAAACTTCTGGAAGAGAGAGAGAGAAAAAAAACAAAAAAAAAACTTGGAAATACAGACGACATTTGTTGCCCTTGCAACAACATTTTCCCTTCAGGCAAACAGTTCTGTTGTCATGTCAGCGGGGGATGTATTACAAGGTTGCTAAGATACCGACATGGAATGTTTTAGAATGTGGGGTCTGAAATTTCCTAATGTGTTTTTTTTAACCGCCTGATTCATTACATGTGAGCAAAATAGATTTTTCTGGTGTGTGAGTGTATGAGTGAGTGAGGAGGCGGTTGAACAGACAACTGGAGAATCCACAGTTAGAGACTATAACTGAATGACCTCATTCTCACACTCTGAGCAGGAACAGTTTGATGAAGTGTTACATCCCTAGTGTGTGTGTGTGTGTGTGTGTGTGTGTGTGTGTGTGTGTATGTGTGTGCGTGCGTGTCTTTGCAGGGGTAACTTACAGAGTTGTGGCTCTTGGCGGAGATGATCTTGGTGATGTCGGGGTCCCAGAGCACCAGGTCGGCATCGGAGCCCACAGCGATGCGTCCCTTGCGGGGGTACAGGTTGAAGATCTTGGCAGCGTTGGTGCTGGTGACGGCCACAAACTGGTTCTCATCCATCTTCCCTGTCACCTACACACACCAGAATCAGACAGGGCCTCATGTAGCATATAGTGCTGAGACAAAGAACAGAGAGCTATGCTTTATGCATAGCGACCCTGGCCACAAAATGGTCTTGGCCCCTCACTATAGCAGTGGTTCTCAAACTTTTTCTGTCATTCCCCACTTTGGAAAACAGAGAATTTTCACGCCCCACCTTTAAGGCTCAATTTGCACACAATTTTGGTCAATATTAGGATTTTCATGTTACTAATTAAAAGCCAAATTTCTTCCAGACCAATAATCACAGCAACTAGCAAATAACTCTATTGGAAAGCTAAAATTACTGTCATATGCGCATATTTGACAAATAGCTATGAATTCGGAGAGCATGGTGAGACAACGGTCAATCAAAAAGAGATGTCTCGCGCCCCACCTGTCATGTGTCTGCGCCCCACTAGTGGGGCCCGCCCCACACTTTGAGAAACACTGCACTATAGCAAGAATGAATACGGTGAAGATTATGGGGCAAAATGTCAAGTGGCTAAATGTTGCTTTTCACACAGTTTCAGAAAAAATACAAGATCATACTGTGAATGGCAGGCTTACACTGTTTTACTGTTTAGGACCCCTGCACTAATACCCATAAGCTGTACTGGGCCAGGGCCTGACTGCCCGTTGTCCAGCATGCGTATCATACCATGCTGGCCATCCATGTTAGTAGGTAGAGAGCTGTTGAATGTAAGATGGCCCTCCTAGACATCATATGGTCTAAAGCAGTCCACACACCGGCTCCGACACAGTGTTGAGCACTCTTCTTTCAACATTCTATTCTATTGTTTTCAATGTGACCATGCACACCAACGCCAAACTCTTCCGTATGTGTGTGTGTGTGTGTGTGTATGTGTGTTTATCTTACCACACATTTGTCCCAGATGAGGGACATTCTCTCCTCAGTGCCGTTGGTGCCCTCGGGGATGAGGCTGAAGTCGTCTTTGCCCACGGCACGCTGGGAAGTGTTAAAGGTGCAGTGGGCACTGCCAGTCACCTGCAGATCACCACTGAGGGAGAGAGAGAGAGAGAGAGAGAGAGAGAGAGAGAGAGAGAGAGAGAGAGAGAGAGAGAGAGCATTTTAAAAAATTTTTTAGCTAGAATACCAATGTTTTTAATGTTTTGCTTTTATTTCAAAGAGCAAACATCCTTCAATTCATAACAACAGCACAAAACAGAACATTGAATGTGTTTGCATGTGTGTGTGTGTGTGTGTACAGTATGTATGTGTGTGTGTGTGTGTGTGTGTGTGTGTGCTTCTCACCAAGACAGCAGAGAGTTCAGATAATCGGGGGTCGTGGGGTCAGGGCTCAAGGGAGGAGACGTCACATAAGCCGCCGCCTTCGCCCAGTTCTTGCTCCAATAGTGTGAGCCGTCTGTCCCGAGACTGGCAGTGATTGGCTCTCCGTACACAACAGTGCCTAAAACATAACCAATCACAATCCATCTCAATCCAAAACCATCCAATCCAAAGGCTGGTCTGAGCCATATCCGCTGTGTTATCACATCATGGCTCTGGGCCAAGATCCACTAAGCCAGATGTTTCCAGAGGTCTTTGGGGAGCACTGGGCCACACATAGCACAGCACTGGAGAGGATACGCTTGCTTCAGCTCCAAGAGACAAGAGACAAGAATAACATCCCTCAGATACCCCTCTATATCATCCCTATAGGAAGCCACTCTGTCACACACACACTTAAGGTGCCTACACATGAACAGCTTCAAAAAGCTTGTGACGCGCATTGGGCAACGATTTTTCTATGAAGAAGCGTCAAAAGCGTCCGGCGTCTGCGTTTTTAACGTGGCGCTCAAAGTTTCAACATGGTTGAACTTCGACCCTTTTGACGCTGACCTTTCAGCGTTGAAGTAGTGTTTTTAGCATGAATAAACTAGCAGGCTATTTCATCAATGTTACAGCTCTCCTAACCTCCGGTATATTAGTCAAATGCAGAATTAACATTTTGAATCAAGCGTCGCGTTAAGGGCGAGCTGAGCTTTTCAACGGTGGTCATGTGAAAGCCCCTTTAGAGAGACGATAAGACACTTTTGGGGGATTTTTAGAGCAATGCTGCCAGCTTGGGTGGTCACATGACCAGAGTAATGTGTCCAGATTGGACTAAAGGAAACATTTTTGGGCCATGTTGCAAGGGGTAACTGCATAACTTGGTCCATGTGTTTTGACTGAATGGGCTGGATTATCACAATAATTTCCCTATTGATGAAAGTTCCAGGAAATTGTTCTGGTCCTATATCCATGTATCAGGCCTAGGACAACAATACCAAAATACACTGCCTATGCAGCAACACAGCTTAAAAAGCTGCAATAGTCTCAGCTTGCACTGCATTAGTTGTGCCATCATCCTAATTGTTGACAAAAACACTGGAAACTTCCTTAAATATTAAGCAGCAACACTGCTCAAAACATTGTTCTATGTGTGATGACCTTGAGAAAGTGGACACAGCCTAGGTGCCTCCCACCTCTCCCTCTTACCTTTCTTCCTAGCCATGGCGATGACATCAGCAGCACTCTTGCTCATCACCTTGGTGATGTAGAGGGGGCAGTTGGTCTGATTGGCGATGGTCACCGAGCGGTTCACTGCCTCAGCCTCCACCTGGAGTAGGGTTGGGATTGGAGAGAGGGGGCGGGGTGGTGTTAAACATGAGTCGGCAAAAAACACCAAGTGTGAAGTCATTGTAAAATTATCTGGATAGTATGTGTGTGTGTGTGTGTGTGTGTGTGTGTGTGTGTGTGTGATGTGTGTGTGTGTGGACCATACCTCCTCTGGGCGGCTGAGCACATGCCCTTCTGGTCCTGTGATTCCAAGAGACAGGATACGCTGTTGCTCCTGAGAGAAGAACAGGGGATAGAGGAGAGGAGGAGAAGGAAGAGAAAGAAGAGAAAGATGAGGAAAGTAGAATGGGTGAAGATGATGAGATATGGGAGAAAGAGAAGAGAAAAGAAGAAGAATCAATGTGAGAAGAAGGGAGAAGAGAAGAGAGGAGAAGAGAGGAGAAAAGAAGAGGAGCAGAAAAAAGTGAGAAAGAGTGTGAGTGAGGTGATAGAATAAGAGCGCTGTGGACAGCACAGTCAGCACATGATTATGCTAAACTCCATCTTTAACCAATAATGAGAGGAGCGCTCCATGTGTTTCCACTACAGCACGTCACATAACTCAGTGATGACCAAAGCTTCTCCACACATCTGCCATCGCATACTCAGGTCTGTGCTCACAGACACACACATCTGCAATCGCATACTCAGGTCTGTGCTCACAGTCACACACATCTGCATTCGCATGCTCAGGTCTGTAGTCAGAGCCATGAACAGCACTAGTGTCAGTAGTAAGAACAGCACAAGAACATGTGAACTCCTGTGCACCTCTCCCGTGTGTGTGTGTGTGTGTGTATGTGTGTGTTTACCTCAGCAACGATATCTCCATTCTCAGCATGAACCTGAGCAATGGCTCCCAGGTCACGGATGGTGCTGAACACCTCGTACACCTGTAGGGACACAAACAAACATACGATACAAAACTGAAACAGTACTTAGATACGGCACACTAAGCACTTTATACACCCGGAAATGCACACCTCCTACACCTCCCCTCAACACATATCACACCCTCACACACACCCACACACATTCCTCCCTCCTTAGGGATAAGGACCTGTGGAGGAGGAAGAAATGTGTGTGTGTGTGTGTGTGTGTGTGTTTGTGTGTCCACGCAGGAGTATGAGACTGATGTCCAGAGTACACACACAGGTCATTATTATGGTCACTAATTAGGTAGCAGCAGCAGAGCAACAGAGCTGATCCTTCCAAACACACTCACACACACACACACACACACACACACACACACACACACACACACACACACACACACACACACACACACACACACATTCCAGCAGAATCAGCATCACAATGTTTCTGTTTCTCTAGCTGGAGGCTGAATCCCAAACACAGGGCCAAAGACGGCAGCCTCATTAGGCTCTTAGCCACAGGCTGGTGAGAAGAAGCAGACCCAAGCAGACCTCCAGTCTCTGGATCACAAACACATATCTCTACCCCTCTCACTCCAGTCCACATATAGTTCACTTCAACTCTCTCCAGGCTAGTCTCATTCAGTTGTGTCCAGTTAAGATTCAACTTCAAGCTCAGTATTTACCTCACTCACGTCAGATGCAGCGCCCCCTCGGGCGCAGCAATCTGATGTTGTGTCCATTAAAAGGTATTTCAGGACTGATATTGAATGGACGGACCAACCAGGAGACACGTACGAAGCAGTGGGCGGGATTTGTGACGTAACTCATCTCTAGCAAACTTACAAAACACATCTAACAGTTACAAGTATATATGAAAGAGACATCGAAATTATGTTTATTTTCTAGATATAAAACCTATGTCTTTAGATTTAACAGTGAACAGTTCTTATCTCATTATACAAAATAATAGGTCATGAAGGCGAATTTATTGATGTATTAGACGGCTTTCCCTGTTGAATGTATTCACGTTAATGGGGTACCAGTTACTTTCTGCCACCCGGAAGTATCTTAGCACCACATGTTTACAAACATTATGAAATGTCGTATACTGGAGTTAGTATGATGCTACAGGTGTTTATGTCATTGGGGATGTGACTCATACTCCAGACTGTCTGTGGCAAAAACACATGATCAGCACTTATGGGTCTTGGGAACTGAAGAGCTTGAAGTATCCTCCCATAAAGAAGAACATAGAAAACAACCTGCTATGGCCGATGGCTAATGGCCAATGTCTGTATTTTTATTTATTTATTCATTTATTTTTATTCTGATTGTTTTATTTTGCAAGTGATCTCACTTATTTAGTTCCACTGTGGCAATCAGTTTCAGTTTGCTGGCCTCGTCACAATAATAAAAAAATGAATCATAAGAAAAGTACATCTTGAATAGGAGCTCAGACTGTCTACTGATCTCCAAATAGAGCAGCTATCCGCCACAGAGCAGAGAGATAGAGCCTACTGTATATTTAGCCATGTCAGCAGAGAGAGGAAATGGCTGACAGGCCTTTCAAGGGGTTCTGGGGGGTCTAGGGGTGATTATGTAAGCCTTACCTGAGAGTCAGTGAGCTGGAAGATGTCCTTATAAGCCAGATAGACCAGGAAGGAGTTGACGCCTGCAGAACACAGAGGGAGACAGTGGGAGGGGATCAGACATGGTCACTGAGTGTGCGGGTACTCCGTCAGCAGAACAAAGGAACAGGTCCACACAAGTGGAGGGAAAACTAATCCTGCTGGCAAAATCGTGCATGCAGATTTGACCTTGCATTTAGAACATGTGCACTCCCAGTAGGTAAATCCCAATGGAACTCCTCAACCCTCAACCCTAGTCAAAGTCATTTGGGGCTTTGGGGTTAGGAAGGACATTGGAGTTCTGACTGTCTCTTTTGTAGCTCAGCGCACAATAACCTTGTTCCATATGTATGTGCATGTGGCAAACACAGGCAGACACAGCAAAGGCATGCACACACACACACACACACACACACACACACACACACACACACACACACACACACACACACACACACACACACACACACACACACACACACACACAGAATTGCACTGTCTATGACCTGACAGCACACACACATTCTGCACTTATGTAATACACAGTCGATGGGCATCCATTAATGGCATTGATGCCAATCACACCACACCAATTTGGCCCTCAGATGCTCCCTGACCAACCCAACATTTCCAGTGGCTCAGTGTGCACTTAGCCTAATCAGATTTATATTGAGTCATTCAACTGACACTTGAATCCAAAGCCACTTCCAAATGAAAAGGAACATTTAAGCTGTACTGCAGAAGAGACCTTTACAATGACATTTTATTGAAGATGCCATGGCACGTATGATTAACTGGGTGTGGCTCTCTTCTTATATGTGACCTGTGTGTGTGCGTCTTTGTGTGTGGATTGATTTGTCTATCATAACTGTGTGCTTTTTATATGCTGCTACAGTAATTTCTTTAGTATGTACACTTTCATTTTTATGTTATTTTAAGCGTACAGAGAGAGAGAGAGAGAGAGAGAGAGAGAGAGAGAGAGAGAGAGAGAGAGAGAGAGAGAGAGAGAGAGAGAGATATGGTGTGTGTTTGTGAGTGTGTGTGTGTGTGTGTGTGTGTGGTGGGTGGGGTGGGGGACTATACCATGATCCTTGATGAGTGTCTCCATCTCCTCCTGGATGCCCTTGTGCCACTCGGTGATGTCCACATGGAGGGAGTAGTCACAGCACGACTTGCTGTCCGCCCACTGGCGCCACTGCTCAAAGGCCGACAGGAGGCTAGCACCAGGCTCTGGGATAACATGGTCAACTACACACACACACACACACACACACACACACACACACACACACACACACACACACACAAAGGGCACAAAAACACACACAAATAGGCAGATGAACACGCGCACATCAACACAAATACACAGAGAAACACATTCACGCACAGAGACCACACACACACACAAACATAAATCATGCATCACACAGTCACACACACAGAGCACACACACACACACACACACACACACACACACACACACACACACACACACACACACACACACACACACACACACGCACATAAATAAA
>JAODXP020000008.1:5197401-5217401 GCA_027497455.2 Sardinella longiceps | reverse complement strand
TCTATACTATCTGTCAACACACTCTTATACAGTACTGACACTATGCTTGGGCTGTACATATCTATACTTACTTGCACTATACTGTACATATCTATACTAACTGTCAACACACTCTTATTCAGTACTGACAGTATGCTTGGGCAATACATAGCATACTTATTTCGCTATACATATCTATACTCTCTGTCAACACTCTCTTATACAGCATGCTTACATGATACTGCAACATCTAAGTTGATACTTTCACATAGTGAAGAAAAAGCGAGGCAACACACAAAAGCTAACTCATATCAATGACACCAGGTAGCCTAATTGACAGCAGAAACAATAAGAAACCTTTGCGTCCAGTGGCGTATTTTAAACTGGGAACACTAATGATGATGGGTTAGTCCCGAAACATGTGTTACCCAACTTTTGGTCTGCATTCTTTTTGGCATTTGTTTTTGTTCAATACAAAGACAACACCTTTAAGACAAAGGCGCGAACACCCCTCTCACTTTCTACTTTCGCATAGTAAAATGTTACTTAGATGTTACTTCCTACTTAGCTGCTGCCAGTGTATTTCTTTAAGCCCTCAGCCACAGTCTGATGTAGCCGGACAGTAAAACTCCCCAGCAGCACACGGCCTCATGGGATCATAATTACATTTCATTGGGACGACGTCACACACCACGGCAGCTCGGCAGATCCCTAGCGCTGGCATCAGGAATGCACTGAAATGGAACAACTGCCGAGGAGGGAACTATTCCGAGCGCGTTCCTCCAGCCCAGATGACAACTGGGCCAAAGGAGACGACTGCAGCCCAGCCCCACTCCACTCCACTCCCTCATTCTGGCCATCGCTCCCCGCAACAACTGCACCGCCTGCACTGCCCTGCAGTGACGTCGCTCTGCCATAGCTGCATGACACAGCTTTGCCAGTGTGTGTGTGTGTGTGTGTGTGTGTGTGTGTGTGCCCCCCCCTCCACTTACTGTGCCTGTGACAGCAGAGTAGCTAGTTGTCAGTCTAGCTGTATTCAGCTCCAGTGAGATGTCTGTGACTGTTACTGTCCTCTGGAACAACTCCCCCCATATCAGGCCTCAAGATCTCAGTCTGTTATTCTACTTCCTGTGCCAGAGTCAGACATGAGGCCTCCGTCTGTCACCACCCCTCCTGGGTCTTTGGCTGCAGACTAGATATGCTAAGTCAGTCTAGCGCTATTCATCTAGTGCGTATGGATGAGATCTGTGTTAGGACCCCTCATGAGTCAGACGTGAGATCGCAGGCCGTCATTATACTTCCTGTGCCAGACATTAAAAGTCTCCTTCTGTCACAGCCCGTCTTGTGTCTGTGATTACGACGAGATCTCAATCTGCAGTCGGGCTGCCTGTGTGTTTAAGACAACAGGCATCTCAGATTTCAGTCGGTCACTTGAGATATCAGTCAATTATCCTTCTTGTGCCTATGATTACAGACACGAGGCCAGTATGTTATCGTGGGTCTTTTCTCTATGACTACAATTATATAGTCTTATAGTCTGCAACTGTTCCTTTTGTGTCTGTGACTACAGACATGACGTCTCAGTCAAATCTGCTCGCTGTGTATATGATGATTATGCAGTAGATAGGAGACTTCAGTCTGTTGGTGTGCTTCTGGTTTTCTTGATCTCAGCCTAATGGTATTTCTTTTGTGTTTCTGTGACTTTGGACATGAGATCTCGATTTGCTGTTAGCCCTCCTGTTTCTATGACGACAGACCAAATATGTCAGTCAGTCAGTATATCTCTTGTGTCTGTGACTAAGAACATGAGATCTCAGGTTACATCCAAACTAATAGCCTACGGTTGAAAACGCACCAGCGTTGCTACTTTCAGGTCACTGAAGCACAGTACTGAAGAGTTGTTGAGGGCCTATATAAAACAAAGACATTTAAGTTTGCCAACTTTGGTTGTTTTCTGATACAGAGCCAACATTCTCATCTGGACATATCATTTTTAATTTGCATTAGTTCTATGGGTGTTTAGCTCCAGTCTCCCTATCCATCCTGGGTCTACAGTCCTACTTCATGGGTTTCTAGTTCTCTGGAGAATATCACCACTGAAGTCCTAAGATGTCCTCATTCAATCACTACACCACTAAACTCTCCAGCTAAAGACCTAAGGGGCTAGCTTCAGATTGTTGCTAGGCTACCTGTGTCTATGACTACAAACCCAACGCTTATTGTTCTGTTTCTATGGATACAGACCTAAACTGCTATTGTCTCCTGTATCTATGACGACAGATTTCAGCTGTGTTCATTGGGCTTCTGGTGAACATGACTACATACCTGACTCACCATCTCAAATTAACAGAGGCAAGCAGCCCTAGCAGGATATGTAATTAAATGATCATTACAATTACATGCTGTAAATTAATCACGGTGAATAACACACATGAACACACACACACACACACACACACACACACACACACACACACACACACAGACACACACACACACACACCAGGCGAAGTGCTTGTAAGTGGTGATATGAACTTCTGCCCCTGCTCTGGTGCTTGTACTGGCTCTGAGCCAGGGCACTGAGGAGGCATACACACACACACACACACACACACACACACACACACACACACTCAGGAGAGTCTCGCAGGATGGAAACGCAGCCTGGCCACACGCAAACAGGATGAGAACTGCTTTGCACGCTTCATTGTTAAGGGACGTGATTGGAGCAGTGCTGAGAGCTGAAATAGACGAGGACTGTGTGTGTGAGTGTGTGTGTGTGTGAGAGTGTGTGTGTGGCATGATGCGAGGCATTTATCACCAATGAGGTAATGCATTGCTAGACTATGATCCTAACACACTCCTGCCGGTGTGAAACATACAATGCACTCAGCTAATTTAGCTGGAGACAGAGAGAGGGGCTTTTTGATATGCCTTTGGAAAGCCAGAATGTCACTGTCTTTTCTTTTCTTCTTTTTTTGTGAACGGTGCACATTTTTCACCGTCTGAGATGCCTGGGAAAATATACAGAAAGTGGAAAAATGACACAGCTGAGAAGGGAAGGACGGAGGGAGAGAGAGAGAGAGAGAGAGAGAGAGAGAGAGAGAGAGAGAGAGAGAGAGAGAGAGAGAGAGAGAGAGAGAGAGGAGCAGAGGTACAGTAGTGAGGACTTGGGGGATGAGGGGGATGCTGATCCAAGAGTCCCAGTGTCAGCGAGGACAAAAAGGGAAGGGAAAAATAACAACTAGGGAAGGGAAAAATCAAATTACTCAGATGAGGTGGAAACAAACACACACACATGACTTCAAAGCGGCTTCAAAGCTAAGAGGGAGAGAGAGAGAGAGAGAGAGAGAGAGAGAGAGAGAGAGAGAGAGAGAGAATGAGCAAGACAGAAATGGAAAGTGTGGGAAACAGGGAGATGTACAAGAGTGAGAGAGAAAAAGAGATAGAGACAGCTGACAGTCACAACACTGCTGAGGATGCAGATTATGATGCTTCTAGGCTGATGAGAGCGGGAATGATGAAAGCCAAGCTCTCTCCTCTCCTCACCCCCCCCCCCCCCCAAGCCCCGCCCCTCCTCTCCTCTCCGCACTGAGCTGCACTCAGATGCCTCAGCACACTCTCAGCCTCCCAGGTGACACGTCAGGTAAACCAGATGGCTGCACCACTTAAGGTGAATAAAAGGTCAGTCCCAAAAGCCATCTATGGTAAACACAGGGTGAATTTCAGGTGATTCTCCAATCCAAACCATATATGTGACTGCACTGTAGATGGAAGGATACAAGGATGTATTGTATAGTATTGTATTGTATTGTATTGTAACCTTGTCCCCTTATTACAATGCAATATAATACATCCTTGTATCCTTGCTTCCTTGTATCCAAGGGGAATAGATTCTCCAATCCAAGCCATATATGTGACTATAGAGGGAATATAAGGAGAAAGACTATATCATATGTGAAGGTAAGATACATAGATCATAAATGTATGAGCCATGTAAGGGAGATGTGAGGAGAAGCTTTAGGCCATATAAGGTGAATGGAAGTGAGGGAGGGATGGCTGGTGTTTGGTGTTTGGAGGCAGATGCACATGGAAGAAGCGCTGCTGATGTTCTCCAGTGTCCCACACTGTCACTGTCGTCAAGGAGACAAGAGCCTCTGGCATGGCCAACCACTAGAATATTCCACACAAGCATGCCCATACACACAAATACACACACACACACACACACACACAGACTAACACGCTCACACACGGACAAACTCTCCCGGACTAACACAAACACATACACATACACAGACACACACACACACAGACACACACACACACACACACACAAACATGCCTTCTCACTCTCCCTAAAATATGCTCTCACACACAGACACCCACACACACACACACACACACACACACACACACACACACACACACACACACACAGACAAATACACAGGCTAACACCCTCTACACTAACAGACACACATGCCTATCTCACACACCAACCCGTTTTCTTTGGCACGCACTCATGCACACACGCACACACACATCTCCCTGTTGGGCCAACAAAAGAGCTGGATAAGACATCTCTGGCTGTTTCTTGATCCTCTCACAAAGGTGGCTAACCCAGAGCATGAGACTGAGACTGATAGAGATGCTAATGTACTGATGCTCCATGCTCAGCTGAGGGGAACTGGCTAGCGTAAAGTTACTCTTGGATTTACAGCACCTTGCTGTGTTGCTGTGTCTCACACACACACACACACACACACACACACACACACACACACACACACGAACACACACCAAGATTTTGGCTTTGGCTTGGCTCTGGAGTTCCAGCTCACTCCCTCTGGCCTGGCTGGGGGGGCCTTGCTGGGGTGAGCATGAATGGGGAAGCCCTGGAGAACAAAGCAGAGAGAAGCCCTCTGTGTGTGTGTGTGTGTGTGTGTGTGTGTGTGTGTGTGTGTGTGTGTGTGTGTGTGTGTGTGTGTGTGTGTGTTTGGCAGGCTACTCTGAGGGTAAGGCCGGCTTTGTATCCCGTGTGAATACAGATTCCGTGGGCAGAGGTGCATTCTGGGGTAACTGGGGAAGAGTGTGTGTGTGTGTGTGTGTGTGTGTGTGTGTGTGTGTGTGTGTGTGTGTGTGTGTGTGTGTGCATGTTTGTGTTTGTGCAATGGTTTAGCTAGCCTCGTTGCCATGGTGACTATGAATGTGAGCCAATACTATGTGTGCAACAGTTTATGTGTGGGTGTATGTTAGACTGTGTGTGAGTCTATGTGTGTATGACTGAGCATATGGATGAATCTACCTGAACAGCTTGTGTGGCTATGGGGTTCTCAAAGTTTGGACAGGTGAGGGCCAAATCAGGGTCCGGACATTGAATTGAGAAAAAAAAATCCCAGTTTACAATCATTGCAAAAAATAAATGACTATAGATGCCGCTAAACATCACTAAATGGAGATTCTTTCATTCAAGGCAATGCACCGTTTAAACAGTTTTACAGATATTTTCAGATGTTATTATTGCGGGCCGCCAGAAAGGTTTCGTGGGTCTCCATTGGCCCCCATGTGGATCTTTGGGTTGTGCAAAATAAAGAACTTAATTCAACTCAACTGAAACTTTCAGTTGAATTGATGTCACAAACAGGAGGCAGAATGCAAATGAATTTTGTATTAAAGGAATTAAAGTTTTCATTTGTGATTCCTGAATTGAATAAATGTGATCTCAGATGCACAGTTCAGGTGTGTGTCCATCTCCCAACAAGGACTGTGCATAATGAATGTATGTATGTGTGTATGTGTGTGTGTGTGTGTGGGGGGGGGGGGACAAGTGTGTGTGTGTGTGTGTGTGTGTGTGTGTGTGTGTGTATGGGTGGGTACACAGTATGTCTCTAGTCATTCCACTATGCTGTAGTAGTGGAGCACTAGTCTGACTCAGCATTTAAAAAGGCATCTCTCTGTTAAGAGGGCTGCCACTCCCTCTCACAGGACAGATGGACAACCACACACAGGCACACACAGAGGCGCACAAACACACACACACACACACATGTATGTGTGCGCATGCATGCACATATATCACCTGAATTTTTAATGAGCTGCTGAAGATGGCGTCACCTACATCCATACAAATACGCTCAGCCATCAGCACACACACACACACACACACACACACACACACACACACACACACACACATCTGTCTGTGCAGCTGAGCACCACCCTGCTGTCTGAAAGACACACCCATGCAATGTCTGTCCCCGGAGTAGAGAGAGGTCTGATTGGATGAATTCCCAGATTGTGAGAGACTATATGTACATTCATGCATGTGTGTGTGTGTGTGTGTGTGTGTGTGTGTGTGTGTGTGTGTGTGTGTGTGTGTGTGTGTGTGCACCAAGTAATGTTATATCATGGCCCAAATTAGGGCTATGTCAGGGCCAGAATCAGATAGTAATTTCAGGCCTTGGTTAGAGCATTACAGTATTGGGTCAGAGCCCTGAGTCCTATTCAGCAGCATCTCCAGTGACTCATGTAATCAGCTGTAGCTAGAGACCCACAGCACAGCAGTTACTGTAGGCCATTAGCCCCAGCAGAACCGCTCCATTAGACTCAACTAACCCGCCCATTAGCTAAGCGCTAGCAGCACAAACCATTACCGTACTGGCATCGGCAACAGGGCACAAAACATCGCAGGGTCACGTCTGTGTGTGTGTGTGTGTGTGTGTAAGGGTATGTATTTGTGTGTGAGTACTGTCGTTTATGTATGTGTGTGTGTATGTGTGCATATGTGCATACGAGACTGAGGTGTGTGTTTGAGCGTGAGCTTGTGTGTCTGTTTGTCTGTCTGTGCACATCTAGGGCACTCAGCGGGAGTGGTGAGTCTGGCGTTTCACCTGGCATTTATCCATCCAGTGTGTGTGTGTGTGTGTGTGTGTGCGTGTGTGCATGCATGCATGTGTGTTTCTCCTCCAGTCAGTCCCTGAGCTGCTGCTAGGGCTGTGGCTGGTCTGACGGACTCTCAGAGGTCTGATTAAAACATTGGTCTGTTTCAGCAGCTCTTGGAGAGACAGGGAACAGCACGCTACAGCCAATTTACGAAAGATCAGTGCCACACACACACACACACACACACACACTTACTCACGCTACCACGCACACTAACTGAATGAAACTCACTGTGTGAATGTGTGTCTGTGTGTGTCGAGAGAGGGGGGGCATATATGCCTCTGTATTATTTTACCCTGAGGATATACATATGCCCACATAGCCAGAGAAGATAAATATTAACTTTAGACTCAGCAGTGTGTGAGGGGAAAAATAACCCATGTGTGCAACCAGTGAATAGCTTGATGAATGCATGAATGGAATGAATGAATGAATGAAGTCCAGTACAGTAGAAGAGGGATGAATGAAACTGCATAGTATCACATGAATGAATGAGTGAACATGATGCAATAGCCAGGCTTAGCAGCAGCATCTTCGGCAGCACATGGCAACACAGGGTGTGGCTCTCTGAGCCTCAAGCCCCTCTCAGCCTCACTGTACAGCACATGCCTCTCTCTCCCTCTTTTCATCAGCATCACTCTACATCTTTCTCTCAAACTGCCTCTCTCTCTCTCTCTCTCTCTCTCTCTCTCTCTGTTTCTTTTCAGCCTCTTGGTGATTGTCTTCACTCTTACTTAACTTAATCAAATCATCCCCCCTCTCCATTGTCTGTCTACATCTCTTGTTTTCTCGTTCTGTCCCTCTCCTACTGGCATATGTCTGTCAGTAAGAGACCTTCACAAACTAGAGCAAATGAGGGATGCTTCACATCCTGTACTGTACGTCTATGTGGACCAACCTGTGTGTCCAGTGTATGCGTGTATATCATTGTAGGTTATGTGTAGGCCTATGCTCACATAGTTTTTGTGTGTGTGTGTGTGTGTGTGTGTGTGTGTGTGTGTGTGTGTGTGTGTGTGTGTGTGTGTGAGAGAGAGAGAGAGAGAGAGAGAGAGAGAGAGAGAGAGAGAGAGAGAGCACACTCAGATGTCTAAAGCAGAGACCCTGAACATCAACTGCTGTTGGCTGTGCTGTTTTAACTTTGAGATCAGTGATCTATTGGGTGCAGTTTTAGGACATTCAGAGAGCGGGGCGGGCTAGTGTGTGTGTGTGTGTGTGTGTGTGTGTGTGTGTGTGTGTGTGTGACTGTAGGGGGGGGACTACACTCTGAAAGCTCCAGATCTCCTCCAACTCCTGCGCTCTGCCAAATCCCACTTCAAAGCGCTCCCTTGGTAAGACACAAAAACGAAAGCCATGGATATCTTTCTGTTTGTGAACGAGAACACGAATTCACTTCTCTACAATTAAGCCAAAAAACGCTCACGTGTATTTGTACGAGTCTGCAAGGCTTGACAAAAAGGCGTGTGATGAGTTTTCCTTGCAGCGGGCTTAACATGATGTGAGCCGTGCAGCAGCTTCATGCGGTACATGTTCCAACAGCGGCTGGGCGGGACATAGCTCTACCCGAGGACACTCACAAGAAAAGCCGGTTGCATTGCGAAACAAATGGACGAGAAATCAAATTGTCTCGACAAATGATAACAGAATTCCACGTCAGTGAAGCGGGGCTTTATCCTACAAACGTGCCTAATCAGAGTCGGGACAGAGAAATGAGGAAGGAAATCGGACTGGCTGTTCCCCTCCAGGTCGATTTTTTCCATTATCCTGTGCGGCTCTTTATTCGCCATGATCACGGCGTCTCTCTGATTACTTTATGGGAAAATCTACTGTGCCAATAACGCAAACACACATTAGCAGAGGCAGGGAACAGGCCGTTATCCTAAAACAGCTTTAAAAACAAAACCGCGAACCACTCTAACCCAAGTGGGCATCGTAAAAAAAATCCCGAAGACGGCATTGCAACGGATGGGCGGATGCTGGAAACCCATTGCATTTGCTCCACCAGTTGGCGAGCGTCGATAACCACCAGCCCTTGTAACAAAAGAACGTCGCTGTTGCGCCTCTTACATTAGCTTGAGCGGACAATGTCTGTATGCTTCACCGGTGTTATTTCCGAGGACATTAATAGTGTGTTTTAAGATAAGCTAGGCTAAAGTGCATAACCTGCTAATAATGATTCAAAAGACAATGCAGGCTTCAGTGGGCAAGGTATTCACACGCGTAAACGGGAGCACCGACCAAGGAGAAAGAAAGCACAGTTGAAGTAGCATACAGGGAAAGGAATCCAAGTGACATCACATCACATCTCAGTAAAAATATATTTCTGTCTCTGCCCTGCATGAAGTCATTTTGGAACACCCTTGCCCATATAGACTAGCTACAACTCAGGGTCTGCGTTAAACACGTCCCAAAGCTGGTGCAAACAGGTTTCTCTCCCTGTTAAGAACAACTTGTCATTTCAGCACAATAAACCGCTATCACATTCGTGCTTGTCAATCAAAGAGCCTTTTTCATTTCTTTCCAAAACATAAGACGGAACATAATCCTGTGAACTCACGGTTATGCGGGGAATGTTCTTCTTGCCCTGATAGCCAGACATCTTCGCCGCTGTGTGTGTGTGTAATTACTGTCTTCACGAACCGCTATCAGTGAAAAGAGATGCGCAGGCTTATGTAAAGGTCTGAGGCCGGAGGAGGGCTGTGACAAGCTAAAGGAATAGCTATGGAACGGAACAGAACAGACTGGCGTGAAAAAGAAGAGGCTCTAACTCAAAACAGTTCGGGAAGTAGCCGGACGTCTCCAGTCTCCTCTCGGCTGTCTCTCCTGTCTCTCTCTCACTCCACCAATGCACCAAGTCCGCCCAGACAATCTCAGAGACTGAAGAGAGAGATTTTTTTTCCTGAGCGGAGTCAGCGTGCATGCGCAGGGACCCGCCCTACTCCAAGCTGCCCCTCCCCGTGTCCACTTCTCCCGCTCGGGACAGAAAACGGGGACCGATTCCAATGACCCGTTTCCAAAAAGGCAACCACCCTGACACACCGCGCAGATTCAACTGTTCTTTTTCAGTACACGGTAGGCCTCTTGTATCAGTGTGAACACATTTCAGTGAACAATGTCAAATTTAAAGGAATAAAAGCCAACTCAATAATTATAAACACGTGATGAATGGAAAAAAGTTTCCCACCCAAGCTAGTGATCATCAGTGCCAAATGATGCATTAAATGTTAGCTTGGTAGATTGGTCTAAAACACAGTGGAAATGAATTGTGAACTACTAATGTAGCATCAGGCCACGATGACACTGTCTACTGATCAGAAATTATGCCATCATGCTCATCCATCAGTAATCTCTACTTGCGCTCTTATACTGCAGCACACCATGTCCTGGTATTGATCCGGATCCATCAGTATAGCAAGGGGAATTATTGCAGCAGCTTTCAATCAATTCAAAAGACTGCAAGATTGCTGCCCACTTACTTTCCCACTCTGTGTGGGTTTGTGTGTGATCATATGTGTGGGGGTTTGTGTGTGTATGTTTCAGTGTGACTGTGTGTGTGTGTGTGTGTGTGTGTGTGCTGTGTGTGTGTTTGTGTGTGTGTGTGTGTGTGTGTGTGTGTGTGTGTGTGTGTGTGTGTGTGTGTGCAGAGAACCTCTAAACCCAGAGGAAATGTGTGGCACCACCTCCATTTGGACAGGAAAGAGCCATTGACTAACCGGGTGTTGCCCACTCACTCGGGCTGGTGTGTGTGTGTGTGTGTGTGTGTGTGTGTGTGTGTGTGTGTGTGTGTGTGTGTGTGCATGATAGCATCATTCCATCCAAGAGCTACTGAGTGTTCAAACAAATATTGATCTAAGACTTTAATACCACTCATTATTCTAACACAACACATATGAGCCTGCAAAGAAATTTGAATGTTTGGTATAATGTGATCATTTCTGTATGTTCAATTACAGTTTTAGTTTAGAAATGGTCAATTAATAAACAAGGCACAACTTGTGACAATAAGTCTGATGAACACACACACACACACACACACACACACACACACACACACACACACACACACACACACACACACACATCTATAGAGGATGCATCATGAGTTTGCTAGTCAGTTCCTGAATTCTATGGCATCAAAGGAATGTCCTACAAAGACTAATTGTGTTGCCCTAGTTTATATAATATACTGTGTATTCTATAGCGTGCACAGGGCTTAATTGGTCATTATTGCCCTATTCACAAGCCTTGCAAAAGAATGAAATAGGAGGCCTATGTAGAGAATACACAACTATGTAAATATAAACATATTCAAAGTAAATACTTGAGTTCAACAACAAAAAAGTGAAGCAGTGGATGAATGCCAACGAGACAGTAACCTTTGCATAAGTCTTCATTCAAAAGCTCGTATTGCTTCAGCTGTGAAAGAAAGCCACCAGACAGATCCTTCCCCATCCATAATGCAACAGCAGTTTTCCACAAGACAGGATGTAGGCCTACATGGCAGTCGCTGACCAGTGCAGAAACACTGTGATTGGGCTATGTGTGTGTGTGTGTGTGTGTGTGTGTGTGTGTGTGTGTGTGTGCATAATGGATTAGCCTGTTATGTGTGTCTGTGTGTGCATTTATGCATATTTCTGCCCAGCAGGGGAGGGTGTCCTGGGTCAATTAAAGGTCTATTAGGATGGTGGTGGAGCCGGGTTGAGTAGCCACCCTCTTCCCCTCCACCCTACTGTCCCACCTCTGCACTAATGGCCCCACTAGGCTGGGTGGAGGAGGATAGATGGATGAGCTGTCACATAACACTAACATGCTCTTCTCAGGCATGGGTGGGACTGACCATCTCATGAACATAGATATACTGAATGTTCACGGTAAACCAGTCCATAGCATGCTTGTGTACATGATAGATACAGTAGATAGATAGATAGATAGATAGATAGATAGATAGATAGATAGATAGATAGATAGATAGATATTCTATGCTAGCAGTGAAGGAACACACACACAATGAAAAATAATAATAATCATAATTAAAAAAAAAAAAAAGATTTACAGTGGCTATTTCATTCAGTACTTGCCTTGTCGTTGATGTTTTGCAGCGCTTCCTTGCCGGTACTGTGACGGATCTCTACCTTGGGTCGAGAGATATCTCCTTGCTTCTCAATCACCCGGCCGCCGGGCTGGGCTGATCTACCGCTCGTGGACAGGGCATCAAAATCCAAGGTTTTGCTGTCGCTCGAGCCCTCCACGGGGCAGAACATGCCACAGAATTTCTGTCGTGGCTTGGGGCTTCCTGAGCCCATGTTCTTGAAGAAAGCGGGTACATCCTCGGTAGTGGCCATTGTTGGGGAGACAAGAGAGGCTGATCTGTGTTGTTGGGGGAGAAACGGCGCTGGTCGCGAAAGATGCAAGTCAGAGCCACCACCGCCTTTCCGGTGAATGCAGGTGGTCCTTCTCTCAATGCTTGAGCATCAATATGCGTCTCTGGTCCTCTGGGCTGAAACGCACATAAAACATTTGCACTTCAACCACGGTTGATACTGCGGTAATTTAGGTGCTACTCCCACTCATAGGAGAGCTTTGCTAATATTTACACATAAAGCCATTGATGACAGTCCGTGGTTTCAGTGGTAGGAGTTACGGGCATCATCATCACAAAGCCGTTCAATCAAGAAGTCAAACTATCTGTTGCATACAATTACAATACATGCAAACCCGAAGGAATATGACAAAATGCATACATGATCGTAAACAACACTTTCTTACAGTAGAGTGGATCGTTTACATTTATGATGATCTTATCTTAATGATGGTTCAAGGCTACACTTGTGTTAAATCTAGCGTGGATAACCAGCTGAGACAGGAGGAGGAGGTGTAGGCTTGGCTACCGTAGAAGCGACTCCCACTCAGGCGCGCTGAAGAAGCAGGGCGGGAGGGAGCGACCGGCGGCTTTCTCCGGAAGTGCAGCAGTTTGAGGATGGCAGAAAATGACACGGACACCCCTGGACTTCTGCCGTTCGTTTCTCGGATCATTTACCAATTCACCCGATCGGCAAAATACGCCCCGAGAATGACGTCTTCAAAGGATGAATAAGCACACGATCAGACAAATAACAAGAGCCGTAGCTAAAAGTTTATGATCACCAGATATTGTGTGGTTTTGGGTATGACAACAATCGAGTCTGTTTTAAACATTGCTTATGTTTATTGATGTTGTGATTGGAAAATGTGTCAGCCTTTGAACCAGACGGTCCGCACACCTTTGGTTGTTTGCTGCGTCACGGCCGACGGCTGGCGAAGGGCGCTGTCCCTTCAGCACCATTCTGCTGTGATCCCGTGGAGCGACACGTCGCGAGAGGAGAACGTCTCGAATCCGGCCGTTAATTAATGGTACTAGTAGCAGCACTAAAAGAAGATTCTGTATTTGATTTATATTATGACAATTTAGCTATAATCAGCAAAAAGCCGGTTCAAGTGCTAATCTAGGTAACGCTCTCAGCACTTACTTGTGTTTCACGCAACACTATCTACGTCGAGCTTACAGTAAATCGTGATGCATGAGGTTTTACAGCTTTATTTAAAAGAAACAAACACAGTAGGTTAGTTGTAATTTCTTATTGAGACGTCTGTGGAATATTTTAGCGTTGCATAACTTACAATCACACACTGACGAGTAAAGCACACATTTCATTTTGGACACACACACACACACACACACACACACACACACACACACACACACAGTCTGCACTCCATCGCCAGGCCTGACAGCAATGGCAGCACAGACCAGAGCCCGGATCCCAAACACAAGGGCGTTTTGTTCTCCCCTCCAAAAGCTTTGCCATAATTGCCAGAGCCAAGGGCCAGTTTCCATAACAACACAAGAGTCGAGCGACCAGTCTGGCATCCTCTCCCCCGGAGACATGCGTGAGGGGCGGGAGACGGAGAGAGGAAGGGGTGGGGTGAGGTAATAAAGGAGGGCGGGGTCATAGAGCAAAGCGAAGTTTCAGACACAAAAGACCCCCAACCACCACCACCACCGCCCTCTCTCTTTTCATCTGTCAGCTTGCCCTGACACAGATAGGCCTACATTTAAGCTATGAGCAAAGAACCTGAGCACAGCTATTCTGCACTGTTCTAACTTCTATACTCATTGTCAGTTGTAAATGTCAGTTTCTCATACATAGGCCTATGCTATAGGCTAGGCAACACAGTCACTCAGCTACCAAGTGGGCCGACTTGCCAAATCAATAAAGCTCCAACCACTGTGTGAGTACTGTCAGCCTGTACTGTAAGGTAAATCCCCTCCCCCTATCCATATGAACACACACACACACACACACACACACACACACACACACACCAGACTCATCATATCTCATGACTCCTCCCTCTAAGATGTTACCATGGGTAACAGGGTGGTGGCCAACTGTATGAGAGAGACAGAGATTGCATGTGTGTGTGAGTGTGTGTGTTTACTTATGATTTTGTGCAGTGCACTGTCATGTGTTAACTCCTCCTGGCTGATTAGTTTGTTTGCTCTTTGCTGGCTGCCTCTTCCTCTTGTGTCACTCTCTGACAGGCAAATGTTTTCCAGAGGACGCTCTGGATTTGTAGCCCCGGTGACGCTAACATCAGGACACGGTTAATTGTGCGGAAGAATGCTGGCTAAAAGCAAGTGCAATCAATCTTAGAAAACACACAAGGTCAAACAACACACGCGCGCACACACACACACACACACGCACGCACACGCACACGCACGCACACACACACACACACACACACACACACACACACACACACACACACACACACACACACACACAGGCTATACAGATCTTTAGAACTTCTCGAAGAGGTGGTATCAGCCTGTAAACTACAATGACCCCATTTGAAGCTGCAACTCAAGTTCTCACAGACATCCCCATTCTACTGTACCCTGATTTCTAACCTCTCACAGAGGCATCCCCCCACTGATACCCCAAATATACAGATGCTTTTGGAGATTTTAATAGTCTCCGACTAGCTTGGTTTACACAACCAATTGCTCAGTCTCAGATTGTGTTCTGACTATTTCTCTCAATCTCAGATTGAGAATGGCCTGGCTTCTTTTCCAGTCTTCTCCATTTTAGCTCTTCCTGGAATATCTTTTTGTTACTGATGTATAGTTGCTGTTTTGATTTGCTTTGTATGTATATGTCTGTGTGTGTGTGTGTGTGTGTGTGTGTGTGTGTGTGTGTGTGTGTGTGTGAGAGAGAGAGAGAGAGAGAGAGAGAGAGAGAGAGAGAGAGAGAGAGAGAGACCCATGCAGTGTGATGATCGCAGAGTCTGAGAGATTGACTTTCAAATGACAGGAAAAAAAATGACGTGGTGTAATGGATATAGGAACAGAACTGATGCAACTAAACCAAACAAAGTCAAAATTTACATCGCTTTGAACATGATCCTTTTTTTACAGTCTTACAATGTAGAATAGGGACCGGCTGTGCACTAAACAGTTGAGCATTTATGTATTTGGACACGCCTTGAGTTCCAAGTCTTGGCCACCAGAGGGCGCCTGGTGGATAAGTTACAGCCCAGTAGGGCAGGGCCTTAAGCATGCAGAGAGAGCATGGAGCTGGGAGTAGGACGGGGTGGGAAATAGGGAATGAGTGGGGGACTGTGGGAGTCACATAATGAGATAACAAAATCAAACTGCTACTGCAGGAACTGAGTTTTTGTGGTTGTTTGATGGGACATGCTGGGAATGTTGGCTACTTTGTGTCCTTGTGGATACAGAGGACAAGTGTTTTTTTTTTTTAAAAAAATATGATGAAATCCAGGGCTGGGGATGTGGCAATGCAGTTGTCTATTGTCAAGTTGCTAACAGGTTAATAACTATGGTGTTAAGAAACGCACTGGGGTGTTTGTAGGAGTAATCGTTGATCTCAAAACATGTCACTTCAATTACAATAGCTGCTCAGTGCTATGTTATTTGTGAGAACAGTGGTTTGCGCTCTCTCTCTCTCTCTCTCTCTCTCGCTCTCACACACACACACACACACACACACACACACACACACACACACACACACACACACACACACACACACACACAGACAAAGTGTGAAGTGTGGTGTTCTTTAAGAAGTCAATGGTTATTTCCAAAGTCACCGAAGTAGCCTTGCTTTCTAGTACAGACCCCTGGTCAAGAGACAGACGTAAACACACACACACACACACACACACAGAAACACAAACAGCCCATCACCACCGACACGTGGTGGTGACCTCTGAAGTGGGATCTTGCTGACAGTGACTGATGAACTGTGGGTCAAAGGTGACATTAGTGGGAGTCCTGCATTGGCGTTCACACACTCCCATTGATAGCAAACACAAAACACTCACAGGCACAAGAGAAAGTGACTGACCTCCATAAATCTATAGGTGCCCCACTAACTGACCACCATAAACCTATAGGTGCCCCAGTGAAAGGGAGAGCAAGAAGCCAATATGAGCCAGGCCAACACACATACGCATAGCACCAAACCCATTTTTTTCCTATCAACCTCCAGAGAAGTTCTCAGAACTGTTAGGGGTGACCTGTGAAAATCACAAATTCAATCGCAATACTGTAATGTCAGAAGCCTGTAATGTACAATGGCAACAATATTTGATTGTGCATATCCATACAAGAAAATATATACAGAAAAGTAACTTTTACACAAAATAACTTTGTTTGGCACTCACCTTTATGTATGCGCATGCACAAACACACTCACACACACACACACACACACACACTGCACGTACACACACAAACCACTGCACCCATTCCCTGAGGCATACACCACCTAAAGAGAGTCACAAATAAGCACTCTGGGAATAGTGTATGCACACACACACACACACACCTTCTCCACTCTCCTTTTGGCCCTGGAGCTAGGGGGTGAGGGGACTAGATGCGTCCGCACCAGAAATAGACAGTCAGCGGAACGTCAACAAGCGCTGTTGCGTGAGCAACCACCGGGGGAATGTTGGTGGCTGGAATGTGTGTTGGATACAGGCCGGGTGTGTGTGTGTGTGTGTCGGGTTCTAGAACGTGCCGAAGCTGTGTGAGAGCCAGCCTGGCTCTTACTGGCCAGCGCAGCACAGGCTCAGGCACGGCAGCATGACTTGCATAACTGCAGCCCCCCGCCTGTGAGCGCAGAGGAGACTCCGTGCTATTGCTGCTGCTACTGCTGCGGATTCACAACACACACACACACACACACACACACACACAAGCAAGAGACAGTTCTTCCTACACACAGTTTGCAAGAATATACACATACTTACACAATCAGGCTGCAAGACATTCATCATAGGCACATACGAATGACAGCACACACACACACACACAGGCTGCAAGGAGGTCCGGCCACAGAGGCTGTAAGGCATTCCAGTCACACACACAAACACACACACCTACACAGGTTGCAAATCAGTCCAGTCACTTGCATGCATGCATGCACACACATATATATATACACACACACACACACACACACACAGGTTCTACGGTAACCGAGTTACACACAAACACACATATCCACACACACACACACACACACACATACATTCTCACCAGATGTGCTGACAAAGCGATTTTGGGTTAGACGAAAGCTTTCATTATGCAAGCTTCCAGCCGCTGCAGTAGGGTGGAGCACAGAGTGTGAGCAGGCAGAGGATGAAGACCAGCCTCTGGCACAGGGATGCCAAAAAGCAGGTCACTGTGTTCACTTGGGCTAAATTCTCACACACACACTCACTCACACACACACACACACACACTTGAGCCAGTGGCATATGACGTCACGGAACATCATTGACGAGCTGAGAACTACTGCTGGTACTGCCAAACATACACACACACACACACAGCTGCAAGGCAGTCCAGTCATACACAATTATAAAAACATACATACGAACACACACACACACACACACACTGCTGTTTGACCGGACAGGAACTGGACTAACCCTGAGTTAACTTTCAGTGCGCCAAATTTCCATTGCTTTAATTCATAATAGACAACAGGCTCTAGGGCTGGAAAAAGCAGACACCAAGATCCAACAGTACACACATATAGACGTCTGTTTCCCCTTCATACAAGAGAGACTGGTGGTGCTTTTCACAGGGCATTCTTTCTTTCTGCATGGGTGTTGTTATGTTATTCTAGAGAGAACAAACTGGATAGTTGAAATAAGAAATAAAACACAGAAGCTCAACATATTAGGAGCAGTTTGTTCATTTTTTATTGATAAAATTCGTCCAATTGTCCAATCAGGGATGGAAAAAATTAAATAAAAAACAAGTACTATATATATTTTATTTATTTTTATTTTATTTTACAAATCTTGTAACCATGTCTGTCTCGACCCTCTGGGCATGCTGCTTAGTAAAACTTGCCCCCAGCCCCCATTTTAATTTCTTTCCAGTTGCAGTTACATCTAAAAGAAGAAGAAGAAGAAAAAAAAACACCTCTGTTGGTTTCATCTTTTCGCAGTCCTGTATCACTTTCTCTGTGCGTTCATTCTGAGTAGCCTCTGAGTCTCAAAATACGAGACAAATAAACAAACATGTAGCAAAACAAAAACAAACAAAAACAAAAAACAAAAAAAACTAAACAAAACAAATCACGCCAAACATTAACACAAAACAAACTGAAAAAAAGCAAAATGCTGTTTTTACATTTTTTTTTCGGCAGCAATGAGAACCCAACCCTAACTTTGTGGCACCAAAACCCATAACACTCCTCAGTTTTGCACTATGAGACATTATATAGCAGGTAGACGACCCCAATTCCTTATCCACTTATCGAAATATGAATTGAGAGACACTCTAAGAAGCTGCATGGCTGTACACAACAGGCACATGGGTCATTAGAATGCTTTGTCTAGTTTCTGCAGGTGAGCCAATGAACATGAAGGAAACAGAAGCCATCTTGAAAATGAGATCAATTAAAGCAAAGATAGATGTTCTGCCCACTGACGCTGCAAACGACTCATGTTAGATGTTATTTGCAAAAAGGGAAAAAAAAGGAAAACAAAAACGATTCATGCTAGTTGTTCTCTGCACTGACACCAATTCAAAGGGAATTGTGTTTTACACCTGTAGATCAACTCAAGATTGAGGTTTTCTGTACAGAGATCAGCTCAAGCCCGGTAGACTCTGAAATGTTTATCATCCAACGGCAAGCTCTAGTCTCCTGTTTCATCGTGGGTTTTGTAAGATCATGAAGAGGAAGGGGGGGCTAGTGTTAGTCTGTGTGTTATGTAAGCATGTTCTGGTTTGAGAACTCTACTCATGTTGCCTACTTAGCCACGTCTATACATGCAGAGAGAGAGAGAGAGAGAGAGAGAGAGAGAGAGAGAGAGAGAGAGAGAGAGAGAGAGAGAGAGAGAGAGGACTTAATGATACATGTTTCATGCCGGTGGAGTAGGTTCAGTACAACCCAGACCAGAGCATGATGGGAGTATGGCCTAGAAGCCAAAGCTGGGGGAGAGGGATCCTTACACTCAACCAAAACAAAACAAAACAAAACAAAACAAAACAAAAGGAAACAAAGTTTTCAGCTCATACGTAGTAAGCAATAGGTATGGTGGCCTACCTCCAAAGCTACACAAACACAAACTCTCCAAGCTCCCCAGTGCTTGCAAGAGGATCAGGATCCACAAAGTGATCCTTTAAGGGTCAGTCAGTGACTGTGCACTTCTCACCTGGCCCTGATCACACCTGTGTGCCTCCCTGTGCCTGACATGACATGATATGTAGAAGAAACAGAAAGACAAGCGTAGGTGAATGCCATCCTTAGACCATCTGCTCCTATGAGCCCCAACAGCTCATGTCTGCCACGTCTGACCCCCCCACACACACACATCATCATGCCAGCTCAGCAAGGCTGTTTCCATGACAACACGGGCAGCGAAAGTACTGTTCCCATCATGCATTTCTCTTTATGTTAAAGTTAAAGATTAGCAAAAAAAAAGGGTAAAGAGAAAGAGTCTGAAGTGTGAATTGTGATGTGATTGTGTGTGTGTGTGTGTGTGTGTGT
>JAODXP020000008.1:5174901-5192401 GCA_027497455.2 Sardinella longiceps | reverse complement strand
ACTATATTCTGGGGAACATTTGAGCTTTATCCCCTGCATAGTGGAAGTGTATCTCACTGAACTGAGTAACTAGTAAGTCCCTCTAACCCTGGATCTGTGGACAACGGACTGGAAGCCCATCTCCGTACATTGAGTGACTACTGTATGTCTCTCTAAACAACACTACACAGGGATAGTACACATTAACCGTGTGTATCTAGGAGTGTGTGTGTGTGTATGTGTGTGTGTGTGTGTGTGTGTGTGTGTGTGTGTGGGTGAGTATTGAGGGTGTAATACTTCACACCCTGTCAAACACAATGAAATATAAATGGCAGGAAAAAGTACAACTTTGTATGCATCTGTGTCTGTGAGACAGGGTGTATCTAGTTGTTTCTATGTATATCTGGGTCTATATATTGTGTGTATGTGTGTGTGTGTGCGTGCGTGTGTGTGTGTGTGTGTATGTATGTGTGTGTATGTGTGTATGTATATGTGTGCGTGAGTGTGTGTCATACCTGACTGTCTCGTCTGTTGTCCACATCAAAGATGATCTGGCCTTCATCCTGGGGACTGTGAGGACGTGGAGGACTAATAAGCATAAGCATAAGCACACACACACACACACACACACACACACACACACACACATACACACACACACAATTAATTCTTACTCAAAACTACAAAACAAACACGAACAAAATACACCCACAGATTCAGGAAAGTAATCACCCACTTACGTCTGACACAGACACAATTAGACAAACTCAGAGGTTGAAAAAAGAGCTAACATTTCAAACGCAAACAAACAGTTACAACATAATAATGAAAGCATTTAAAGACTAAATTCTGAGACAGTTCACTCTCTCACACACACGCGCACGCCCGCTCGCGCACACACACACACACACACACACACACACACACACACACACACACACACACACACACACACACAGTTTGTGCTGTCTTACTGCAATTGCTTCTGTTAGTGCTTCACATGATCCATTGTGTAAACTAAAGACGTGGCCAAATGCATCCTCAAACATCCCAATCTGAGGAGCTGAATCACCCTATGTTTGGCTTGTCTTTCATAAGGTCTACTTGTCATCTGATTGCCCAAGACCCCCACAGAGGGCTCATGGGAGATGTCAGACAGGTCCAGATGAGATCTCTCTCTCTCTCTCTCTCTCTCTCTCTCTCTCTCTCTCTCTCTCTCTCTCTCTCTCTCTCTCTCTCTCTCTAGGTTTGTTTAACTGGAGTGTATGTTTAACTGGATTGCACAAGTGATGGTTTAAAAGGATTCAGATATTATTTCTTTGTGTGTGTGTGTGTGTGTGTGTGTGTGTGTGTGTTTGATGTTTATGGCTCCACAGGGACTCTGAGGGAGATTATGCTGGTTTGGATGAGAGGGGTAGATTGGATGGGTACTAAATTGCTGCCACACACCCCGTCATTACACTGTGTGTGTGTGTCTGTCTGTCTCTGTGTTTGCATTTGTGTGTTTGATTGAGGGTGGATAATGTTGACTCTACAGGTTTAAATAAGATAGGAAATCAACTGCTGACACACACCCTATCATTATCCTCTGTGTGTGTGTGTGTGTGTGTGTGTGTGTGTGTGTGTGTGTGTGTGTGTGTGTGTATATGTGTGTGTGTGCATGTGTGTTTTTATACTGCTTGTGTGCTCGATTGAGATTGATTGTGTCTTATTTGTGTGTTTGTTTGTGAGGGTGTCTGTGTGTGTCCAGTGACGGCTTTTAGGCAGGTGACTCAGAAACAACTGAGTTTGACTTGAGATAAGAGAAGCTCAGGGCGGTAGATAAGGGGAGGGCTACTGGGAAACCAAGAGTGAAGGGGGTGGGGGGGGGGGGGTGTTCGTGAGTGTTCAACAACATGACGCAAGAAACAGGTGCAAGGGACAACTTGTCAACAATCTTGTGACACACACATACACACACACACAACACACACACACTAGTGTCCCTTCATCAACTCCCTGAAGGCTTGAGTATACGTAGTCATGTCAAACTTGCACGTATACACGACTCAGCACTCATGTTCACCAAATCATACAACAGCAGCCAATGTAATCTATATTGGTTTTCCTTGTAATCTTTAGTGGTTTTCACACACACACACACACACACACACACACACACACACTGAGACCACAGACCACAGACCTAGCTCTGAGACCACAGACCTAGCTCTAAGTTTTCTTGTCATGCACACCCATGCATGCACGCACGCACGCGCGCACGCACATGCACACACACACACAAACACACCAGTCTGAGACCTCAGACCCAGCTCTGACTCGTCTCTCTATCACTTCAACACACACACGCACACACACACAGACACACACACCAGCTCTCACCTGTCACAGGAGGAGTTGCTGCGACTGGACTCGTGCTGGGCGTCCAGCAAGATCTTCTCCATGTCCCCGTTGTGGATGGATGAGGACGAGGGCACGTGCTCCAGTCCTCCAACTATCCCATCATCCTCCTCAACCACCTGCGGCAGCACTGGGGGCAGCGCTGGGGTCACTGGGGTCACTGCGGCCGCACCAGGCCCTGGGGAAGAGGTGGAGGTGGAGGTGGAAGGGGAGGGGGTGGAGGAGGAGGTAGAAGGTGGGGGGTGGGCACCTCCACTTCTGTTCATCTCCAGCTCAACCCACGACCCTGCAGAGGAGAAGAAGAAGAGGAGGAAGAGGAGGAGGAGGAGGAAGAGAAGGAGGAGAGGAGGTGGATGAAGTAGTGGAGGTAGAGGTGAAATGGAGGAAGAAAAGGTGAAGAAGAGGGGAAAAAAGGAGATATAAAAAAATAAAAAGAAAATAAAGATGAGCAAGAGAGGAAGAAACACATGAAAGAGAGAGGGAAAAAAGAGAGAAGAGAAGGAAAGAGAGAAGTACAATGAGTGACAAATATGATAAAAGTACTTCTAACGTCAAATCTCAAGATTATCATACCTCAACATCATTAATCGTATCTAAACATCACTAAGCTCAAATAAATCATTTTGACACATCTAGACTCAAGATCAAGGTTTGTTAAGAGATCAAAGTAATTGGTGATGAGCCATATAGATGCAGATGAAGAGAGATTACTGACTTAGCTACACTTCAAACTTTCTGTGTCTGACCTAAATTCTTTAACAAACTCTCCTAATTACCAGTCAAATATAATTATGAGTCAAATCTAATTTCAATAATCTCGTTTGACAGTATTCAGTTTTTCCTTCAATGTAAACAATAAGTTCTGTATGTTTGACGTATGTCCTAATGAAGGTTGTACGTGTCCTCAACTGTGTACGCTAGATACTGTACGTGTCCTGGGCTGCAGAATCCTTCCACAGAAATCACCCTGGAGAGTCTTGACCCTTTGGACAGGGATACAAGACTCGAAATAACTGACAACCGAGCCTTGGGGAGACAATTCTCAGGGGGATATTTCATTCAAAGAGTTTGATTTCTCATATACGTTGAATGGGGATGAGATGCATATCATATTTAAAATATCAGAGAGAGAGAGAGAGAGAGAGAGAGAGAGAGAGAGAGAGAGAGAGAGAGAGAGAGAAAGAGAGAGAGAGAGAGAGAGAGAGAGAGAGAGAGAGAGAGAGAGAGAGAGAGAGAGAGAGAGAGAGGAGAGAGAGAATTCTGACAGTCATGTGCAAGATGTCTGACTATGAAGGGCATGAGTGAGTGAGTGAGTGGTTGGGTATGCCCACTGCACTGCCTATGTTCTATTTCCTACATGCTGAGTGGGCAACAACTGTCAGTCAGAGGATGCCACTCCCGACCACAAGGCCCTTCTGATCCAAGCTCTACGTGAGCCTCCGCAGGAACACACTCCAGTCAGCTAGGGGAGGGACCAGAGCCTATTACTCGCACTCCAGTACACGCAGACACAGACACAGACACAGACACACACACACACACACACACACACAGATGTCTACACGCTCATTAACCTCATTCTCTCTCAGACTAAAACCAGTCTGCACAGTCATCACACACATGCATGTGCACACACACTCACTCACTCACTCACACACACACACACACACACACACACACACACACACACACACACACACACACACACACACAAGCGGTCATCAACTGTGATGTGCATATCTTCTCATGTGACACAAAAGAACACAAAGTTAGCTTCCACGGATGTTATCTCTGCACTATAACGACACTGTGAGTTAATCTTGATCCCCACACCCCACGCCAACCAACAGTCAGAAAGATGTTAGCACAACTAATAGTGAAGCAACATAAAGGTTTTATCAAACACAGTGGTTCCCAGACTTGTAACACTTGCGTACTCCCTGAGAAAACAAAGAGTCTTCACAGTTTAGTGAAGTCTACTGGGGACAGGTTGAGTACAAGATCTCTTTCCACATAGTCTGTACCTAAACTTTATCTTTATGTTGTTGAGAGTTGAGGACTCATTCACAGATTTATTTGTGTGCCTCCCTAGAACTGATTGAAGAACACCCAGAGTGACAAATACTGATGTAGAGCATTTAAATGACAAACAGCGCACATCATGAACTTGAAAGTAAAAAGCCTATAGCAGCGGTGATCAAAACAAAGACTAAAGATAAATGGTGATTGTAATGGTTATTATTAGCCAATAACCTATTAGTCATGTGTCAATAAATGTCAATAGTTTCTGATTGGCTATCATTGCTTTTATTGGCTTCAAAATTGATCTGAAAGTGATCCTAATAGTATTGTTACACGTGGTTGTCATGATAGCCTGTGATGTGGAGACTAACACATTAATTAGATTACTCATTAAGTAGAGTGATATTTATAAGCTGCTATAGCTATACAACTCTTCAGGTGAATGGTGAATTCATCACTATGGTATGGCTATACGTTTTGATGCTCTTATTAGAGCAGTGTAATTTATTGCAAGATTGTAATTAACAGCAACAGCACATATGGAGATTCTCCGCCACATATGGGGATTAACCCTAGCACTAAAACAGGGAACAACTTTCTCTCTTGCCGTGCCTTTAGACAAGTGCTTCCTCATATACACACACAGACACAAATAGAGACACTTTCTCTTACTTGCCATCTAGCCTATAGCATGTCCAGACGTCTGACGTGTGTCAGGACAGAGAGCAAGACGGTGAGTGTGCGTGTATGTGTGTGTGTGTTGGAGTTGGGACACAAACACGAGCAAGTCCACACACACAATAATCCTCACCACCAGAATTGGGAGAAACACTCTGCCAATCCTATACTCTAAAGGTCACAACACACACGCATGCACTCACACACACACACACACACACACACACACACACACACACACACACACACACACACACACACACACCATCATAAACTGAATGATATGTGAGGTATGATCAAGATGATGGCTTCTCATGATCACACAAGCATGCCTTGAGTGTGTGATCGCAATGAGGGTTGCATGATTATGAGTGTGCATGTGTGCGTGATTTGTGGTCAAGACAGATTGTGGCTGTAAAGTGTGTGTGTGTGTGTGTGTGTGTGTGTGTGTGTGTCTTTGTGTCTTTGAGCATGGTTATTTTGAATTGTGGACACAAATAAAGAAGTAAAATGTGTGTGTGTGTGTGTGTGTGTGTGTGTGTGTGTGTGTGTGTGTGTGTGTGTGACAGCCTATGTGTGAGTGTGTGTGTGGCTGCCCATGGAGCAAGCGTGTGTTTGTGTGTGTGTGTTTGCTTGGTTGAGAGTGTGTATGGAGACAAAGAGGATCCAGAGAGACAGAGCACATGACTTCCTCTGGCTCAGTAAACAGAGCAGTCATGTGACCCCGCCTCAGGCACACACATACTGCTGAGGTATGAGCCTGCAGTCGTAACTCACTGGGACAGCACAGCGTCCACTCACACCTGATACAAACACACACACACACACACACACTCTATACTTCACACACTTAACTACTCATCTCCTCTCTCCCCACACACCCATAGCTTTGCCTAATTGAACTCTCTTTTGCTCACATTTTACTCTGTACCCTGAACACTCTACTCTCTCTCTGTCACACACACACACACACACACACACACACACACACACACACACACACACACACACACACACACACACACACACACACACATTATACCCTTGTCTCAGTCTCTCGTCTCTGGACTGCCCATCCTAGTGTCCACAACGCTGCGCTGGCCCTTGTTCCAACATAAACAAACAAAGTTGCCATGACACCACCCTAGCTGAACGTTCTAGCAGCTGGGCCCTGGTGGCCGTCCGTCCAGGTAATAAAGCTGGGAGATCTATTGAAATAACAACAGCCCTGACATGGCACACACACACACACACACACACACACACACACACACACACACACACACACACACACACACACACACTAGTTGGCTGGCTGGCTGGCTGGCTGTCATTTTTACCCAGCTTGCTTTAATGGGCTTTACTCAGGGATTACCACACATACACTCCTAAACAACACCTCTCTGGTGTACATGTCCTCATTCACACCATAGGATTGCCAGGAAACCAGTGAACAAATGAGCTCATCACATCAAAATAAAACTACTCACTGGACAGCACAAAGACTGGGATAGGCTCACATACAATTTAATAAAAAAAGGCCTATTACAACTATCGTTCCACAGCAGTTGAATTAGATATATCTTCAGACAAACACTTGGTGAAAAAAAACAAAAACAAACATCTATTCATTAATGACAACCTGCCACTGGAACTGGCACTGGCACCTGGCTACAGATCCACCTCTCTCTCGGATGTTTCCTAAAAAAATGTTCCTCACGTCCGAAACGTTCTCCTATGCTGCGTCCAGAAATAGAGGCGCGCCGAGGGGGCTACCGGGCACTTGGGGGCAGCTCTGACGCTGCTGGAACACTCTTTCCTAACACACGACCACTCAGTCAGTGTTGTCGCCTGAACATCTAGTAGGCCTACAGCTTTCAAATTGACGACTTGATATGTTTATCATTAGAAACCTGAATGGGAGCACGATGCGCAATAGCCCTAGGCTACTGCACGTTTCGGACTGAGACTAGGCCTACAGCAGAATTTAACTGACAACACGAACTACACGAACAACAAGAATAAAGTGATAAGGGAAGCGCTAATTGACAGTCAACTGGCTTTTTTGTACATACTGCTGTTAAGGACAACTAGCCTATTTGTTGACTTGTTATTCAGCAGGCGAGTTTCAAACCGCGCAGACACAAAGACGACTAAAGACAGTGGTGTTTATGAAGCTCGACTCGTTTATTCAGAGATGCAAACGATAAAACAAGTAATCCAAGACATTTTCTGGTTAGGACAAGTGTCTGGAGATTTAGTCGGACATGTCATACGAGGACGTATTTCCATGATGATCCAATGACTGTTAATGTCTGAGGCAATCTAGGGCAACAGCCACAACAGTGTGTTTGTCTCCGAAACAAAGCTACTTTATAAATGCACAGCGGGCTTCATTGGCCAAGCACACGATTTCACACCACGCGTTCAATTCCCAGTGTTGCTTTTTTGGTTTAATATATAACCCAGATTTTTTGTTTGGCACTGGTATTAAACCAAATTTGCACACATCTGCCTAATCTCCATATTAGAGAGTTGAGTTTCATCTCCTCTTGTTGACATCAGTTTCAGCCCGCCTACTGCGATTCTTCTTGTTGAGCCGATAGGCTCCCCAAACCATCAATCATTACAGTGCCTTGCGCCTCAAACTACGTTTCAACCACGTCTGTACAAAGCCTCGCAGTGTTCATTGGTCGGAATGGCTGTCATTTTCAAAAAACAAACGCTCTTTAGTTCTGAAGTCCCACCCCTGAGTCTTCTCCATATCTAAACGGAGGAAATTTAGTCGATCGAGCTGAATTGACTCACTGTTAGAATCATAAATACACACGTCAAAGTGTTAAAAAGCATCTAAACAGGTGACCAAGCCGGTAAAGAACCATGTCGCCCAAATGACAACTTTAATAATAAAAGAGATCGAGTTAAACTTACCATTTAGTGAAGGGTCCCCGTTGTTACCTGCTGGAGCAGCAGCGTCGGACATCGTGTCTCTGTGTAGGGTGGCTTGCATAAGACTGTCAGTTCAACACGCGCACACTGGGAGCACTCATCGGACGTGCGCGCAATCGCGTAGAGATGATTGACCCCCGCTCGCCTGTACTTTGCGGATAGAAATAAGGACCGAGACTACAGCTGCGTTGGCTGATCTTGGGACTGTGGAGGAGACCAAAGATCTTCCTGCAGCGCAATGGTTACGTCAGCAGAGGCAGTGCTATGATAACAAAGACCCCGCGTTATGCAACGGAGCACAGTTCCTGCACCGATTCTCTCACGCCAATCATAATACAACAAGCAGACCTCAAAAGCATTCCAGATAGAAGTAGCCTAAACATTCATACAATACAATACAATCTATAAGTTGTGATGTTGTGGCATAAGAGATGAGAAATATGAACTCTGGTCCAGCTACAGGAGGTAATTCAGGGACCTAATAGAAACCTAAGAAATGTGCATTATCATAACGTTACAGATGTGGTAGGCCTTAGGACTTTAATGATCAGACAAATTATAAAATAAATCAGGAAATGTCCGTCTTTCTCACCCAACTCATAGACATCTGTCTACACATCCCCCCATCTGACCTACAAACACAGATCAGGATCATCTGGTAGACCTGTAGTCCACAGTGGGGGTTAACTTGAACCTCTAACACAGGCCTGGGCAAACTAAGGCCCGGGGGCCACATGCGGCCCTCTGAGCTATTTAATCCGGCCCGCGGAGCCTTCCCAAAGTAGAATAATTTATTTTCTAGCCAAGGAGACTTAGATTATAGGCCTAAATTATCAAATTAGTTGTAGTCATGAAATACAAAACCCCTTTTTTTAACCCTACCTGTTAACATGTCCTCTGAAGAAAGTGAGGCTACTGGTTTGAGACTTGCCAATTTACCGGCATCAACCCGTTGACGGTTAACACCCGGCCCATTAGTGAAAATCTAAACGCCAATGTGGCCCTTCGACCAAAATAATTGCCCACCCCTGCTCTAACATCAGTAGGCTATTCCAAGAGTAATTTTCTTTTCTATTCCTAATTTTACTACAGTCTATATAATATATTATTTTTTAAAATAATGTTTTGGCCTCAGAAATTGTGGACAATCAATCACAATCATCAAACAAGTCAATTTTCTTCCATTACCAAATACAACAATATCAGGGACTGTCCCTAGAAATCGAGGTCATCTGGTAGCCTAACCCTAGTTGAGAGACTGACCAAAACATGACTGACTGCCACATATTTTAACAAAGCCTATTTGGCTTTGTTTTAGGCCTACTAAACAGGAAAGAATCCCAAAGTGATAATTTTAAAATACTAAAATACACCCCAGGATGCGGACTAGCACATTCTCTGGGTTAACTTGCCTCAGGTTTGTCTCCAACACCTGATCTAAAACGTGCCGCATTTTAGAAACAAATGCTCAATGCAGCATTTTACCTGTAATCATGCTTTATAGCGCAGGCCACTGTCCTGTGCACTTGCAAGACCACATCATGCTCACCCCATTGGTCACTTCTCCAGCTGACCAATGACCTGGGTAGTCCAAATAGGTGGCAAACCTGATAAAGAGTCTGGAGGCCTCCTTTTCTTAACTAAGCAAAGCGAGCAGGCTACTGTATTTGGAGGGTTACCACTTCTAACTTTGTACTTGTTCAGGTCTTTAAAAGTAAGTAAATATACACTATGAAGTGAGTAAACATATGACTAGCTCTTCTTTCAGTTAGGTGGAGGGATAAGCGCTGTTACTTTGGTGTGCACTGTCTGGCAAGTTACTCAAGAACTAAAACATTAACCTCTAACTTGATATAGAAAATAATGTACATTACAGTCGTACATTATTTACTATGTTGCATTCGGTGGGTACATTACTACAAGTCATTTTATGAACTGTCCTGGTATTCCAAGAAAGTGGTTAAGTGCTAAACGTGGCTTAGTCAACCTAGGAAACATGGTAAAACAGCTAAAAGCCAACAAACTCCTGCCAACAGGTTTACCACTACCTCCAGTTTAACATAACCAGGTTTTCCACTTAACCACCTTCTTTGAATACCCCCCAGGCATCCTGTGAAACCATAAGCAGAACATAACAGACAAAGTCTTTTCCTATTTACGCCTTTGATCGCAGACCTATGGACATACAATTACACATTATAATTTGTGTAGTTATATTCACAAGTTTTTGAAAACATTCCACCTTGCTTCAAATGAGGTCTATGCCTCCTCAATCCTCAAGGGTCCTGAGCATCTTATGGCCAAGACTTAACTCAGGAGAATGACTTGTCTACGACCTGTCTGGTAGCATGCCAAAAGAAGAGAGGGAGGGAGGGAGAGAGGGAGAGAAAAGGAGAGAGACTGTATTTAAAGTTTTAGTAATAAATGAAGAGACAACTCAGGTTTTAATGTTTGTTCCATTTATAAATACCGTTTTTTTTTTGTTTGTTTTTTTTCCTTATCATAATCTCTATCTATGTGCTTCTTTCCTGACTTGCATTTTCTCTGAAACTAGAGAAAAAGAAAGAAAAAAAATAATAACATCCAGAATGGGGAGAGGGAAGTTGGGTTACAGTAAGTCACATACGGCAGCAAGGACTTCCTGGATAAGACCATCAGAGAGGGGGAGAAGGGGTGGGATTACAGTAAGTCACATATGGTGAGGACTTTCTGGATCAAACCATCAGGGTGGAAGATGGGTGGGTGGGATGCTTCTTTGGGCCGCCCCTCTTCAGTGTTCGAGCGACTGAGTCCATAGCCGGAAAATCCAGTACTGAGTCCAGTTCACTCAGAGTTGAGGACGGTCACCATTTTGCCCCATGATCAATCAATCGATCAAACGATAGAACACACACACAAACACACACACACACACACACACACACACGCACACACACACTTCTGTGGGTATGACGTGGGCCTATGACTTCCAATTTTGGGAGTGGCATGTACAAAAGTCCACACTGGTTTCACACCAGTTTGTCTAGAAGACATGTCTACAGAGATCTCCCACCCAGCATCTTTTTGTTTATGTGTGTGTGTTAATCTGTGTGAATACGTGCATCTCAATAGAAGGAATATCTCAGAGGGGTGACAACTAATATGACAGAATTATAAAAGGAGCAGGGGAAAAAAAAAGAAAAACAAAGAAAAACAAAACAAACAAAAGGGGCAATGTTTGCAACTGAACATCTAACTTTAAACAAATTGGCAGTTATACAAATTTAACAGAAGAAATTGGCAAAATGGCACAAATGGTAAGAATAGGGAGGGAGGGAGGAGGTTGGAAGGGACAGCACGGTGGGAGCTCATGTTGTCTGTGAGAATTCATCTGTGTTTCAGTCACAACATAAAAATGGCTGAAATAAAAACACAGAGAGCAAAACCAGACCAAAGCAGAGCTCTGGGCCAGATGGTTGGATGGGGCCAACTGAACCATCTTGTTGTAGAGATGAAACGGTATTCAAGGGGTTAAGTTAGCAAATGGATTGTTGCTGGGGTTGGGCATCTCAGTGGGTATGGGGTGGGGTAGGTGGTTGTTTGGCTGAACTGATAGCAGAGGGTAGCTAGGTATTGAATATGGGGCTACCAATAGGTTTCTTCTTGGGTGAGTAGGGGAGGATGGTAGTTAGGCCTATGAGAGTACAGGTAGGCAGATGAATGGGGAGGGGTAGGTGGGTGGATGAGGGGGCAGTTGATAGGGTAAGGGAGTACAGACTTGAGGTTGGCACATCACCACCACCACCACCACCACAATAAGGTGTGTGGGTGTGTGTGTGTGTCACGTCACGTGCCACTGAGCCCTCAAACGGGCCCAAAAGACACGGGTATGAACCGGGCACACTCTGGCGCCAAACAAACACGTCATCAAAACGTCGCCAGTTTGTCCCGCCCAGAGGGAGTTACATCACGATGGTTATGCGATCGATGGCTGGCGATGGTCAAAAGCAGTTTTTTTATTTTTATTTTTTTTTTTCCTTTTGCAATTCATTTTTCCCTCAAATAATCTGTCTCATTCTAAGAAGGTTTTTTTTGACAGCGTTGGATGGAGATCTTCCCCTTCGACGACGACAACAATGACGACGATGGGTGATCTTATGACTTTTTCTTTTTTTTTTCTTCTTTTCTCTCGACGAGTGTGGACGAACAAACTTTTTTGACGGCAGCGGTGGCGCGCACAAATTAGTTCACTTTCTCCTGGAAGATGTAGAGGTTGTTAGTGGTCGCCACGGCAATGATGTTCTCCTGCGGGTGCCAGGCGGTGTGCAGGATCTTCTTGTTGAAGTCCAGGCTGTCCACGCTGATCTCGTCCTTCTTGCGCTTGCCGCCGGCACACACGCGGCGCGGCTTCAGCACCTGACGCGGCTTGCTGCATTCGCGAGACGCCTCAAGGGTGACGTCGTGGTGCTGCGTGCGATCCAGCATACGGAAGAAGTTGTTATAAGAGCCCGTCATCACCACGCTGGGAAAGGTAGAGAGAGAAAGAAAGAGAAAGAGAAAGGGAGGGAGGAGTATGTTATTGTCTTGAGTTCTGGCCAAATATTTGCTTAATTGGAAGTCATGAAAGGAGGCTGCACCACTCAACAATACATACAGTACCATCAGTTAAAATGGATTTGCTGTGCACATGGACAAGGAAGTTTGTACATCCAGATGTAGTTGCTGATACCACTGGCGTTAAACTTTAAAGGCTGTTTGCTACATGATTCTACACTGCTCCAAAGTCAGGGATCCTCCAAAATTCTACCAAGTGCAGAGAATTTTTCGAAGATGCATCGGTGTATCCTTGATATTTAAGAGATACCCATAATCCTTTAAGTAAAGTTTGTAAAGTAAGCACTTTTGAAAATCTGTGCATCAGTAGAACACTTTCATCAAAAATACTAGAAATGTTCTCAATCTCAGCCTTGCCTCTTTTGCAACTTACTCGCAATAAAGTGTTCCATCATGGAAGTGTTCTCAACATAGAGAGACAGCAGGGCCACTAAAGACAACAGTCACTCTGCTAACTTTACACACTTGTTTCTTCTCAACGACCCTCACCCACTCTTCTGTTTCAGGAACGTTTGTAAAAAAGAGAACGTTAGAAGCTTGCAAGAAAGTGCTTAGCAATAGGTCAAACTTCAAGAAACATTAAGATTGTTAAGAAATATCTTGTCCTTTTAGTCCTTTTCCCTGATTGATCATTGTATATTACATTCAAAAAGGTCACAGTTTTCAGCACTGATTCTGGCCTGCACCACTCTGGGACCCAACCCACCAGAGGCCATTAGGGTCATGTCCTCTACTGACCTCAAGTCTGTGTGTGTGTGTGTGTGTGTGTGTCTGTCCCTCAGCCTGGTGGGTTCCCACCAACTATGAACACATGGGCCGAAAGACTGAACTGCGTAAACTACCTGGGACACTTGTATATATGGACACAGAATATCATACATGTGTTTCTATGGCTGTATATGATTCTTGCTATCTATGTACCAGTTAAAATATTAGTGTTAAGTCAACTGATTACTATCCAACGATTGGCTGACGAGGGTTTCATTTGGGAGTCAAGTTCATACGTCTCTGTGGTGAGAGGGCGGAATCATATTCCAACAACAGGGCCTAGCTGAGTAGGCATTGTCTAGTTTATTTATTTCACATTGTACTCAGTACTTCAGTTTTTCATTAGAAATGAAAATCAACAGTTAAAAGGAGTCGGAATTTCCTCAGCCTTGCCTTCACACACTCCTCACGCCGGCACACACTTCTTTACGGTTTGAGACATCTGATCAGACAGTGTAATTTTATCACAGAGTAGGCACCAATGCACACATCATTTCCTCCCAAGCACAACATTTGGACCAGGCAGGAAACCCACCCTGGAGATGATGAGTGAGCCTCTCTGTGTGTGTGTCTGTGTGTGTGTCTGTTACATTGAAAGTGAAAACAGCTTTCATGCATGCTTGTACGTGGCTGTGAGTGTGTGTGTGCGTGTGTGAATGCCAGGGGCTGGTGTAACAGCTACACAGTGCTGCCCAGTGATAAACGCAGGCGGCCAGTGATAACAAGCAGTGTCCAGCCCCACCCGACCCTGTGCCCCCCACACCACACTCAATACACTCCCATTCACTCCTGTGCCAACACAGCAATGCAGGAACTCTCACCACAGCCTAGGCGGAAACTCACTGTGCCAAACGCCTAAACTGATGCCACTATAGCCCACATAGAAACTCTCACTCAGCTAAATAGCCAATCTAACATCCACATCCACCATATAGAAACTCTTACTCACTCTCGTACATCCAATCTAAAGCCACTATATCGCCTACAGACATTCCCACGACAGCTCAAGTACGTCTTTCAACCTGTTTGTTTTTTAAATGCTGTTTTTCATCTAGTCATGTTGCATTTTTTCTGCTCTTGTATAGTTATGCATGTCACAAATGAAGTAATGTTATCTAATGGCCAGTGTAATGCTCCCCCACCCACACCTCCATGTGAACCCATGGCTAAGCACAACCTACCCCAAGAATGGTTTTCTAGGACTTGAAGTGAACTGGATTGAATGATTGTGAAGGAAAATGACAAGTTGACAGCATGTTGTGTATTTGAGTGTGTGTGTGCGTATTTATGTGTGTGTGTGTGTGTGTGTGTGTGTGCACACTCACCTGTCGTTCCCATTCCAGCAGCACTCAAACTTATCAAAGATGCAGTCGTTCTCGTACAATGAGCACAGCTTACTCCTCAAGTACTCGTGCACCTAAAGATCAAACACACAACATTAGACACCAACTTGTGTGTGTGTGTGTGTGTGTGTGTGTGTGTGTGTGTGTCTGTGCCTGTCTGTGTGTGTGTGTGTGTGTGTGTGTGTGTGTTCTAAAGAACCGCCTCCATAAAAGCAAGCAACCACTGACATGAAACTCTTGGGAATGCACAAAGAGGTAAAAGGTTGCAGAGCACTGCAGAATTATGAGAAAATATTTCTGAAATTTCCTGGAAACCAGAAAAAAGCCACCCAGATTTCACTCGTGACTGAACATCTGTGGATTCCATCATAAGAAAACTTCTTACCACATAGCTCCTCCTAGTGGCCGTCATGGGAAATAACATTCAACATCATTGAACTATGTGAAGACGAAGACACACACACACACACACACACACACACACACACACACACACACACACACACACACACACACACACACACACACACACACACACACACACACACACACACACACACACACCTGATATGTCTCCACTGGCCGGTTCTCCATGTTAAGGTCCCAGATCTTGACGGACAGGTAGTCCCGGGTCATCATGTAGCGGCCACTGTGGCTGAACTTGACGTCCGAGATGGAGGAGATGATCTCGGAGAAGAAGGACCGGTTACTGGGGTCTTCAGGCTCCTCAAATACTACAGGGAGACAGGCAAATCAAATTGACCATTCAAAATCCATTCAAAATCCCATTTGAAAAAACAAAAAACACCAACACACACACATGCATTGTCTGTGTGGATATTCCCCACATTAAATAATCAATGTGCTGTGTTGTTGATTTGACAAGATAAAACCGAAACCATAGTTGCCAACTAAGTCAACAAACAGCCTAGCTTCACACTGCCTGCTTGGGCTGCAACAATTCAATTAATTACCAACTATTTGGGTAATCTGGTGTAATTACACATTAAACTTGGCCATTTACTTAATCCTTTATGACATTAAGACTTTACACAAATTCAAAGAGGATTAAGAAATATTCAATAGCCACATTCTGTTTAATCCTCTAGAACATTAAAGTAAATATTTGTGGAATGTAGAGAAAAAGTTTGAGAGGCATGATTGAGAAATATTTCCCATTTCTCAAATTAATGTAATTTGTAATGCCAATGCAGTTAATGTTAGATAAAGCCCACCACTGCCCCTCCAAAAGTCTGATATGAAGGCCTCTGCATTACCCACTGGTTTTCTGTTTGGTTCTTGTTAACAGGTAAGAGCATTCACACTGAAAGAGTTGTTGTCTCTCAGACTCATCTCAAGCTGTGCGAGTCAGGCCTTAGTCTCTGCACCACATTCAACACGTCTTTACCAAGAAACCAGGTACAGTAGTAACAAGGAGCACTGTGTCATTTACAGGTAAGTTGACTACAATCATTCAACGCCTTTTGACTATCACAAGGCATAAACCACTAAAGAATTCAGTGGAACCAGTACAATTCCTGTGGAGAGCACTCAGGTAGACTGCGCTCAGCGTCAGAAGCCATACTGGTGAGTTCAACCCTCAGCCACAACTATTTGTCTCCCAAAGCCAGACAGTGGACTTGTTTGACAAGGATGGGGTGCATTCCCCAAAAGCATAGTTGCTAACTTTGCTGGCTTGGTCTCAGTGCATGCGTTTTCCTAGTCCGGCAGCCCCAATTTTAGCAGTAGCTTAGCATAGGCGCTAAGAACAAGATGGAATATCCCTTTAAAGTCAGCTGACCATCTCACACAAGCCCACAGGATCTCTTAAAGATCCAGTCAGAGATTCAGGCAAAAGAGGTTGCCACCATCTGACCACAAAGGACAATCAAATTTCCTTTCTCTTTTCCTTTCCTTTAGGCTTGAATGGTGTGTTTAGGCTTCACATTAGCATAGCTGGAGCTATAAGGGGCAATGTAATTTGGGAGGTGTACTGCTACTCGATTTGAGAAGTGTACTCCGGTAGAGATGTGCCAGAACCTATACACATCAGCCAAGGGGACAGAGGGGACTCTGGCTCTATGCACATGGTAAAACCACAGGTGAGATAGTCCTACTGCCCTAAAACTGTACCAGTAGAGCAGGTCCTACAAACATAGTTGCATCACAGGTGAGGTCGACAAGCAGGCCCAAGCCGTGCAGATAAAAATAGACCGGCTCCTTGTCGCACCACAACTCTGGAGAGGGAGTGGCACTGTTGGCAGCGACACCAACCGCTGCCATGGGCAAAAGTCCAAGGTCTTCAAAGCACTAAATTCTGAGAAGCGGAATTGACACCTTTATGTGTCGAAGGCCATCATTATAAAAAACAACGATAAAAACATGGGCTGTCTAACATGTCTAATAGTATCATGTACATGCTACAAATCTGTCCAGGATTTCATTTCTGATGAGGCCTGCAAAGGACACATCTCATTTAGTTATGCCTATGAAGGCTGCATCTGATCATAAGGCCTATGAAGGATGCATTTAATATCTGGCCTGTCAAGGATGTGTCTGACTATCAGACTGGTAAAGGATGCATACTACACTTATCAAGCCTGTCTTTTAGTTGCAGGATCCACTCCTTCAATCTATTAACACCTCCAGCATACAGTCAGTCAGTCGCACACTTCCATCTGGGTGAGTCACACACTACACCAGGCAGGTACAGTATGTCAGTGCAAAGACAGCCTGAGAAAGAAAATAGGTGACCCAACAGTGCCCTC
>JAODXP020000008.1:5164931-5166381 GCA_027497455.2 Sardinella longiceps | reverse complement strand
TGTGTGTGTGTGTGTGTGTGTGTGTGCACGTGTGTTTCTCTGTGTGTTGCCCAGGTGTGTGACTGTGTATACATGCAGAATGAGTCTTGTCCTTCCAGATTAAGTGACATTTCTATCAGCACTAGCGTGGCGTGTGCGTTCTGTGGTGCATTTCCCATATCTCTCCTTCATCCTGGCTAATGCTATTAGACTCCAATACTTGCACTAGCCTGTCCCACGCGTGCTGCCTCTGCCAAGTCAATTATCCCTCTTCACATCTCTGCAAGAAAAAGAAAGAGAGAGAGAGAGAGAGAGAGAGAGAGAGAGAGAGAGAGAGAGAGAGAGAGAGAGAGAGAGCTCAGGATCCTCCTGGTGACGCTTGCCTGCTTCGCTAGGGAGACACAGTGGAATAACAGACAGAGCAGAACAGACTGAAGCACACACACACCTACACACACACACACACACACACACACACACACACACACACACACACACACACACACACCTCCTGGTGCCGCTTGCCAGCTTCACTGGGGACTTGAGTGAAATAACACAGACAGAGCAGGGCGGAACAACAGAGCTTCACAGGGCCTGAGAACTGGGAGAGAGAGAACAGAGCCAGATCAGACCACAACACACACGCATGCACACACACAAACACATAAATACAGACAAACACACACACATACACACAAACACACACACAATGTACTGCACAAAAATAGATCATTCAGACATACTCATAGTGGGATGTATAGTGAACACACACCTGTTCACAAGCACACACACGCACACACACACACACACACACACACACACACACACACACACACACACACACACACACACACACACACACACACCTTCTGGTGTCCTTTGAATGTCCCAGCAGAATCCCATTGACAGAGCAGGCTGGAACTTCATGGTGCCCACAAACAGGCTGTACCAGAGACAGAGGGATATAGAGCCAAATCAGGCTTATGTTTCCCATGCAGCAAGGACAAGTTGTCCAATGCCTGAGACATCAAAACAGCCACAAGAAATCATGATGCTCCTCAAGCTGCACTTCAGAATACAGAGGGTGTACAGTAAATCATTAAGTCATTAAATCAGTCATTAAGTTAAACTTTGCAAAATACTAGGCTACCAAGGCACTCCACAATGCTATTTAGAGAATGGTTTGTGAATTCATGAAACATACAATGGATTATGTGAAATCTACACATAGCACTATGTGGCATCACAATTGCATCATTAAAGGAGAAATCCAGTGTAGATTAATCCATGGTCCTGTTGTTCAAACTCACCAAATTCTGTAGATAGGAAAAAGTATAAGAAAAATTTTGAACATACAGACCGTTGTATGAACTGTAAGTGAATGGGGCATAAGAACTTCAGTTTCATTTCTGCCCCATTCAGTCAGCATTAAGAGTCGGTTCGTTTTTCGGTCTATGTAACATACAATTTT
>JAODXP020000008.1:5137431-5154931 GCA_027497455.2 Sardinella longiceps | reverse complement strand
AGAGAAAACTGCTGTTAGTTATGCAAAAAATGGAAACTGTCAGGGGGGAACTGTAGTTACAGTAAAAAGAAATAAAATCGTAGACTGTATTGTGTATTCATCATGATTAACTGTGATGGTGATTGACTGCAGTACAGTTCCCCATTTACTGTGTATCTCTGTAAATGAGTTCCAGTGAGCAGCCTCTTCTCCTCTCCTGTAAACAGCTGGAGGAGTAGGAGGAGGGAAGGGGTATAGTTTTGAAAAAGAAGTGAAGTGGGCACCCTGTTCTCTGTGTTGGCTTAGAGAGACTAGAGAGCTGTCAATGCTGAAAATCACCACAACCCATCACTAGCTGTACACTATTGTTTATTTTCTGTTGAGAGGCCTTCTGTGGAGTACAATGGGAAAAAGTGAGAGAAAGAAGTTGGGATAGTGTTGTTCTCCCTCTTTCCTGCAGTCAAGTGAATACGTGAAAGGTTTTCTAAAGATGATATGTGTATAAGGTGCATAATCAGCTGTGTGGAAATGGACGCCTAACCACCGCCATCACCACCCCACCCACCCTCTCGCACACACACCTCCACCCTCATCTCTTTTTCCCCTCCAACTCTTTTGCACAAAACCCTTCATCAGTCACTGAGCCCCACTTACTCAGCAGACAGCAGATCCATTCACACGGCACACACCTTTTTCTGCTCCATTTCAGCTCAAGAGGAATACACACACATGCACACACACACACACACACACACACACACACACACACTTACTTTCTCACATACACACTCAGGCACACACACACATACACACTCAGGCACACAGTCTCATAGAACAGTGTACACACACACACACACACACACACACACACACACACACACACACACACACACACACACACACACACACACACACACACACACACACACTCATCACTTAGTTGTGAAGAGCCACCTGTAAATGAGCCTAGTGTGAGTGCAGAGAAGACAGCACCAGGAGCCGAGCATATGGCTGTGTGTGTGCGTGTGTGTGTGTGTGTGTGTGTGTGTGTGTGTGTGTGTGTGTGTTTCCGTGCCTCCACGCCTCATATAGCCACATAATTGAGCCGCAAACAGAGCAGGAGGCTGGGAGAGGGGATTTATATACCAGAGACATTTTAATCAGGACCATTAGCATTTCTTCCACCGCTAGCCGTTTTTAAACATCACATTTCATTTGATGGCAGAATCTAATACACTGTAAAATGGCTTTGGAGTTAACCTTCTCCTTAGTCCGAAACATAAACAGACGTAGATAATTCAGCAGTGTGCTAAAGTTGCTAGACTTCGCAGTAGAAGAGGATGAGTGTGATCCTGAGGCACACTCATCCTCTTATAGGCACCAATGGCCCTATACTCAGAGTGTTGTTTTTTTTTACCACATATTATTTAATGTTAAATGAAATGTACTGGAACATACTGTACGAGCTCCTACACAAAAGAGACACTGAATGAATTTCTCAGAAATCTCTGTGAGGGTTCTGTGAAATCACATGCTGCGCCTGACATGGTTGCCATCACAAACTACATTATCGCAATCAACATGCATTGAAAGGCGGCTACCTTATAATAGATGGCCTTCATGGACTGTACCAGCACTGTGCTGCCGTTCTTGCACACTCCAGGCGGGTGAAACAGGTCTTCACATACAGATGTTCAGTCTGAATGGAAACAGAATAAATGGTATATTTTTTAATAAGGGCCAGGGCTAGCCTAAGGCTTTTGTCTGCTCTTGAACGCTATGCGGTGTTTTTTTGCCCTCAACGCCACCTTCCAGGTAGCACTGCTTGCAAGGCACTACCAGAACTCTGATCCTAACTCTCACCCCTTTAACCCTCATCCTAATCCTAGATTGGAGGGTACAGTGTAGTACCCTGAAGGCAGCGCTGCTGTTGAGGGCAAAAAAGACCAAATACCATCTTACAAAAGCAAACACCCATCAGTACCACCTGTCCTTTGTTTCCATTTGGATTGGAATCATCTCGCATTTGGCACCTATTAATTAATTATTAATTTAGTATGAATGGTATCCATTGTTTTACACTGAAATTTTGGTTATCAGCATGTCATCAGTTTGAACAGTTTGAACCGTCACTTTGCATGTACTACGCTCTGACGAGTTTGATGTGTTCAATAGGCACGGTCTCAGTCTAAAGTTTCTAGATGTTTATATTCATATCTTAAAAATAACAACTAACATTACCGAGAGATGCAGTGGGGTCAGCAAGGTCAGGCAGGAAACAACGAAGTGTCAATTAGAGAGGCTACTGAGCTGTGGGTCTCCCAATGAGGCTGGATTTTAGGATTAACGAGGGTGTTAACGAGCTTCTTAAACAACGATGGAAGCAAACGACACATAAAAGGGTTGTGACGGCTCCTTTACAAAGTGCTGTCCTGCCAAGCCTCCTGCACTGCATAAATCGATGAGGAGACAGTTGTTCAGCTTGCAGCAACTAAACCCTTTTCAGACAGAAGAATGAATCCATACTGGACACAGAGTGATAACCATATCATCTATTCAATTAATATAAATATCCTCAAAGAGCAAATTTAAATGCACAATTTAACTTCAAAAGGCATGTTGCTCTATTCACAGCATCCCAAGCCACTATACTTCAAAACTCAATATTCCAGAGACTCACTTGAATCATAGTCATAGTTCATTGACTAACGTGCATGATTGCAGCCCAAAGCCAGACAAACATTTAATGATGGCAGTAGTGAGGTGACTTCTTCTTAAAGATTATAGCAAATTATCCCCATCTAGCATATCAAATTAATTTAATTTAAGATTATCTGTGGGATGCACAGGCAGAATGGGCTAGACAGAATCCCCGCTCAGGTCACTGAGGTGAAATTTGACTGCTTTTGCTGAGCACGGCACTGAAGCCTCAATCTTGACATTTTTTACTTGAAATTTCAACGAGTGGTCTAGTAGACTAGGGGGAAGAGGACACAGGTTGGGAAGGAGAGACAGGCTGGCTTAGATGACACAAATTATTTTAAATGCATTTCAAAATCTATTCTGCAGCTTTCCCAAATCTCCAAAAAATCTTCAAAGAGCAGATTTAAACACCCAATTTAACTTCAAAAGGCATGTTACTCTATTCACAACATCCCAAGCCACTATACTTCAAAACTACCATTCTAGAGACTCACCTGAATCATACCTTCAACACGGAATGTTAAGATGGAAATGTCATATACTGTAGAGATCAAAGTCATAATAGTTCATTGACTACCATGCATGACTGCAGCCCAAAGCCAGATAAGCATTTAGTGGTGGCAGTGGTCACATGCTGAGGCGACTCCTTCTTACACATTTATAACAAATCACCCCCCTCTAGCAAATCAAATTTATTCACATTCAGATTTGAAAACTGGGCTAAGGGCCACAAGCGGCAGAAAGGAGTAGGAGACATAGACTGGGCTAAGAGATACATGCTAGGCAGAGAGCGCTATAGGAGAGGCATGCTAATTGGCCTAAGAGACAGAGGTTAGAGCCAACAAAGCCCAACCCAGGCTGGTTATAGTAATCCCCATGCCCAGATCACTGAGGTAGCCTTTGACTGCCTTGGTCACACATGATACTGAGGCCACTGACATTACAGAGTTTTTTTTTATTTATTTCTTGAAATTAGAAGCTATTGAGCTTGTAGACTAGGAGGTACAGGCTGGCATAGATGACACACTTACTGTAATTTTTAAGGCATTTCAAAATCAATTCTGCAGTTTTCCTTAATCTGTTTTATTGTCTGTGTGTTTTTTTTATATAACCATTTTCAGTGAGTTTGCATATGGACAAAAGTATGCAAGATTGCAGTTTTTACACACAGACAGGGCCTTAGACTGGTCTGGACAGAAAATGTGTCTATCTCATTGGATCCCCAGAAGATTCCGGAGATTACATCCATCTTCCAGAGCTGTCTGTCCATCTGCTGGAGGGATGAGAGCAGACAGGTAGCCGCATTTCTCTGAGCAGGCAGAGATCAGTTTTCCAGACAACACGACTAGAGAGGGGGATACACTCAGAGAGAGAGAGAGAGAGAGAGAGAGAGAGAGAGAGAGAGAGAGGACAACGTAAACAAGAGATGTTGCCAGTTTTGGGGAGAGGTGAGAATTTCTGTGCGAGATGCATCCCAATTCGTGTCCGTGTGAAAGCACTTTAGAGAAGGGCTAATTAAAATTTTTATCACCTCCGGTGGCAAAACAGCTGCTTCAATTCACACTTAAATAAATGATGCCACGCTATAAAAACACACTGCTCCATTTTCAGACATGCATCTCTTGGCCTGTTTTTGCTGCATAATTAGCCAATCAGATGACAAAGACGTCATTCTGTAACACTCCTCTTAGGGTGCAAAACACAGGACAAGGAGCAAGTGAGAAAAAAGAGCCTATCTTAAGTTCTTACATGGGCACTTTGCCAACAAACATGTCAACAACAGGCAGTCCCAACACAAAAAAAATAAAAGATGGAGTGAGGGAAAATATAACAGGCCATGTCTAGCCACAACACTTGGCTTATCTTTTCACAGATGCTTAAATGATTCAAGAGCACATCAGATGCCAACTACTGGTCTTCCTCTACCCTGGTGTGTGTGTATGTGTGTGTGTGTGTGTGTCTGTGTGCAGGCGCACATGGAGATGGTGTTGAGTGTACTCATTATTGGGGGGTATTACACTTCTCTAGAGAGAGAGAGAGAAAGAGAGAGAATGTGTGTGTGTTGCATGTGTGGGGGACAGCCTGTGTGTTTGTGTGAGACCGAAGACCAAAGAGTACAAATGTGTTTTGTGAAGTGACAAAACATGGAGCTGCTTCTTTCCACTCAGTCTACCCTGGACATGCTACCCAGTTTTCCACTTACCACAGAGTGTTTATGATTAAATAAACTCCACAAGCAAATGCCCCGCCGCCGCGTCAATCAAGGCTTTTTAAAAGAGTCCTTTCCTCTTGTGGTCCATTAAAGTAAATGCTTTCCATTAAGAACAAACAGAGCATAGAACGTGGACATCTTCTCCTCGCAATCAAAAACTCAATCAGACAGACACATCTGGGACAGACACACGCGCGCGCACACACACACACACACACACACACAATTGATGTGTGCAAGGACCCAGAGTCTCTGTGTTACTGGAGCATACAAGCAAGTGAGTGTGTGTCCGTGCATGTCTTTGTGTCCCTTATTTGTCTGGCAGAAACTTACTTTGTGTGTGTGTGTGTGTGCGTGTGTGTGTGTGTGTGTGTGTGTGTGTGTGTGTGTGTGTGTGTTTGTGTGTGTGTTGAGTGTGTATATGCCTTTGCAGTGGAGGGTTTGTATGGTGGAAGACCTGCAAACAGAGAGAGAAAGAGAGAGAGATCAACCAACAGAGGGTCAATATGAATGTGGAAGCACACCAATCTGCAAACGTGTAAGTTTCATTTGTGTGTGTGTGTGTGTGTGTGTGTGTGTGTGTGTGTGTGTGTGTGTGTGTGTGTGTGTGTGTGTGTGTGTGTGTGAGTGTGTGTGTGTGTGTGTGTGTGTGTGTGTGTGTGTGTGTGTGTGTGTGTGTGTGTGTGTGTGTGTGTGTGTGTGTGTGTGTGTGTAGGAGGTTAGCATAGAAGCTTAGCATGATCCTTTGGCTCAAGGCAGCTTTCTCTCTTCTGGTTGCCACCTGGCAGCTGTCTGCTGGTGTGCATGTGAGGATTGGTGCTGAGTGTCCTTAAAACAAGAGGACTGTTGGGTAGACCACAGAATACAGAGGGGCATATATGCACTGTGTATATGTGTGTGTGTGTGTGTGTGTGTGTGTGTGTGTGTGTGTGTGTGTGTGTGTGTGTGTGTGTGTGTGCATTTTCACACATCTGACATGAGTGGGCATGTCGCTTTAACAGGAATTGACCGATGAGGTCTGCTACCACGAAAAGCCACACACACACACACACACACACACACACACACACACACACACACACACACACACACACACACACACACACACTCCCATACATACCCACCCCTTCCCTCCACAGACTTTTTTGAAGTGCTGAAGCACACAATGATACCTAGCATAAGTGACAGCATCAGGAACAAGAAATGTAAATACCTCACCGAGCTGATTTAAGCAATATTATTACTATAGGGTGCAGAACAGTATGAACACAACACACTTTTATTGATTTAAGGCAATAAAGAGCTTAATTTTGGCATTTGGATAATACTGCAAAGTCCCTGGCCTCATTTCAGAAGGTTCCAGAAGCCCTTTTAACAAATTACCACTATGCCTTCCTGCATTACCTTAAATAGAACATATAATCAGTGATAAATTAGAGTCCAACTGCTCAATTAAGCTAACACTGAGGCACTATAAAAATATATGCATTGAAATATTGGACTAAATTAGATTGGTAATAGATTAAAAAAAATCCTTTTAACAAGAGAGGATACACACTGTCACCTTTTAGCAGACAAAAATTATGTTTTATTCAGTCGATTAATGTTGTTGGAGATTGCTATTAAGAGTTGATTTCAGTTTAAGTAACTTGAACAAGCAAGTAATGGCACATTTTTTACTGTCCTTTTTTGGGATGAGGCAGCAGTTCTTCCAAAGGAATGCCCCTGACTGAGGGCAATGATGGGATGGTGCATATAATAGCCTACTCAACATCAGCCTGGCCATAACCAGCTCCTCAGTCTATACGCCTAGCTCTCTTCATATGAGGGTCTGGGATCTTGGCTATTGAGAAACCATTGCTTGCCAAAGATGTTTAAATAATAAACAAAAAAAACATTAGATCACCCCTCAAAGGAGAAATGTGGTGTGATAAGCATCCACAGTATATTGTAACATCATAAAAAGTCGGAACACTTGCCGGAAACAGAATTTTGATACGTTCTTGCAGGCCGGAGAAAACGACTTGCATTCAGGGGCAATCACTGTTTTAAACCATAGAAAGGCTCAAAATAGCCCCACACTTTGTTTATAGTATAATGATAGTTCCAACATTTAAAACTAGGCATTGAAAACTTAGTAGTTGTACAGATAACTACTTACCCCCAAGCTGGATGCCCCTGGAAGCTACAACTAACAAGTGGTTTTCTCCGGGCTGCACAAACGCCTCAAAATTCTGCACCCCGGCAAACGTTCCAACTTTTACTGATGTTGCAATATACTTTGGGTCCTTATCACACCAAATTTCTCCTTTAACTGATAGCCTATGGTATTCTCCTGCTGCATTCTTAAAGTTAGGTCAGAGGATCAGACAGGATGCTTCCGATATAAATGAGGCTAATAGGCGGAATCCCAGACAGTACTGGAAGGGGGTGAAAATCAAGCTCAATCATGTAGGAAGGCAATGACCAACATAGCATGATGTAGGGAACTGATCTTGTTGCTTTTTTTGAGAGGTTGTATATGGATCTGAAGTGTGAAATAATGTGTATTCCACATAAGCTCAGCGCAGGTCTTAAGCAGAGTTGCTATTAATTAATGTTGACACGCTGCATGCACATACATCTATGTTGACAACAGCCCCAGGAACACAATATACTAGCTGAATGCACAGGGGAGGATATGGTGTGTGTGTGTGTGTGTGTGTGTGTGTGTGTGTGTGTGTGTGTATGGAAAAAGACTGACCATAACAAACAATGATCAGGTGTGTTACGGTCTGAATGGCTGCTGGTATACAGTATACTGTAAGTGGTTGTGTGTGTTGTGACAGCATGTCAGACGTGACAGATGGAGCAGTCCCTCCTCCTCTTACGGGTGACAGGTTGTGTGAGGCTGCATCTGCTGTACTGAGAAATCACACACCAGCTGACTCCATACTCCTCTCCACCTGGGGGCGGCGTCATACCCAGAGCTCATCTCCACAACACATGGAGGCTTCAGTCAGATTGGCCTCACTGGGTAGCAGAATGCTGCTGAGGTATTAGTCCCCGCCACACACCGCCTCGGAGATATTAGCCTTCAGAGCCGTTCTTCAGAGCGAGCGCCAGTTGGATGCATTGAATTGCTTCTCTGTCCACGTTGACTCTGTTCAAGACGCCATTCTATTCTGATGATTTTTCTTGATTGACAAAGGTTCTGTCTAAATGTTGCTGTTTATTGTGTCAAATTGCACAGCTTGGCTTTGTGTGACAAAATATAACAATGAGTTGTAATGACTGATTGCTGATTAATGGATGGCTGTCTGTACGCTAACTCGCTTGCAGCTATAGGTCATGGTGTTAGCTGGCATATACCATCCCTGAGATCTCAGTGTTGATCTATCATAACTGATGGATAAAGCTTTAACACACCCTCTTTGAGTCTCTGTGATAGTAACCACGGCTCCACAAACTCAGAGGTCGAAAACGCTATGAAGTTCATCTTTGCTTCATTTTACTCTGGTAATTTCAAAGATTCCAGGCATCATTCTAGAACGTTCATCCCTGCATTCACTCACACTTGAACCCGCATCTTGCATTACAGACAGGGCATCGAGCATGGCTGCTGCATGGAGGAGGGAAGTTAACCATTTCCAATGTACACACACACACACACACACACACACACACACACACACACACACACACACACACACACACACAAAGTGGTCTATATTACTGAAGTCATGACATTGCTAAGTTGACTGGAACACTTTAAAACTACTCAAATCCCAAATGCATATTTATTTCATCCATAAATATGTGCAAATACAATAAATAATAGACAGAAATAAAAGTGTATATGTGTGTGTGTGTGTGTGTGTGTGTGGTATTTTTGAGAGAGACAGTAAGATAGAGAGAGACGGAAAGGGAGATGAAGGGAGATGTCCGCAGCTGATTTATATGCAAATTGTGATCTTCGCTGATTCATCCACTCACTTTGTGTGCGTGTCTGTGTGTGTGTCTCTGTGTGTGTGCGAGCGTGCGTGTGTGTGTGGCGATTAATCAAGGAGCACTTAATGTCCAATATTTCCAGGAACTTGTGAAATGTCGTGAAATGAAAGGTTGTCCTAAATTGAATTTTAAACAGTTTAGTGGGGGGTGGAACGAGGAAAATATGATCACCCTTCCTGATCTGGTTTCCCATCGGCAGACAGGGGTGACCTGCATTGTTTTGTGTGTGTGTGTGTGTGTGTGTGTGTGTGTGTGTGTGTGTGTGTGTGTGTGTGTGTGTGTGTGTGTGTGTGTGTGTGTGTGTGAGTGTGTGTCTGTATTTGTGTGTGTCAAATAGGAAATTCAAATAGAAAATACAGCTACAGTCTCTTTTAGTGTACCTGTTTGCATGCCGAGTGCAAGCTTAGGCCTATTGCTTGTGTATGTGCCCAGGTGAGGCACACACCTGTTCATGCAGTGCAGCACCGCCACCTCTGCTTAGTGCTGCAATTGCAGTCTCCTGCACTGGGGTACCACTGGGGTACCTGGGCTCCGGCTCACCCATGGCCACATGTGAGATGGAGACAGGGATTAGGATTTAGCACTCATCTGAGCATACTGAAGGTCAGATACAGTACACACTTCAACTCACTTGAACTTGAACACTCAATATGTAGAATGCTGGTCAAATACAGAGCAAGTGTTTACCTGCTGACATGCAGAGTACTGTGTGTCAAACACTTACCTATGTCTTGTAGAAAATCCTCCACACACACACACACACACACACACACACACACACACACACACACACACACACACACTCAATATCCAACATTTACTGCTCAGGTTGCTGGAAGCACATCATCATCAATAATACCTATGCAATACTTACTAGTCAGGAATTCTGGTTTTATTCAGACAGTATACAAGTGGATTATTTTTATATTTTTATCTATTTTTGGTAGGTAGTAATACTTGAAGGCTTATTAGGGCCTTATTAAGATTATATCGAGAATAAAGGCCTAATTAGTTATGAACAAGACATTTGTGAATACACGCTTAACAAATGGTTAATGTTGCCTAACACATGCCTTACAAGTCACTAATACAGGCATTAATTAGATGTGTACTAGTGGCTAATACAGTATGTGAACCTTAAAATAAAATGTTACCCCTCCAACTTCCAATCTATTATAACTTACAAATTAACCTGTCAAATAGGAAATTCAAATAGGAAATAGGAGAATCTCAGAATTCACGTGTGTGGGAGAAAAAAATAAAAGTTTAACAAGAAATGTATTTCATGGTGGGAAGCCGTTATTTGTATGCCGTTATTAAATGTACATCTATTTATTTCTGTTGAAGTTGGCATGGACACAGAACAGTGTTTTGATCTTTTAAATTGTCAAGCAACAGCTAATGGAAAACATTCTCCTATGCTCTCTCCAATGCTCATGAAATATGCAAATGACTTGGAGGGGAACTGAGGAGGAGGTCACTCTGGTTCATACCAGACTGAGCTCACTTGACGTTCAGCTCATGGCTACTGCTTCTTTACACACACACACACACACACACACACACACACACACACACACACACACACACACACACACACACACACACACACACTTGTGCACTCTCTCTCTCACACACACATACACACACACGCATATATTTTCTCTCTTCACATTCTCTTTCTCTTTTCAATATTCTTTTATTCATTCTCTCTCATTTCTTTCTTTCCTTCAAATTCTCTCTATCTCATAGTCTCAGTCTTCTTCACATCTCATCTCTTTATCCACGCCTCTCTCTCTCTCTCTCTCTCTATTTTCTACTCTCTCTCTTCTGTCTTTCTCTCCCACTTTCCTAACTCTCATTTCAATGTGATGCTTTTACTGTAAGCCTTGCTCACTGGCATTTTACTGCCTTATATGTTTTAGTGTGGGAGTATTCTTGTAAGAAAGTTAGACAGTAGTCTAATAAAAGAGGGATAAATCTCTCTCCCTCCATTTTATTCTTCTCTCTATCTCACAGCTCCCAATCTCTTTTTCTCCACTTCTCTCTCTCTCTCTCTCTCTCTCTCTCTCTCTCTCTCTCTCTCTCTCTCTCTCTCTCTACCCCTCCTCTTTCTGTCCCAAACTTCCAACTCTTTTCACAAATGCTAAGACTCTAAAATTCCTCTCAAATTTTGAATTTACTTTATTATAAATGAACATGTCCTTTCTGGAGCTATACCCTGAGTGCAGAGTTATTCATTTTTCAAGGCAGTGTCTAGGCGGCTATGCAGTGTATTAGTTTTGAGTGGCCTGTAAGTTGGATATGAGAAAGTGTTTACTTTTGAGGGCATTTACAGCTGTTTAGGTGAGTATTACATTTTGAAATAATAAAAATTAAGGCTTCTGCAAATGTAGTTTAGAAATTAGGTTTTCTGTTTGCTGTTTTGAGGAAAAGTGTGGGAGCTTGGAATAAAAATGATTTAGCAATTAAGGAAGACTGTAAGGCTTTTTACTCTAGCCTAAGTCTTTCCCTTTTTCACTATTATGTTCTGCATGCTTTCGTTTTGTAATTTTGTAAGAAAAGTCAGCCAGCGGTCTAATAAATCTCTCTCTCTCTCTCTCTCTCTCTCTCTCTCTCTCTCTCTCTCTCTCTCTCTCTCTCTCTCTGTGTGTGTTTGTCTGTCTGTATTGGCTGCTGGTGTAGAGGCCTAACTCAAACAGTAGGGTAATAATTCATTCTGTCTCGCCTCCTTGTTTCCCCTTCACCCTTGTTGTCTTGCTGTCCTCCTCCTTTGCTGAGGGCCAGAGTCAGATAAGCCCAGAGCACAGAGGCGCTCCGATAAGGAAATGACTTAGTGGCTACACAAGTAGTTTACATACTCAGCAACATCACTGCAGAGCTAGATGAATGGGGTTGGTCTGTAGCCTCTGCTTTTTCTTTTCTTTTTTTACCATTCTTTTCCTGGATGTGGACGTGTTTGGGTATGTGGTTAGGTTTGGTTAAGTAAGTGTGTGTGTGTGTGTGTGTGTGTGTGTGTGTGTGGGGGGGGGGGGGGGGGGTCGTTTCCTCTGTATGAGCATGAGGCTGATAACAAACCACTGTTTTCTATATATTTTCAGTGTCTATAGTTTAAACTGGACTCGTTGTATGGTGGCTGTGTTTCAGCTCTACAATGATCATTAATCTCTTACCCCTCACAACAGCTTTAAAGGAGAAATACGCTGTGATAAAGACCGAAAGGATATTGCAACATCATGAAAAGTTTGAACATTTGATAGGGAGAAAAATGTTGATATGTTTGTGCAGGCCGGAGAACACCGCTTGCTTGTTGTAGCTTCCAGGGGCACCCAGCGAGGTGTTAGTGGACAAATTGTTTTAAACCATAGAAAGGGGGTAAAATACACTTCATTGATAGTACAATGACAGTTCGACTATTTAAAACCAGGCATTTAAAACAGATTGCTACTTATCATCTAGCTAGGTGCCCCGGAACCTACAAGTGGTCTTATCAGGCCTGCATCAACGTATCAAAATTCTGCTCCCTGGCAAACGTTCCAACTTTTTATGATGTTGCAATGTACTTTCAGTCCATATCACGCCGGATTTCAACATTGGAACATTGGAAGCTGGTGACACGCATCAGCCTAAATATGCTCCATTGAAAGACTGCACCAAGGGGCCTTGCCTATACCCATCATCAATATTTTGACCATCAAGTCATCTGTATTTATCCAAATGTCAGATGTGCCTCCGGTCTAGTTTGCTCTGGTCGGTCCATTTAATCATCATCATCACCTGGTTAGCATACCTGTCTGCAGGGGAAAGAAACTTGAGGCCGCAGAAGGCTTGATGGATGGCTGCCCTGAAAATTACTCAACAAAGCGCCATAGCCTGCTGCCTGGGCCAGGTGATGAGGAAGACAAATTATAAAGTCATCAAACTCCTGTGAGATACCACCCACAAAACCTGCATTTCATGTATATTTTATCAAGAACAAAGTGATAATGCATTTCCCTCCCCCTCCAGTCTCGTTGAATACATCCGTGTGACACTTCAAAACAAGTAGGAACATTTTGTAATACACCAACTGCCGCATTTCAAGTTATTTGAATAAATGGTAAAAACAAATAAACAAATAAAATGAAGAAAAAAAACAAGACTGATGACAAGTCTCATTATAGTTTAGTCACAGGCCTATCTCATGGTATTTTCACATTAAAACATGATTAGAAAAAGCCTCTTTGGATGATTTGCTCTTTCAGAATGATTGCACAGTGCAGAGCAGCGTAGTGGTTCCCTGGGCCATTAAGAGAATTCCTTCGCTCAGTCACTTAATGCCAAAAAACTATTTGGAAGGAATGACATGCTAGTTACTGATTAGCTTGTTAGGATGATCAAAGTCATCTTTGGGTTCTATGATGAGGACGGAATATTAATGAGTTTTAAGAGAGAGACTACCGCTGCCGCTAACACACTAGAGGAAAATAACAATTAGGCCTACCATACACACACACACACACACACACACACACACACACACACACACACACACACACACACACACACATCAATGGAAAACGACAATTAGGCCCAACTACAGGGCTGGGTAGGCTTCTTGGTAAATATTAGGAGAGAAATTATGAAGGGTGAACTTTGATTAAGGAACCTCAACCTCTCGCTGTGTATTTCTCTCTCTCACACACACACACACACACACACACACACACACACACACACACACACACACACACACACACACACACACACATACACACACACAGACACACACGCACACACACATACACACACATATTTTAAGCCCTTCTTAATAAATTATTCATCAGCGTTATGAGGAAATGCAGCTGGCCGTTAGCATCAGATTGATGGGGAGCGGAAGAAACAGGGACCAGAGATGCAGTTAGGGTGTATATCAAAGCTGAGACGGAAAACACTCTGCCTGTGTGTGTGTGTGTGTGTGTGTGTGTGTGTGTGTGTATGGCTGTGTGTGTGGGAACAAACCCAGAACTTCTATCAGATCAATCAATACTGTTCAAGAGAAAGGATCACTCATCAGTCTCATCTAAATCACATCACATCACATCACATCTTACTGTAATGACTCATTGATTCTTAAGATTTCCATGTGCTCAATGTTATATATGAAAAATAAGGAAGCACGCTCAACACTCCGCGCTACTAAAACTGGGTGATTCAACTTTCTGGATAAAGAATTCAATATTATGAAAAGACGTGAATGAAGCAAGCACTCAACTCAACTTGTTTCACTTTTTTAATCGCCTCTTCATCTCAATCAATGTTATATCCCCAGAATACCTGCAGTCATTCTTTTCCACAGCACGGTGAGTGAGGAAATAATAGGCCTACTGGTCATTGATTGACAGTGGTAGCAGTTGTTCTTTAGCCAGTGTCTGTGTGTGTGTGTGTGTGTGTGTGTGTGTGTGTGTTAGTATTTAAAGACTTTCAGACTTTTTAAATTTGTTGTTCTGTGCATATGTATGTTGAGTTTTGTAAATGTGTGGGTCCGTTTGGTTGTGAGTGTGTGTGTGTGTGTGTGTGTGTGTGTGTGTGTGTGTGTGTGTGTGTGTGTGTGTGTGTGTGTGTGTGTGTGTGTAGTGTGTTGTTGGCAGGGAATCGTGGGAGCAGCTGTTGTCCGGCTAATGAGTTGCCCTCTCACTCCCAGTCTCATAATTATCATTGTTATAATTTGTGACGACGGCCTACTCGCTCATTCAATCACACACACATACACACACCTGCACATATAGACACAAACTCACACACACACACACACACACACACACACACACACACACACACACACACACACACACACACAGGTGGCAGCCCAGGCCGGTGCCCCATGCGGGTGTTGAACATGGTGGGAGGTGAGAACACACATGGGTGTGATACCTCATTAGTTGTGGGAGATACATTTTTAGCTTCCCTCTGTTAATGTGTGTGTGTGTGTGTGTGTGTGTGTGTGTGTGTGTGTGTGTGTGTGTGTGTGTGTGAGTACAAACATGCATTTCCCTGAAAATCTGACTGTGTGGGTGGAAAATGCTGTTAATTTGTGTAAATAAATAAATAAAAGTATTTTTTATCGACTTAACAAATATAACAAATATAAATTAATGCATGTAAAAGATCCAAATGATGTAAAAGTCCAGGTCACATAGCTGTTAGTGAATGTATGAGGGGTATGACCCCAGTTTCCGGGTTCTATTTGACATTTCGGATACCCAAAACTCCTCAGAAGTGCAGAAGTTGAGTAATTAATGTTAACAAAGTTTTTTTAATAGCAGTTGTTTTTGAGAAATCAAGTGAAAGGAAAATATGCATAGTTTGCCATAAACAGCAATGCAGGTAGCATCATTGGTTGTGAATCATAAAGCCCGCCTCATATTGGATGAGTCATTGTGATTGGCTCCTGTATACAGGCAGACTCACAGAACAAATTTCAAACTTTCTTGCTGCGTGTCTGGGGCTCTTACTCAGGTTACCTAACAAGGTAAGTGACTCAAAACAAATGACTTTTCTTGACTTAAGTTCCATCTGTCTGAAAGATATTTTCAGGTATTTTCAGGTGCAGTGCAATATTTCTGACTCACAGTAAAGTCTGTGGAGCTGGGAACTCTGATTTATAACCAGAATGAGCCTCTCTGTTTCACTTTATCTGTGTCTGTGCAGAACGGCTGTGTAACAAAACCTGTCTGCTTGTTTGGTTTTGTTTATTCGTTTAAAGGCAGACAAATTTACAGCATAGTAGCCTACCAGTGAAAACTACTGTAAAAGTGTGTGGTAGTTACTATGCTATGTCTGCCCGCTTAAGCATAAGCTTGATGAATGGACTTGGATGACCAGAAGCCAGGACTGTAAAGAAACTGGTATGTAGATGTTTGCCCAAACACACTGTTGTAATGTTTTGAAACATTTTGCTACAGTTCGTTTAAAACACATATAAAAATGTTTTGTTATCTTAACCCAAGGTTAGTAATGTCAAGGCACAATATGGTGGCTTCAGTCTCTCACTCTGTTAGCTGAATTTGGCCCGCATAGATCTGTGTCGGAGAAAAATAGGTGGCGTTCACCTGGTTAACCTTAATGGGTTGAACCAAAATATCTTGTGTCTCGCATACTTGCAAGTCTTGGGCAATGAAGCTGTTGTCAGAGTTACAGCATATCAGTGAAAGTTATAGTATGTAGAGTATGTGTAGTAAAATGCAGTGAAAAACAAGATTTAAAAAGTATGCCTATAGACAATACATTACACTTTATGCCTATTAATCCTGGAAAATTGGATATAAATTGTAAATGAAGCATGATAATCAGACACACACACACACACACACACACACACACACAATAAAGGCAGTAAAGAAGAAATGAATTCTAAATTCCCTTGAGTCTCGAAAACATATTTTATGATGTCTTTATATTTATTATGCTCGTTATTGGAATGAAAAAGACTCTGTCATCAATTTCCTTTTTACGTCAAGGGCATTCCAAAGCTCGCTGGTGTATTACACCTTCCAACATCATTAAGAGTGACCTCCTTAGCAATAACTGTGACTACAAACAACACAAAAATAAACAACTGCATTAAGAGTCACTTTCTTAACCATGAGTGTAACTATTACATGTAGTAGAAGTAAACAATCTCTCTCCCCCGTCCCACAGTAGCCTATTTGTACTCAACCACCTGGTGCAGTTGCTATGAGCACCACAGCATGGATGCTGAGAATGAATCTCTCTCTCTCTCTCTCTCTCTCTCTCTCTCTCTCTCTCTCTCTCACACACACACACACACACACACACACACACACACACACACACACACACACTAAACCAAACAGTTGATGCAGACACATACACACAGCTATAATACTTTCAAAAGTTCAAGGACATACACAAACTCATCCAAAGAGTTAAAGGACACACACACACACACACACACACACACACACACACACACACACACACACACACACACACACACCTGCAGAGGTCTGCAGATGTGTGGCAGTGTTGGCTGGCTCCTATCCTCTGGCCTGGCATCCCTCCGCTGGGCCTTGTCCCTGTGCTATAAAGCGCAACTACAGTATCTGCTTTGCCAACATCTTAGAACAATTAAGTGAGTTTGTCCTCCTCTCCATCCCCTGTCCTCTCCCCCGAGACCCAGCAGATAGGGGGGCCATTTGCACAGAGCAGAGCACAAATCCAGCCCAAAGCCTCAGGCAAGGTCCTCAGCAGACAAACACACACACACACACACACACACACACACACACACACACACGCATGCAAGCACGCACGCACGCACGCACACACACACACACACACACACACATTCTCTCTCTCTCATGCAGACACATAAATTCACTTATTCACATGCACCCCTCCTCTCTCTCTCTCACACACACACACACACACACACACACACACACACACACACACACACACACACACACACACACACAATATTCAGCATTTACCAGCTAGCTGAATACATACACACACTTACACTGACTAATATGCATTTATCACTACAAGAGCAGCATTCAAGATTAGTTGAAACACTAAGGGTTTGCAGAAGCAGACGGAATAATAAAACAC
>JAODXP020000008.1:5135500-5137331 GCA_027497455.2 Sardinella longiceps | reverse complement strand
ACCCTTTTTGAAGCTACGTCCACAATTCCATGAGTTGAGTTCTGGAGGCAGAAAATCGTCTGTTCTGATAGACATGGCTGTAAATTTGACAACTTTCCCCATCTTTGAAAATATAGCTTGTCATCATAATATAACTCAAGAATCTATTTCTTAACACGATATGATTCACAAACAACAAAATATATGTCCACCAACATGATTGAACGAGTACCCAAAGTTCAGAGACTGACAGTAGCACAGGTGGCTATCTGCCTCTTTAGGCTGCTGGATAACGTAGTGATGCCTACTGCCACCGGAGCGACCTCTCGATTTAAACCACTTGTCAAAGCAAACAAACTGATCGACAATCCACATATTTAACTGAACACAGGGATTTTGTATCACTTTAACACTACGCCTAAAAGCCAAACTTTACCACCGAATAACTCGCTAGCTTGTTAGCTCACGGTAGATCGCCTACCTTGTTAAGTGACGTTACTAACGTTAGTCGTTTTCCCATAGGATTAAGCACATTTCTCTTGAAGTGCACCTTAACTCATACAATTTGTAAACACTGTAATGCATATAGGATCGCTACTGTAGTTGGATATTAATTAGTATACATCTGATAGATTACGCCAAAATTATAAAATGTAGGATTAGCTGTTGAGAAAGCATTAAAAGACAGTGCTGAAAACGGTCACTTTTGTATTGGTTCTGATAGCTTCTGGAGGCTTTCTTCCTCCAGTTGCAGTTTATAGAATGTTAGAACACGGAATGTTTACAAACACAGAAAGGGTCTATATAATGTTTAATAAGCTGGTTAATGTATGGTTGAGAGAGAATGAAGAAGGAAAAAAGACAAGGTTTTTGAAACTGTGACCAAGCCAAGTATGTCACCTGAAAAAAATCCAGTTATCCATATTTTATTTTAAAGAGGATGGCAAAGAGCTTCGGCATACCACAAATGAAAGAAACATAATAATCATTTAAAAATATCTCCGAAGAATGGATGAATACTACTCGGAAGTTTCAGGGCCACTGTTATCCTCCCTGTCCAGAAGGACTGAATCTGTCATCAGAAATAAAATAGGACATTCAACATATTGTGAAAAGGAGGAAAAAAGAATCTTTATAATGAAAACTGCTCCAGAAGACTGTATTTAACTGTAGATCCTAAGATAAATATAGTGAATAAAGTAGTAGCAGTTATGGCTACTATAATTTGCAAGTTTTACACAAGAGCAAATAACAGCCTGTTCCACTTACATCCAATGTAATTAATCTAAGGTGATACAAATGCTGAATGACATTTGAATGATATTGTATCAGGTATCTTCCGTAATTCTGTATTTTATACTGTAGGCTAAAAGAATACAAGTACATTTTACCCCTGAAAGAGACTTTTGGAGTACAGGGAGCTTGTTAGGAGAAGCTCGATCATTACCCTCAACACACACAGAGAGAGAGAGAGAGAGAGAGAGAGAGAGAGAGAGAGAGAGAGAGAGAGAGATGATGATGATGATGATGATGATGATGATGATGATGATGATGATGAGTAAGGCTAGAAAGGGAATAGACCCTCCTATAATATCAGAGTGAAAAAGTATCTCATTGACCTCACTTTGCCTCGATGGTACTTTGAAATGTGAGGTTGAAGCACAAGTGACATGGGAGGGAAAAGGGACTTGGCATGCTGGGATGTCCCTATCATATGTCATTCCACTAAGGGCCATCGTCTGTTTAAGCAACTGTTAGATCACACTGAATAAATTATACATCAAACCTCTAATCTTTGAGAGCAATGCACTGATTTGTTGGGCAGCTTCACATACAGTATGGAAGAAGCCAT
>JAODXP020000008.1:5103000-5128000 GCA_027497455.2 Sardinella longiceps | reverse complement strand
AATTAGAATCGTTGGCACCTTTGAAGTGTATACAAATAGTCCCACTTTCCTGCTGTGTGTTTGCATGTTTCTAGTAGCCTACTGGGTGTGCATGTTTGTGTGTGTCTAAGCATGTTTTGATTATGTGTGTATGTATTATGTTTTTATTGTGTGTGCGAGTGTGCATGTCAATGTGTGTGTGTGTGTGTGTGTGTGTGTGTGTGTGTGTGTGTGTGTGTGTGTGTGTGTGTTTATCTTTAGCGGGAAGTAATTCCTCAGTGCTTCTCTCCTCCTGCTTTTTTCTTAATGAGAGATGGATGAATGGGCTCTGAGTGTGTGCATGCATGCTTGTGTGTGTGTGTGTGTGTGTGTGTGTGTGTGTGTGTGTGTGTGTGTGTGTGTGCCATGACCTTGGGCTCACCTCAGGCTGCTTGCCTTGCTGCCCCTGAAATGCGGCACACTGGCTTGCCAGGAAGCAGAGGCATCGGCAAGGGAAGACCGAACGCCTGTGTCAGCCCAGCTAATTGAGTAATTGGCCCAAACTGGGGGGTCATTCATTAGACACCCCACCCTTCACACACACACACACACACACACACACACACACACACACACACACACACACAATTCCCCTCCATAGCTAAGCCCTGCCCCTTGTGACACACACACACACACACACACACACACACACACACACACACACACACACACACACACACACACACACACACACACACACACACACACACAGACTCGCCAGCCGCAGCATTTATCTCTGTTTGACTGCTGGTTACCTTAAGAGCAAGTGATGGGGATGGCCCAGCAGGCTCCCATAGGCTAAAGGGTCTTAATCCATTACAGGGCTATCTGAGGCACCCATGGAGGTCTTAGTGATAAGGATGCTCAGGCCTGGATACCACCTGGTGTCCCTGTGTGTGTGTGTGTGTGTGTGTGTGTGTGTGTGTGTGTGTGTGTGTGTGTGTGTTGCTGTAGATGTGTGTATTTATGTGGATGTTGGCTTGGGTTTGAAGGCTTTTTTTTGGCAAGGTTTGAAAGAACACATAGATCTGTAGTGAGGGGTTATATGTACTGTGTGTGTGTGTGTGTGTGTGTGTGTTCCCCCTGCTCCCACAGCACACCTAAACCCACTCATTCCACAAAGGGTCATTCATGTGTCATGTGCTAGATAGATTACCGCCACCGGCAACAAACACGTGTGTGGGTCCTCAGGCTATACTGTTTCCACTTTCACACACACACACCTAAGAATGCCACCAGCGGCGAGTCCATGGGATGGAATGCATGCATTTCAGTGTAATAGTGAGATACAGTACACATTTAACAAACATAACAAATGCATAACTTTCAGCATCTGTACGGATTTGTTTTTGGGAGTGCAGGAACGCTCTCAAAATAAGATGCCGCACTTCAAGTTTTTTTTATAATTGGAGACAAAAACAAAACAAAACCAAAACCATTTTTGAACAATCTATTCCATTCCAAAAATTACTTCTGCTACGTTATGTCCCCTTTAAGAACTCTCCATGCCCATGCACTGAAATTGCATTTTGCATCTCAGAGCAACTTCTGACATCAGTGAACCAGGCAGCAGCCGATGTATTGAAATGCAGGAGGTTAAGTTTGATGTTGTTAATATTTTGCTGAAGGGTCCGGGGTGGGATGCATGTTAAGGTTCGACAAGACAGTATAATTCACTTTCCAAAACTGAACTTCAAAAGGGTGTAAATAAGATTTGAATCGATAAATAATTATATTGCATATATGTATGTCCCTGACATGCTAAGGGCATTGAGTAAGGTAGGAATAAACTTGACAGATGTAGTTGTAGTTGAACTGACACTTTTAGGTAGACAAGATTGCTTTTGCATTACATTCACCATAAAAATAATAAGTTAAGATGTGGTAAGGCTGGATATCTTTTTTCCTTCACACACACACACACACACACACACACACACACACACACACACACACACACACACACACTCACTCACTCACTCACTCACCCACACACACACACACACACACACACACACACACAAGAACATTGAGAAAATAATGAAAACAACACAAGGCTCTTTATGTGTTGCGTCTGCTTTCTATCTCTTCACATTTCTTGCTTTACACCAACAATTGAAATCATCAATTATGTGAAATCATCAATTGCGTGAGGCTATGTGAACATAACCTGATTACGTGTGATCATTTGTTTTCTTCTGATTGCTTCTTGTGTGAAATTGGTGTGATTAGGGAGGCAATACAGCCAGTTTGTGTGTGTGTGTGTGTGTGTGTGTGTGTGTGTGTGTGTGTGTGTGTGTGTGTGTTTTTGTGTGTGTGTACACTTATGTGCGCATGTGTGTTTATATCATACAGAGGAAAGGAATGTGTGAGTGTGTGTGTGTGTGTGTGTGAGAGAGAGAGAGAGAGAAAGGGGTGGTGGGGGTGTGTTTGTGTGTGTGAGACAGAGTGAGAGAGAACATTTGTGTGTGAGAGAGGGAGCGTGAGAGAACGTGGGTGGGTGTGTGAGAATAAGAATGAAAAAGAGTACTGTATGTGTGTGCACACATGTAAAAGTGCGTACATACGTGCATGTGTGTATATGTGCACTGGTGAAACTCTATTTGAGTGAGTCTGCGTCTCACACCATCTCATTGTCTCAAATCTCTCAGGGACAGGGACAGCTTCTACCCCCCCAAACCCCATCCTCACTCTCTCTCTCTCTCTCTCTCTCTCTCTCTCTCTCACACACACACACACACACACACACACACACACACACACACACACACACACACACACACACACACACACACAGCAATACCACACTGGGCTTTTGCTTTCGATAATACAGTGCAGTCTGAGGCAAAGCAAAACACTGATTCAGCTGATGATTACTCCTAGCTGAGATGCAGATTGCTTTCGGTGGTGCTGTGAGAGACAGGACAGAAGACTGAGGAGAAGGCGACCAAAAAAAAAAAAAAAAAAAAAGAAAAAGAAAAAGAAAAAGAAAAGCAAATCATCGGTTGTGTCGAACAAATTTCTCTCTTAGCTGTCATTTGCATAACTGAAAGCTGAGAAAAAGGTAGAACAAGGGGGGTAAAAACAGATGCCCAAATGGAAACATGTTTTTTTCTTCTTCAGATTGGTATCTACAGGGTGCGGAGAGGCAGAAGACCAGAAGGCCCACAATGCTTTAGAGCTCTATGATGTGGCTTGTCAGACGTTGTTTCTCCGCATGAGAGACAGACAATCATAGTGAAAAAAAATAAATAAATAAATAACACAGCAGAACTCTTCTCTTTAGCTGAGTGTAACACAGTAGTGGGGCAGAAGTTCTGTAGTTGAGTCTGAGAGGTAGTTTTTGAAAGAAAAATAATGATGATGTTATATTTTTGGCTATGTCTGACCCTGTGATTCAGGAAAAAAAGGTTAAATAAAGATGTGGGGAGATGGAGGTAGTTAATGTCTTTTGTCTATTTACACAGCTTTAGGTGAGGCCAGTCAGTCTTGTCTTGCATTAGTGGAGTCTTTGTTGTACGTCCTCATCTTAGTTCTCCTCTTCCTCCCTAAGTGCTCACGGGTGCTCCCTCTCTTCACCCCTCACTAAACTGGCTGAATACCAAATCAAACTACTTTCTAGTTATTTTAATATCTCCCCTTGCAAAGTTTCATCTCTCTCTCTCTCTCTCTCTCTCTCTCTCTCTCTCTCTCTCTCTCTCTCACTCACACACACACACACACACACACACACACACACACACACACACACACACACACACACACACACACACACACACACACACTTACTCTCCACCATCCTTTGTAATTACAGTGAGCTGGCCCCTCAGAATCTCCACGGCAGCAGTTCATCTTGTTCCAGTGGCTCACAGATGCTTAATATTCATCAGCCAAACAGCGGAGAAGCTCCACCACACCATTTACCTTGAAGAGCCCCCCAGTCACGCACACACACACACTCACACGCGCGCACACACACACACACACACACACACCCCCACCACCACCACAGAGACCCATTGTGAACCACTACATGGGCTCTCCAGTAGAGGCAGTTGGCACATAGAGAATTAATTACTCTTGCACTTTGCATCTATTACTCAGAGCGTATGTATAATTTAACAATCAAATTATTATCCATGAATGCAATGTGTATTTTCGTCTGTGCTTCAAATTGATTGGATGGGAATAAGTCACATAGTTGACCAGAGGTGAACAGTACTTATGGGAGTCGTGATGAAATAAAAATAAAATGGATATCATAGAGTTGGAGGAAACACACACACACACACACACACGCACGCACGCACGCACGCACGCACACACGCACGCACGCACGCACTCACACACACACACACACACACACACACACACACACACACACACACACTTTAGGCATTAAATAAACCACATGGCCTGGGCGAAAATGACCATTATCACCTCACTCTAAAAACAAGAATATTTAAAATGGCTACAAGCTGCTTTTTAACTAGCTGTCAGGAAAAGAGGTGAAGGATGGTCTTTAATGTATTTTTAATCCTTTTTTCACATGATCTACCTTTATGCAATTACTTCATTTTTTGCATATAAACGAGCATTTACATATTAATCATTTTCAGGACCTTTTGCAAAAACCACTGGGAATTAATAATTTATTTCACCTGTACTGTTTACCATTATCATGCTTCATGACAAATATCTAATTAAAAATACAAAATGAACATGACAAATGAACTGTCACATGTGCTCTGACAATCCAACCTCATTATGAGACTGAAATTCTACCCTGTTTCGTTAATGTTCACAGCAATGCAATTTGTGTAGTGTTGTAAATAATGACAGATCTAGGCCCAAAACACTTTGACCGACACACACACACACACACACACACACACACACACACACACACACACACATAGAGGCACAACTCCCCCACAAATGCACACGCGCGCACACACACACACACACACACACACACACACACACACACACACACACACACACACAGGCACGTGGAGATTGAATTGAACGCCTGTCGTCCATCTACAATACTGCCTTTCTTCCTGTACTGGGCAATAACTGGTGATGATGCCATCCATCTGTGGTCATATGGAGGCCAATCATCCACTGATTCCTCATAGATCACTTCCAGTCCTCTGAAACACTGGGCGGAATAGAAACCTCAGCTACCTGGTCTATCCATCTGTATCTCTGTCTATCATTTGTAAAGACTTGCGAAGGTGAAACAACACAGCAACTGTGTTCAGAATCAGTAAGATTTTGTCTCTGTGTGTGTGTGTGTGTGTGTGTGTGTGTGTGTGTGTGTGTGTGTGTGTGTGTGTGTGTGTCTGAATCTGTGTCAATGTATGTATAGTGCATTATTTTACAGTTGTTTCCAATCTGTTACCCACATCATCACAGCCTTGTCTTTCCCTCAACACTTTACACACCATTAATTGCTGACACAAAAGTCCAAATGTCTCACATTTGCAGAAAGCAGAATGAAACATTTTATAATAATAACAGTGTATTAAATACGTACATCCCCATATGCAAGTTTTTGTCTTACATCAAAGCTATGATTGCATTCACACACACACACACACACACACACACACACACACACACACACACACACACACACACCCTCCATAATTATCCATCCACCCTCCATAATTATTGGCACACCTGGGATAAAAAGATGACTGTTCAGTGGGGGAAAAAAAGTCTCAAAATGAAAATGACAGAATAATCCCACCTCAAAGAGAAAGACATTTATCTGAGGAAATCATCAATGCATGAAAAAGAAATTAATATTTTTTCACAATAACACATGTGTCTCAATTATTAGCACCCCTGCATTTGGAACATTGTAAAGTTTCCCTTTGCCAATACTACAAGTTTTAATCATATTTGACATCCCACACATTTACAGAACACAAGAAATTGTAACTTATGCCGAAATTCATACCTTAAATGGGTTAAAAATGTGTTTATTGAGAAGGTGTATCCATTTAGCATTGTACTAACTTAGCTGTCATAGATTTCTAGTGCTAATTGGTTTGTACAGTAAACTACAGCAGGGCATGTGAACATTCGTTATAGATTATAAGAAAAAATAATTATCTGAATGTAAAGGGCTTTTTCATTTTCATAAACTAGGCTAGAAGTAACTTGCAGATTGAGTTGGGGTCCATAAAATTCCTCTAGATGGAGCTAACGTCGGGTGGAGAATCTGACTGAGTTGGAAGCTGGCTAGTCAGACTGGTTCTAAAGTCGGCGCAGCTAGTTGGCATAACTGGAAGTTTAATAAGCTGTTAAGCGTTCGGTAGTGCTATAAACGGCACAAGCCAAGTATTAACTGTCTGCTGATTTTTCTGCTTCAAGGATATCACTCAGATGAGGGACATGACAACCATAAATCCCATACTAACAGCTGCATCCACATTGCATCGTTATTTGAGACCCTTCCTCATCTCAGAATCTATCTAGATTGTCCATTTTCCTCTGTTGTGCATACTCCGTAGCTTAACCCTTTGGTTTACTATAATGCTAATATCAGGGGACTGAGACGACCATGGGTGCCAATAATTATGGAGGGTGCTGTAAATCTTGTAGGCCTCCACTCAAATACTTTAAACTGAAGCCTTTTTTCTTCAGTATACCCCCCACCCACATTGCCAATTTGCACTTGTGTCAAAAGTGCGAACATATATGTAGCGTTTAGCAAATGACTGTGTGTATAGAGTTTTGCAAGAAGTGTGACACACACAGACATTGTGCATATACAGTAATGCTGTGCAAAGCTACATAGGTGTTTGGCTCTTTCTGTGAGATTAAACCATATTGTGTGAAAAGTTCTATTTTGGTGTGTAAACAATAAAGAAAGAAAGAAAGCACAGAGCAAACATACACCTACCATGCGTGGGTGGACAGAAATAAAAAGGCTGACTGTGTGTGTGTGTGTGTGTGTGTGTGTGTGTGTGTGTATTCTCTTTAACTTGACTTTTAACCAATTTCAAGGCCTATTCTATGGCAATGATTGGCAGTTGTTCATTGTTAGTAAGTGTAAGTACACACATGAGGGGTGAGCAGGAAGCAGTGAATAAGTGACAGATTGTGAGTTATAAATGAAAACACAAGCTGGCAGATTGATATGTTTTAGGCATGAGGTTGTGTTGTTTTTTGCAAAAATGGTTTTATAAAATTGAAAACTGTCTCAAGTTTATCAGTTTGTTTGTTGTGTAGTGTTGGGGAGGTTTATTCTGTTACAGTGTTTTGCCGTCGTGTTATAGAGTTATGCAATCACAGTGACAGGTTTCCATTGTGTTTATTGTCTTATACACGTAAATATTTTGTGTATAAGCAGTTTAAAAATCAGTTCAATGTATGTATGTGTTTTCTATAAAAAAAAATTCCACATTTTGCATTCTACCATGTTGAGTAAAGGGATGTGTATTTGAAATAAGGCCCTATGTCTCTGTCATGTAGCTGCGTTTTATGCTTTAGGGAAGCACACACACACACACACACACACACGCACACACACACACACGCACACATGCACACACCCTGGAGCAGGTGTGTCCACCTGAGCCCTGGGGCGCTATGGAGACGACGAGCAAACGGGAATAGCGACGTGCACTTCTCACACTGGGATTATCTCACCAGCCTGCTTCTTCCCATTCAACGGCGTTAATCCCCAATATCCTCAGCAGCAGGTGCTTCAGAGGACCCCGAGCCTGATTCAATAACCGTGAGAATCAAATATTTTTTCTAAATTACAGTATAACTGAGAAGAGACATGGCACCAGCTAACAATGTGCTCAAACAAACTCAATACTTAAATCCTTAGGTGTCCTTCTACAAGAGAGAGAGAGAGAGAGAGAGAGAGAGAGAGAGAGAGAGAGAGAGAGAGAGTAAGAGTTTTAAATCTAAAACAGAGAAAAAGGGCAACCTTGTACTTCTGATGAGCTGTGAAATGATTTAAATTACTGTCAGCTTCACCTCTTGATATTTGATACTCCCCAGAAAAGCCATGCTAGTGGAACTGTATCAGGCAGGAGGTCTGCGTTAGTCTATTAAGGTCACGCCGTTATCGCTCTGTCCTACTTTGCCACTTAAGACTCCATATATCATAATCCATGTTAGACAAAGTAGCTGTTCTAAGTGCCACAGTCTCTAAAAAGGATAGAGGGTACATTGGCTGACCCCAGACCAGCTGTGGCCTCTATAGATTCAAACAGGAGAGCACTGCCTGCTAGAGATGGAGTGCAGAAGGATTGGATTTCTCTTCTCTTGTCTCAGCTACTCAAAACACTATTCTGCCGAGTGTGAAATGAAAGTGGTTGAAAGTGTTGCATTGCATTTCAAATAGTACACCTGGGAATATTGCCGTGTCTGAACCGCATCAGGGCCAAAAGTGTGCCAAATTTGGCTCTACTCTGCCCTGCTCTCAGGTGCTCTTCTTGCAGGGCCTCCTCTAGCGTTTGTGGTTTTGTGTGTGTGTGTGTGTGTGTGTGTGTGTGTGTGTGTGTGTGTGTGTGTGTGTGTGTGTGTGTGTGTGCGTGCGTGCGTATGTGTCACTTTCAAACTTTTCCAGAGAAATGTCTGTGTTTCTGACACACACCTGCCACCCTCAGTCAGGCTGTGTGTGCCAATGCAGTCTGACAAACGTGTGCTCACAGCTGACCTTACTGCCACTCTTCCACATACACCTTGTCTTTGAGTCTTCACACACAAACACTAAAGCAAACACACACACACACACACACACACACACACACACACACACACACACACACACACACACACATACTTTCACACATGAACATACACCAAGATAAAAGGTGTCTTTCTCATTTTAGATGTAGGCCATCAAGCACATACACACACACACACGCACGCACGCACGCACGCACGCACACACACACACACACACACACACACACACAGACACTTAAACACACACACACACACGCATCTGCTGGCTGCCCCTAGTGAACCCCGCAGCTGAGTGAAGCTGAAGAGTCAATGCAGCTGCAGCTCACAGCTGTGGGACTGCAGACACTCTCATTCTTGACCCTTCAGGCTTTACAGTAAAGGCACACAAGGCGGCTTTCAAGAATTCTCAGAAGCACTACTGCCAGTGTGATGTTGTGATGCCTGTAGACCTCGGAAAGTGGACAGGTGTTGTAAGGACCCTTACTGTAAGACCGGCTACACCCTTGTTGTTGAGAGAACAGAGAAAATGGGGGATTATCATTTGCCTGAATTTCCAAACACAAAACAAATAAAAAGTGGAAGTTGTCATAAGCCCTTTTCCACACTGTTGATGACAAGAAATGATGAAAGAGAAAAACCTCCACTTTCAGCACTGTTTATGGGATTACCATGTAAAGCTGATAGCATCGCATCCCAAACTGGTGACGATTTTAGGATGGAGTCAGGCGCTCAAGTTCTATGCCAATGTCATGTTTTAATGGCTATGTGCCAGTGCAGACTATTCTATGTTGCTAGTGTCATTACAGTGCCATTATTTTGATGGTATCTCTGTGCCATACAGAGTAATGATACATAGCAGTGGTCAAGAGAGGGCAGCAAGGACACAGCAGGTATTACAGTAAGAATAGACACAGCACAGACAGCTTTTATGAATTTGAAGGAAACATAGAATGTGTATCATTACTTTGTTGTGGTCTGAGTGTCCTTATTGTGATTAAGTGTCATTTTTATGGCGTGAGTTTCCTTACTTTTATTATTGGACAAGTATCTGTATTATGGCATTCTGGTCTAAACTTATCAGACTGTAAGAAAATTAATATTTGAGACAAAATTACATGCAAAAAATTGATTTTAAGCATTTAATATTGCCTAGAGATCAGATGGACAGTGTGTTTGTGTTCAGAAGAATACCCCTCACTCAATTTTCTGCTATCAGTAACAGCCTTCACCAAAAATCTATTTCCAATAAAATCTCTCCCACACTGAATTGGTTCAGTGAGACCTGAAGGCCATAAACTAAAGTACAAAAAGTAAAATATTCATGAGAACATAAGTTGATACAGAGGTCTATCAAAAAAATGTGATGATAGTCATTGATTTTATTATCTCAAGTTAAAAATGATCCAGTTGATATCCAACAATTGGAGGGATAACAATATAGATTCTGCATAAAGTGCAGGTCTAGACTTGCATAATGTATTGACCTATCTTTGACATTATGTAGTCCAGTATAGTGGCTGTGGTCAAGATGTTCATTTATTTATTTATTTATTTATTTATTTATTTTATTTTATTGCATATTAGCATTGCGACAACTGACTCTTTGGGAATTTTATGCCTGAGTCCCATTACCCCGCACCTAATTTAATTTTAAAAAACAATAAAAAACCTTTCAGGTCAAAACGTGTATGTATGTAATGTATAATTAAAATGCATACTTAATAGGAAATGCATAATTAAAATGGTTGGAAAGCATGTCTAGTCTTCATAAGAATATAACATGTGCTTGGTTTCCTACACCTTGCAGTTTTAAACCCAATCCAGTAGTTAAGGTTGTGTCGGGCACAATGGATCTGTATTTTCCTATTGCTGGGAAATACAGCTGAGCGTGTAGGTGAGGTGAGGTCTTTGATTTGGCGAGTGCCATATTGTTTTCCTGTGCCTCCTCCATTCTGTTGTGACTAGACCTGAACCTATTCTTGTTTCTGCATCTGTCTAGTGTTAGGCATCGGTGGGCATGCTGCTATCTCTTTCCCAGGACAGCCGACTACATTGCCTCTGACACCACAGTGATAAAACGTCCACCTTTCTCACATCAGTATCTCGCCCGTGGTCTTCTGCCTCACACTGAAATGCTGAATGTCGGTGCAGTTCAGGGGCAGCGGGACCAGGAAGAGCCAAAAAAAAAAAAAAAAAAATCCCAAAGACTTTGTCCTGAAAAGCCCTGAGAAAATTAGGACACAGGGTGCATTTGTGTGCTTACTTGCATAGCAATGAATGGCATACAGATTTTAAAGTAAAAAAAAAAAAAAAAAATCTGGTTATTTTCAAACTTATTTTTAGGGCTCTATTTTCAACCCTGGCCCTATTTTTTCAGGCGTTAGACAAAAAGGATGAGAAACACTGCGGTATGGCACCAGCCGGTGTGCTACTCCTTGCCAAGCCATTGGCTGGGACTATTCAATGCAATCCTGTGAGGGTCAAGGGAAAAACAGCCTTTTCCCACCCTGTGTGGGCTTTGCATCATCATTAAAGGAAAAGTGTACCAATTTACCAGGAGAAAGGCTATTCTCAGCAGTGGTCATGTCTGTCAAACTAATTTGACACCTGCTTTCAGAGGCAGCTGTTTACCTCTGTTGCCAGGCAGAGGTGGAAAGTGCTTTAAAGTGTCAAGTTTCCTTTTACTGAACTTTAATATGAATGTTTTTTTTGTACCAAGCAATGGTGTGAAGAAAAAAAAAACAACTTCACCTTTGAGGATATTGATGAAAAAAGTTAACCTCTGAGGACATATAACAACCACATGAGCATTCAGCCTGTGGTCTGTGCAGTGTTGACATGCTAAACATGCTAAATTCTGTAGCGCTATGGAGGTGCTGGAGTTCTGCCCTGAGAAGACCTCTGGCCTGCAGCAACCAAGAGAAAGTGAATTAAAAGCGAGGTGGGAGTCAGTCTTCCTCCAGCTGTACTCATTCGTTCCCCCTTTTGGGGATGGACAACCTTACTTTCACACTCAGGCTAAATTAATTGGCTTTCAGAATTTGAATGTCTATAACAAGTCTTCACTTGAAAGAGTTTTCATGGAGTCTCTGGGTAAATGGGTTACCCTGGACCATACACCATGAGTCTGTAGTGAAGTCTCGCAGCCTCAATCATCCCATAAGTAAGAGGCAATGCAACTGTATTTACACAAGACGACACAATTTAAAGCCCCTCTCTCCCTTTGTAGCTCACTACAGGATCTCCTCAACATGGTCATTTTCAAAGAGCCAAGTAGATCAGCGCTCACACAAACCTCTACAATATGACATGAAGGAGTTGCACCTAGCCAGGGCATAGTGTTGAATGACCTGAATGTATCGGAGGCCATTTACAGGTTATTAACTTCACTGTCTGTTTTATATTCTCTGAACAAGCCGTCAATCCTGTGGAAGATACAAAGGCTCACGTTGCCATCAGGACAGAATAGTAGTCTTATGCTACCTTATATACTGTATGTATGAATGTATGCTGACAAACCACCCCCTTCAGTGTGGAGTAAGTGTATGAATTTATGGCATACATTACACACGGCATTACAAAACACATTTTTGCTATTTTAGGTACTGTATGCTACTGGATTGCATACTTTGTATACTAATATAGTACCCTATGTTGCCTGGATCAGAATGCTACCTGATTACGGCATGCTGCTGCAAGATTAAGTGTACTCGTTAGTAGTCCTATGCAGAATATTCAAGGTAGCCTATGCTACTGTAAATGTCCTGCTTGGGATGCCTGCTGGAGAAGGAGGTAATTAATTGTATCGTTAACATCTGTGTTATAATTAAAAGCTGTGCACAAAGGGGGCCTTGACAGCTGAGCCCCCCGGGAGGATGAGCTGAGAGTCTCCTTGTAACACCGAACCTGGCCCACAAACCCACTGGACCGTGCTAATTACCCCATGTGGCTAACATGCAATCACGAGGAGGAGCCGCACGTGGGGACTTGCTCTGACACAGATCTGTGATGCGATGCATGTTGTTCCTCAGTGGAGAGCCTCTGTCCCAGTGGATGCAACCATAAGAAGGACAAGACACCCTAACCCAGAGCATTCAGAATAGAAGCATGCCCTTTCTCTATTCTCAGTGGTATTATCAAAGATCATGGGATACTGCTCCGCTTCCAGCCTCTCTGGTATTATGTTGATCGTGAAGCACAGAACTGGAAACATGCAGTTATCAAACCAAGATGTGACTCTAATGAAGAGTTGATATTGATCACAGATCATTTAATTATTTGGGTAAAATGATGGGCACTTGCTGCCAAAAAGCACATAAATGTTTTCCTCATTGGGTATTCCACACAAGGACTGTTTATGTTTACCTCTGTCTATGTTTATTTGCACACTTTTCCATTTCCATCTACCAGCCAAAATGACCCGTATCCTTAAATAGCATATGCATTCTTAAAGTGTTTCTGTCACACTCTAATAACCCTCAGGCTGAATAAAGCATTACCCAACCTGTGTTATTATTATTAATAAGTATTTGCATCAATCTATTTTGTCAGTCTAGACTTGAATTTAAGTGTGTCCTCACCCTAAAAACCCTCAACTTGGAATAAATACTTTATATATGTAAAAATTAAAAGGTGGAACTAAAAGTTTAATGTTCTCTGCCAACTATAGAAATCTTCTCATTTGATCATAGACTTTAAATTTGATCATTGTTTAAAAAAAAAGAGAAAGAGAAAAAATCCATCCAGAATCAGTCATAAAATGCAGAAATTATTGTTTTTATTTGGAATTATTGTTTTCAACTGTTTTCAAGCAACAGACTTTTTCCAGACTAATCAAATAGACCGAGCTTCAGGGCTTCAGACTAACATGCATGAAAGCACCTGAAAATGCTGGGGTGGATGCACACTATGGTTGTGGTAAACAAACAGTGAGGAATAGATGCCATATTTTTACTGGAGCTGAGAGAAATAGTCAGTGTGTTTTACCACCTCACCGAGGGAGCAAACACGGTGAAACTTTTCTGGGAACTAGCTGTAATATTGCAGTTCATATAATGATAGAAGAGGTGAGCATATTTCACACTTATTACTGACACACACACACACTCAACCACGCACACACACACACACACACACACACACACACACACACACACACACACACACACACACACACACACACACACACAAACACAAACACATAAAGTACACATAAACAGACAAATGCCTGGGATATTGGCAGGTGGAATGAACTTGGACAGAAAAAACAGGCCCAGGTGATTGTGAGATTGTGAGAGAACAGAATAAAGGACACATAAATGCTAAGAGAACATGCTTCATCTCCTCCCAGTGGGGGGGCACGTGTTTAGCTGACACGTTCCTGGAGAGATTCATGATCACATTAGCATGCGTGTCACAGCAGGGTGAAAGTGTCATAGGGTCCCTCTAAAATCAGATAATTACAGCTCCTCATCCTCACTTACCTGCGCTATTACCATTACATGCATTATGATAGCTCTTATTTGACCACCGTGTTCTGCGCCTGCCTGCCTGCCTGCCTGTTTGCCATGATGTCCCTTGCACTATACTCTATGCATAGAAATGAGGGATTGTTGCTAGTTTAATTGCATTGTCTGGTTAAAGTGAAATGATTAGCACTAGCGCTCAGAGGTGTGTTTTGTAATTACATACAGAGCATGGTAGGTAGGGGATTTAGCACGAGCCTCTCTGCGCCTGTAATGTTTTTAGACGCCTAATTAGAGAGTGATTACAAATATTTTTAATTCTAATTATTGTTCATTTAGATTATTGCATTGCTGTTCTCTTTAAAGTTGGATTGAATGCAATTACGGTCGCATGATTACAGTAATGAACAAGAACATTGTGAAATGTTGTTCTCTGTGTATCTATCTATCTGTCTCTCTGTGTGTATTTGTGTGAAATGCAAATCAAACTTTAAAGCTTAGCCAATTCCCTAGCATAGCCTAATCATATGGCTGCCCACTGGGCTAATCTAAATTATGCTCTATGAGCTGCACAAAGTCCCACATTTCTTACCACGTTGCCGCATTTTGACTAGAATGTTCTGCAGTGAATTGTGGCAAAGACTGTCCCATCAATGATACAGCATTGTTCACAGGACAATATTGGGATAGCGGAATATAAAAGTCCAAGCCGAGGGACCCTGATGTGAAACTGAGGGATTGTGCTTTTGTCCCAACAAAGCAACGGCGCAGCTTCACACACATTCCTAGTGTGAGCAGCTGACAAATAGGACAAGTAACAGCGTGAAACTGCAGCACTACTTCAGTTTTACTTGTGTAAACATAGACAACAGCTACAACAACACAACACAGCCATCTGTAGACATGAGGACGTGTGTCCTAGCTGTAACCCCCTGTAAAAAGGACTTTAGTTTATCAGCCATCTTGGATGAAACATATAATTCACTACGTCGCCCATCAAACTGCTTGATGATGACTGTTGAGGATGAGGATATTTGAGTTGGTGCTAGCCGTGGTCCTGGGATACTAACAGTGGAGTTCACGTGCAAGTGATGGCAGTGATGTCAATCAATCCTTAGATCCTCTTGATCTTTTAAGTGAAGTTGTTTTGTGTTTGAGTTAAGTTATTTGTGCTGGGTGGTGTGGACATAGCACAGGAGTCAAACAATTGTAATAGACAGTATAAGAGAGATGGTCTACAGTACACACTGTTAAGGCTCCAAAAAGGTTTAGTTTATTTGATGTTAAAAATAAAGGTTATGAAACAACATTATTACTTTCATTATTAATTACTGAAGACATTATCGCAATGTTGAAAAACTCTTTTCCTGAATGCCTAATCCTCCCACCAACCAAATTTAGCACAAACCAAAAAGTCTAACAATGTATCTCAAGAAATATCACTCTGATATTGTGTTATCTCAAGCTCCTGGTCTCCCAACTACATTTGTCTTTCTGAACAGCTCTCTCGTCTTAACTGTGCCTTCTCTCTAAGAACCCAAAGCCTCTGTACCTGATCCACCTTCTATCTGATTTTCGCAGGGGGGGTCGTAAGACCAGTGACCCGTGACTAAGGGGGGGCATAGGGGTGCAGCTTTGGGAGATCAGCCGCCCAGATGCCTCATAATTTGATCTGACTCCATCTTCCAATATATATGGGGGTGGCCGACCCCAGGCGGGCCACAGGTCAAGCGTAAGAAGCTCCCATCTTTGAGTGTAAGGCGAGAACGACGGGGCAACATTTTAACTCATTTTTCACTCGCCTTACCTCGGCATTCATCTCTCTCTCTCTCTCTCTCTCTCTCTCTCTCTCTCTCTCTCTCTCTCTCTCTCTCTCTCTCCAGACACACACTCAGCAAGTTGCCCAGTAGGAAGTCATATATCTGGGCAAAACAACTGTCGGATATGAATAGGGATATTAGTCTCTGTTCATTTAGGAAATAGTTTTTCCTTTGAAAAATTACAGTCTTCATCTTGAGAAATGCCCGCTGAGGTACTTCCAGTGATGAACTCACAAATTTACTGCAAGTTATTATAGTCAAGTCATTTCGCTACGAAAACGTTTGATTTTTTTCATGCTAGTTTTTAAAAGAAACTCATCACTGGCCATCCTGTATAACATCATGAAATGTAGAAATAATGAATACAGAAAGAAGGCTGCGACGGAAGCAAAGTCATTTTAATCAAACAGCTCAGGTTCATCTTCATGGAGGACTCACACAAGGAGCTGAAATGAGAATTTGAACTCAATCAACCATGTCTTCTTTTAGACAGTGCCCAACTGACTGGGCATGAGAAGTCTTAGGGTGAAAGCATTACAGTCACGGAAATGAGAGAGAGTTTTCAGGAAATTATAGTCTCCTGTCACTGTTGGACTTGCTCACTCACTCATTTACTGGGTAGCTGTTGCATTGTAGTATATTCAAAGTACACAAATTACATTTGCATGGCACATATGTGTGACACACTCCAGGGAAAAACGAGGCAGAAGCTGCACAGCGTTTTGAGATTCACTGACGCACTATATAGAATGTGAGCTCTAGAGAGTTCAATAGATGGCAAACTACCACTGCATATATGACAAATTACATACTGTATTCAGTACGTAGAGTCAAAAACTAGGCAGAGAATATATGTCATATATATGTACTGTACCATACTATTAAAACTATACTACTATAAATGATCAAACTATACTATAAATTCTTGAATTTGAAGGGATGACTAAAGTACTATCCTTTCCTTTTGACGGCACATTCATGCTGTAATAAATGCATTGACAGCCAAATATGTGGATTAAGTCAATGTTTTGTTGAGCATGAATGTTGTATGTTGTAACAAGAGCTAAAGCTGTAAAATCCAAAAAGTCGCTGCTAAATGCCTGTTTGGTCTTTTCGCTCATGTTATGCCTATTGATGTTTGCAGCAGGTTTTTAACTTTTTTAGTTGCACTAGTTGCCCTAGTTGAGTCGCAAGTCACTTTTGTTGCCTTACTGTACGTTCAGACCGCCAGCGATAAATTGCCAAGAGTCGCCGAAGACTCCCAAGAAACATCACTTGAGCACAGCAACCAAAACGACAAAATTGCCCATGACATTAGCATTCAAATGTTCAATCCTGCTTTTCTACAGGCGTCTCAGCAGTAAATCGTCATTATGATTGGTAATCGCCCAACCGCATCATAGCTCATTACATAAAGTTAACCAAAGTTTAACTTGATTTTATCGCCCAAGTCGCCCAAGTTTCGTCGCCCAAGTCGCCTGCCACCTTTGTCGCCCAAATCGCCCGTCTCCATACAAAGTCAATTACTTCTGTCGCCCATGAATCCCTCTGGCCCATACATTACTTCAGGCGATTTTACAGTGTTAGTAGCTCTTGGTGTGAAGTTAAAAGATTCGACCTTGCACACATACTGCATTCTGTGTGGCTCACATTGTCTGCTGATATTTTTTATGTGTACTAAACATTGCATAAAGATGATCTCCATAGACTATAAATGAGAGCTTGCAGCAGCACTGATTGCGGCATAAACGAGGCTCTATTCATTGTATACACAACAAACTAAACACTACCAATTACCCTGCTCTTCAACCTACAGATGTTACAGATGTGCAAACATGCCAAGCTGTGCGTGTTAACCTTCCTCCCCATACATCAAGGGCCTCCTAGTCAGTCCACTGACAGCTTGAGCTTTTTGGTTGACTGATCTGATGTAGCTGTGAGGTCACAGAATTGATCCCGGGGCTGGACCATGTGGTATGACCTCGGTTTGACATGCCTACTAAAGGTGTAAGGCTATACATGCGTAGGTCTCAAGGCCAACTCAGTGGAAAGTGGACTTTTTGTTACACGCTTAATAAAATGGCTGGCATTTGCATGAAGTGATTATATGCATTTCGCTGTATTCAGTTGTAAAGGTAACATAAAATATATAAATAAAAGATGTACAACAATAAAAAAAAAAAAACACAATATTTAAATGATTAGGTTCGACATGCATACTAAAGGTGTAAGGCTATACATGCGTAGGTGTACAACAATAAAAAAAAAACACAATATTTCCAATGTTCTATCACATCTAAAGTGGAATTAATCTAAAGATGAGGTTTAAAACAATAGCACACAGACCAACAGAACATACATGCATAATACAGCAGAAGACAGCATGTCTAACAACAACAACAACAACAACAACACAATAAACCTCAGCACAACTAAAGGTGTCTCTGAACAGATGTTTGATATAGTTCTACCTGATTCTGTTGTTGAAAAAAAAAAAAAAAAAAAAAAAATCTAGCATATGCTAAATGCTCACTGTACTGTATAGGTGTTATGAAGGTGGAATAAAGCCTGCTAACCTATTGCAACTAATCAGCAACCACAAGTAACCGCTTCTCTCTACAGTATGCCTGCAGGGCTACAAGTGTGTTTCTTGCAACACTGACTGCAGAAGAGAAATCAGCACAGATGAGCTATGTATCACTGCAAGCTAGCCAAGGGCATTCCTTGACACGTGAAGCAGACTAACAAAGATACAGTATGAAATCATATATAAAGCAGCCTTGACACGGGCATCAGCCCAGACAAATAAAGTTTGTGTTTTCACCAAGGTTTCTGCTCTTTGCTCAGGAGAGTTTTCAGCATGAAGTTAGTTATGTGTTAGTTACTGTATGTGTCCTCTCTGCCATGCAGTGTGAAGGTCTTACTGATGCTGAAGTCTGGTTATTGCAGCTGTTGTTGTTGTTGTTATTGTCTCCTTTTTGTGCTTCTCACATCACACTGTACGGCGGGAGTCAGGGAGGGGGGGGGCTGTGTGGTGCTGCTCTAAGGTGGGTGTGTCAGAGGCTTCAGTCCCTAAGGAATGTGACAGGCTTGCAGTGATTCAGTGATTATGAGAAACCCCTTTGTCTCCACGCACACCTCACGCTCTTTCTCTCTTACACACACACAAAGAAAGTGCATGCTCCTTCATGCATGCGCAAAAACACACACACACACACACACACACACACACACACACATATGCAAACACTCACATATACACTCACACACACAAACACACACACACACAGTCACGCACACACATACAGATACACGCAGACTAGAAGCACATGTTCTTTCTCTCTCTCTCCCACACACACACACACACACATATGCAAACACTGACATACACACTCACACACACACACAGTCACGCACACACATACATACATGCAGACTAGAATCACATGGTGTCTCTCTCTCTCTCTCTCTCTCTCTCTCTCTCTCTCTCTCTCACTCACACACACACACACACACACACACACACACACACACACACACACACACACACACACACACACACACACACACACACACACACACACACACACACACACACACCACACACGCACACACACACACAAACACAAACACACACACAGACACACACACACAGACCTCTGCCAAGGTCTCCACCCTGCCTCAGTGCCCAAGGACTCCTCCTGTCCAGCCCCTGCAGCTGACTCCAGACAACCCTGGTCTGAGCTCCCATTAAACGCCAGCGCAGCCACAGGATTTACACCTCACTCCCATCCCTATAGTGCCCTAAATCACATCACTTACAGTATGTCTCCGCCAGCCCAGGTTAGAGCCATCAAATCACTATCATTGCTAGGTTAACTCAAATGATTGGCCAAGCGGGCTCAGCCTATAAGAATCTCCTGTATCAAGATGGTTAACTCAAAACAATTTCATCCCAGCATGGTTACAACAAATGATATTATGCTTAGCTCAGGTCACCTCTTTCCTGTAAGAAGAGGGTCAAGTTATTTTTAGATGAACTCACTTAACTTAATAATGATACACATACACAGACTTAGAATCAAATTAGGTTAAACAAAATATTAAAAAGCTTAAACTTGTTTTCTGTAGGTCTAATTCTTCATGTCAAATAGGAAATTACCCTCACGTTCAATGCATACTCTCAGCATAGTAGGAGCTTTTAAATGCCTATGATGACATTATTAGTATATGAGCAGTCATGAGAATGAATTATGTTTAATTATAAGACTATAATACTTTTGAATGCATTATAAGCTTTTATGAATGCATTTGCAATGCTCTAAGAATACTGGGTTCATATAAAGTGTTACTAAGACCTGTTTATGTAAAAGTCTGGCATGACAGACCACCTTGTTTGTATGCCCTGTTTTGTAGTATTCCATCTATGCTCAAGATGAAATTGTTAATGTTGCAGCGGCTCTGATAAAAAGTCCATGTCATTTCACACTCAAATGCACATTCATTTAGTTTGTTATATGCCCTAGGCTAAAGACTGTAAGCTAGCTCAACACTAAACCCATTACACTAAAAAGGTAGGATCTTTAATGCTCAGGTGTGTAGACTCACAGTAGAATTCTCTCAGATGTCTGACCAGTAGTCAGTCTCTCTCTCTCTCTCTCTCTCTCTCTCTCTCTCTCTCTCTCTCTCTCTCTCTCTCTCTCTCACTCTATCTCTCTCTTTCTTCTTCTTCTCTGTCTCAGCCTTCTGATTGCTGAAATTCCCTCCTCCTGGCTCAAGCTCAGCATCAGTTTTAACTTGGCCAGGCGCGGCATGTGTTGGCAGGCTCTCCCTCTCTTTCTCTCTCCTTTTCTCTGGCTCGGCTCCCTATTCCAGCCCGCTGGTCTCAATGCCATTAGCTAACTGCTCTGCTCCAACCAGAGGGTGGATGGAATACTGTCATATTTTACACATCCGGCTGCCATGGACTAGCTGGCCAAATATGAAATGTGTATCATTTTTTTGTCCCTGAGGCATCTGCTTTCTCAGACAATCAGCTGCTTTGCCTGTCTCTGGCTCAAGGGCCATTCCCATTCCAAAAACCCCTGTGCAATAGATGGGGTCTCCAAGGATGTCCGCACACTGGCTCCAACAAAGTGCAGAGCTCTGCATTTTCAACATTCTGTTCCATTGTTTGCAATGGAACCGCCACACACACCCCAGTACCAAACTCTGCCGTCTGCGCCGCCTGTTGATTATGATTGAAATCCTTTTTGTCAGAACCATTCATTAACATCCATTGGTGATTCGAGCCACTGTACTATGTTTGTTGCTGGTAGTGTGCTGTTGGTGTGCATAGCCAAACCAAATTTTTGAATTTGAAAGTACTGTGCAATGTTGTCAGAACCAGTGTGTAGAAGCCTTAAGGAACAGAATAAAAAAAATATACACTGTATATATAAAAATAAAAAAGTTCATGTCATTAATGGAAGTCTATTAAATATTTGGGTCATATTAAGACATATTATTCCCACCAAATACATTTCCCTCCTGTGGTCCTGAAGAAACATATAAGGAGCAGAAAAGAGAGAAAACAAATTTGTCAAATTTAGCAAAAACTGCATATTTAGTTAATTAGACTAACAAACTTATTTGTATTCCTTGGGTAGGTGAGACAGGGAAAAGGCACATACTGTATAAGAGCGAAAGCAATGTCTCTTGCACAGGTGTGAAGATATGCCGCAGCGGTGTGTGTGTGTGTGTGTGTGTGTGTGTGTGTGTGTGTCTCTCCACTAGTGAGACGGCCGTTTGGGGGCATCTTTATGAAACGGTAATGTGCTTTTCTAGGTCAGCGTCTCATGCTTGATTCAGTGCACCACACCTGGGGGAGCAGACACTCTCTGACAGACACAGGGAGCCATGGAAAGACACCCCCCCTCCCTTCCCCTCCCCTCCACCTTCTCCAGCCCACATCTCTCTCTGTGTTTTTTGTAGGCCTTTTGTGAGAGGTTTGGCCTGTGAGAACAGCTCCTGTTGGCCTCCTTGCGCAGCAAGCGATGCGTCACCCCAGGCCATGGCGGCCTCCGACTCGAGACTTAAGATGATGTAAACAAAGGCAATCACAGTTCCCTCATCTCTTCTGAACTTAGAATAACAAATAGTGCCTTTCTTTCTCTCTTTCTCTCTCTCTCCATCTTCCTCTTCTTCACCGCATTCTCTTTGGCTACAATGTAAGCTGCATGCCTTTAGGCTAGGCGAAGAAGTGAGACCTTTTCAGGGGCAGATTTGTATCACGCTGAAGACTTCCAGAATGGATTGGGTTTGAATTGATTGGCAGCAATCTGGCACTTGCTTTGGAGTTGGTTAAATGGAACGTGTAGTTCTGAGCATTTACACATTCAGACACAAAACAGGAAAAGACTAGACAAGCTGCATTTTTTGAAGTAGACATTTTTGTACCATATTTTGTATCATGGCAGAAAATAATATTGAATGAGCTGATAGTGTTAGGTATTAGATTTTATCTAGTCAGTCTGTACACAGACTGAAAACTGAATTTTGTTCATGACACCCAACGCACTTTACAGTGAAAGGATGCTTTTTTCATTTCTTTAGGGATAAAGTGAAGTGTCTCTGACAATAATATGTCAACATGAAAAGTCAAGGCCGCAATACACGTCATCAACTCAACATCTTTGCAGGAGTCGATGGATATTGCTTTTATGGATTTCTTCTTTAGTCTAGGATTACCATGACAGTGGTACAGAGAGTGTGAAAATCTCTGGACAAGTTCAGAGCGAGTGTTTATGGAGAACGGACCCACCATGCGTCTTTTACGAAGCACAGCCTAATTTAGAAAACAGCTGCATGTCTGAGAAGTCTGTAGCATAATTCTGTGATGAGAGGGGTTCACACAAACTAGTCTGGATAGCCTATTCCCAAGTTTGCTGTGCTATGACCCTTGCTATCTCTCTTAGTGGGCTGACAGAAAGTAGTTTAATTATGGTTTCTTTGAAGAATCTTTAAAAAGTAAAATGATAAAAGAAATATTGTGATTCATTTTTCATCTGATAATAAAACGTCTCTGAGATGTATCAGAATTTCACCCGTTGATGGTGTGTCATTACATCCCTATTAAACTGATAGTTGGCTACCACTACCAATCATCCTGGTTATGGCTGATAGATCTTGGTCATGTTTTGTTAAATCCAGTAATATTTCTATCAATTCTTTAATATGTTTTGAGCATGAGTTTGGTTCTTCCATTCATATGTAATATACAGTATAAAGATGAGATTTTATGAGAAAATATGTTTAGGCATGGACTGTTAATAAAATATGTGTCTGAATATTCATTGACCTGTGTGCAAGCCTGTGTGTTAAAAAGTGCATCATTGCCCCCGAGCATAAGAAATATCAACTCCTGTAGCATGTTTTTTTTTTTTCCCTCCTGAACTAAATTATTTATAGCATCTAATATTTATCTCAAACTCTCACACCAGTGGGTCCTTACTACCGAACATTTTTTAGAATTTTTATTTAATTATTTGTTCCTCTATCTTTAGTTCTGCCTTGGTGGAAACATAGCCGATCTCTTGCAGGTTGCTGGAGATGCCGCTACAGTAGCTACCCAATTATCACTCACACTGCAACACTCATCACACTTGTCTCATCTGGGACATTACTGTGGTGATTTCACGTGTTTAAATTCACATTTTTTTCCCTTCTCTGATATTCTGAGACGTGCTGACAGCTGACAGCCGATAATGTGTCACATCAGAGCTTTTCAACGTCTTTTTTTATGTCATTCCACAGTCAGCCATGACAAACAGGCTTGACGGCACTACTCTGACTTTCTGAGTTTAAGTTGAGCGTTCTCTCCCTCTTTGATTGGCTGCAGTGTTTGCAGATTGACGTGTCATCTCTGCAGCAGTGAATCCCATCAGATGGCCCACGTCCGCTCTCTTCGTATTCGGGCACGACGCGGGCGGATGCAGCTGCTGATGCGGTTGCCGCGGGAGATAATCCTGGCTGTGAAGCTATGACACTCTCCCCGGTGTCCGGCTGTCACCATCACAGATTGTCTGTTCCCACGGCGATGCTGTCCAGCGATAGATTCAAGGCCATTACAGGCATGCCTCCCTTCCCACGCTCTCTCTCTCTCTCTCTCTCTCTCTCTCTCTCTCTCTCTCTCTCTTTTCTTCCTTTTTCTCACCTTGCCTGTTTCTATATCATCCTACTCATCCCTCACCCCCTCTTTTCTCTTGGCTGTTCTTCCTCTATACAGTATACCTATTCTTCTCTCTATCTCTTTCCTTCTCCGTCTGTCCCCTTTTTCTATCTTATCCTCTTTCTCTCTCTTTCTCTCTCACTCTATCTCTCTCTCTCTCTGACTTTCTCCTTGGGGGCAGAGGCTAATATTAGTGAGATGATGAATACTTCAGGTAGTCCCCAGTCTCACGCATGAATCAATTGGGCTGACCCTCATTGTATTGTTGTGGCAAGATGTGATGGATTGAACTCTCACAGCTCATCAAAGAAGCCTGTTATTTGGAGTAAAATCACATTTTCTGAAGCGCCTCTGAACGTCACCACAGGGGTCCCTTCCTCCATACTCACCACACAATGCATCCACTATAAGCAGATTTGTCTTTATGTTCTCATGAAACCAACGTGTGTGTGTGTGTGTGTGTGTGTGTGTGTGTGTGTGTGTGTGTGTGTGTGTGTGTGTGTGTTTGTGTTGTGTCTGTGTGTCCTGCACATGTACAATCCATACTTCGTTAAACACACACCATCTGTCTTGTCTCTGCATGGCAGGGAATCAAGATCACTGAGTCACCATATCACCTGTGTGTTGCACTGTTGTTCATACAGCCAGTTGTGCTGGCCATATTGCATCTTGTGTGTTGTTTTTGCTCTGTTGGTCTCTTGCTATGTCTCAGTCGCTTGCATGCTGTGTTTGTCTTGGGCATCAAGATTGTGTTAAGCTTGACT
>JAODXP020000008.1:5085500-5098000 GCA_027497455.2 Sardinella longiceps | reverse complement strand
AATGAAATAAAAATGGTGGAATGACGGAACAGACAAATGCACGCTGTGAGGTCACACCACACTACGTCATCTAAATGGCTGCAGGCAGGGTAGTCTTACCTGGGGCTAAAGTGACTTATCCACATAGAAGGAACTTACCTAGGGCCAGGGCTGGGGTCACACTTGCCTGGAGCTAAAATGACTTAACCACATAGAAGAAGTGTACCCAGGGCTGGGGTCATGAAACTTACCTGGGGCAGGAGGGATTCAGTTCAGGAGTTACCTTGATCTGTGCTATCCTGTATTAGAGTGGCCATTTGTGCTCAATAAAGTGCTATATTGCATTACATGCAACCAACATTCATAAAATTCCTAATGGAATTAGAGGTTGATGAAGCATGAGACAGAGAGTCAGTAAGTGAGTGAGAATTTCCATGGCAATTTCCATTTTCAAATGCAGTGGCTATTAAAACCACTTCACACAGAGGACAAGGTGATGGGTATGAACATTCATGAGGAGGGGTAATACTTTCTATCAACCCAGTATTCATACTGTATGGCATTATTGAGTTCTAATGCACTCATTAAGTGTACTAACAACCACATTAGCACCTATAACTTTTATACATACTCATGGTTGTAAAATGAGATGAACTACTAAACTAAATCATTACCAGTATCAGAAGGTCAAGGACATTAGAATGCCTTTTGAGCAATAATGAGCATGTTTGAACAGTTATTAATAGTAATGCCATAAATCCTTATGCTTTAAAACCCCTTATAAGCCTGTATCACCCGGTGGAATGGAATACTGTTTTCTGATTGGCTGTCAGGGTGTCCATTATTTCTAGATTACATGTGGTATTTCTAGATAACAGGTGGTGATGTTTGTCGGGTAAAAAAGTTTCACCAGCGTTCTATATCAATGCTCTTTAGCATACAGCCTTGTGGATTTTCTCTCATTTGAAAATAGTACCCCAACCGAACAGGGTAACTTCTTTCAAAATGGAGCCACATGTTTCTTTCATGTTTTATACACTTGTTTACCATCTATATGTTTTAGTTGCAACCGGGTGATAAGCGGGATAACGGCCTTCGAGGTGTCCCGATATAAGCTAATAATCGACTACGGTTGTGCCGTAGGGCTGTTCTCCGCCTCCACCTCGTCCATTATTACCTTCATTTCGGGACACCTTGGTAGCCGTTATCCCTTACTTAAGAATGTTTTCATAGGAAGTGTTTTACTGACCGGGACTAACTTATAGTAAACTGACAATATAGGTAGATGTAAAGTCTATAAGTCTCTGGTTGATATGTCAATATTTTTCTGGGAATAAGAACTCACAGTCACAGGGTCATCACTCTCCAATATGTGCCCTATAATAATATCATGCTGCCTGACCTTCCCATACAGGCCACAGTTTCAATAACATGACCTGGCTGGTACAAACCAGCTATTTAAATGTATCTATCTCTGCAGTGAGACAGTGAGACAGATTGAGAGTTGGAAAGATAGATTGGTCTGTAAGTGAGAGAGAGTGAGTGAGAGAGTGTGTGTCTTTGTGTGTGTGTGTGTGTGTGTGTGTGTGAGAGAGAGAGAGAGAGAGAGAGAGAGAGAGAGAGAGATCAATGTGGAGACAGAGAATCTCTTGTTTTCAAGAATCGACATTCTGTGACCGATTTCAACTTGTGCCCTTCTCAACCGTCACAGACATGCCTCTGCCCGTCAGAGTATGAAAATACCAAATACCACTTTCAGAAAATCTCTTGCATCACACTGTTAAAGTGTGTGTGTATGTGTGTGTGTGTGTGTGTGTGTGTGTGTGTGTGTATGTGTGTGTGTGTATGTGTGTGTGTGTGTGTGTGTGTGTGTGTGTGTGTGTGTGTGTGTATGAGTGCGTACATGAAAAAGAGCGGGAGAAAGGAGAAAGAGAGAGGGAGTAGCAGTGATTGCGAGAAAAAAAATGTGTTTGTGTGTGTGTGTGTGTGTATGTGTATGTGTGTGTATGAGTGCGTACATGAAAAAGAGCGGGAGAAAGGAGAAAGAGAGAGGGAGTAGCAGTGATCGCGAGAAAAAAAAATGTGTGTGTGTGTGTGTGTGTGTGTGTGTGTGAAACAAAGAGGGAGTGGAGATGAAGAAACTGAAATAATACTAATTTTCCAGCCACCAGCCTAACTGTCTGGCTGTTTTGATAAATGACGAACGATCTGGGCGGCTGTGTTATCATCCCGGCTCCGCAGGTGAAATAATACATTTCATCTGTGCTCCCCCCTTCCTCCGCCGGCACCCTCACACCACGGAGCTGATTGCACCGCAGGCGTCTAACACCCTGCCCACCGTCTACGCTCACTCCCCAAAACCCCCATAGATAAAACACACCAGCGAGACACGGACATGACAGAAATAAAGAGAAAAGACAGACAGGGAGAGATAGAGAGACAGAAAAAAAGAGAGAAAGAGAGAGAGAGTGAAAGAGAGAGGGAAAGGGAATGCATTATCTGACCACAAAGCGTTTGGTGCAACTACTGGATCAGAGAGTTGTGTTTGAACACGCAGTGCAATATGAATGACAGAAGAAAGGCTAATCTTTATGCTTTGGCTTTCTGCTTTTTATAATGCTTTGGCTTTCTTCTGCGCTGCTTCTTCCTGACAAACTGATCACATTTTCCAGCTTATTGCATCAGTTTGCGTACCGTGGGCGATTTGAATGTCATGGACACAAACAAATCTGACAGGTCTTCTTTCTATTTTTGGTTGCATGTCTTTGTTTACTTTTTTTATCTCTGCAAAAAAAAAATCAATTCCTACGTTTCTAATTTACCAGATAGCTTCATCCAAGGTGCTTGGAATGGAACTTTTCTGTTCAGAGTCTGTAATAATGACTGGTGTCACCGGTGTCAGAACTCTAATTTCTAATCTCTTTGATGATCATGTTTGTGAAAATTACGTTTTTGAGATCTTAAGTGTGTGTTATTTGGGTTACGAACACGCAATCACACACACACACACACACACACACACAGAGGATTGGTACAGTTTACAACTATGGCCGCTGAGGGTTGTGAGTACTGTATGAGCTTTAGAATACTGCAGAGACAGGTCTGTTACGTCACCCATTCACTGACATTCAGTTCTTGCAACTTATCAACATTAACTGTAAAGTACTTAAAAAACCTGGTATTAAGTTGACCCAACTATAAAATTTTTAGTTCACTGAGCAAGTTAAAATATTTTGGAACTGTATTGGAATTTAATTTTTTGAGTACTAATTCCCTGATAACTAATATATTTTCAGTATTATGGCCTATGTGACGTCTGATGTCATCAATGTGTACAGTTTGAACCTGAACTGAGCAATATGGCAGAGAATTTAGCTGCAATTTATAAACATCACTGCATATCAGATAACATGCGGTAAGTTCCACAATGCTGCAGAACAGTTCCTGGAATCCTATGCCACTCTGAGGTGGGCAGAAGGATATAGAGAGGGATAGAGAGAGAAAGAGGGGGGGGGGGTTCTTTACATTCTCAAGAGCCACTTTTGAAGGCCCTCCATTATTCTCACAGACAATGACGGCTACCGACGCAACTGTGGGAATGAATGCACTTAAGCGGCTGAGGGGACAATGAGAGAGGAGGACGCCCCGTGATGAGAATCCTGCTATGAATACGTCCCATAGACCAGGCCTATACAGGAATGCCATGCATTCCTTTCAGCCCTTCTCTGGAGTGACAGATGCATTAGATGGCAGAGTCTCTGTGCGTAGGTCTAAGACCCAAGCCTGTATGCATTAGGCGGACTGACATAACAGGCAGATCTTATGTGGCATGCTATATTCATGAGATCCTGGGTGGGTCAAGTAGGTCTCAGAGGCTATGCACTGTCTTCTAAATAGCCTGGTTTCCATATGTTATGCATTACATGAACTAGTTAATGCATACCATAGATAGCCTGATGTCAGTGAGCAGGTCTTACTAGCATGTGCTGCATACATTAAGACTGCCTAGGCACGTAATCACAAAGCACCTGAAGGCTAAAATGTCGCCTCTAGCCAGTCTGATTCAGGCGAGACTCCAAAAAATAATTGGTCTGTCAATCGTAATTTTTAAAATCCTATCGCTTTACAAAGAGTAATTCACGATGTATGGGATAACTAAGAAGCAGTCACAATATGAGATGCCCAAATTATAAAAACAAAAACCCCAAAATGGAAAGAGAGCATGGCATATCAATTGTTCCAAATTGTATTTGTAATGCTTATACTAAACTACTTAAAGGCAACTCAATCTCAATAACAAATGAGTCACTGTGTAACGATACACCAATATCTCCAACCAAGTAAAACAACCCACTCAAATGCTGAGTTGCCATTGTGTATGCATTAGAGCACCTGGCATCCGTGAACAGGTCTCTGAGACTGTACGCTGGCTGCTGCATCCATTAGTTGACCTGGCGTCTGTGCTCTGAGCAGATCTCTCGCATCAGGACCGCGTATTGATCCCTGCCCGCTGCTGGGACTAAATTAGAGGGCAGGCAGAGATGCTCGCCTACCTGTCCCCACGCATGCAGGTGGCTGACATTGAGGAGGGAGCTGAGGGATTTATACAATGGGACAGGGGCAGTTACTGTACATCTGGGACTGGTCTGGAGTCTGGATCACAGCCAGATGAGAGCTGAATGAGAGCCGGATAAGGGCCACATCGGGGCTGGAATGAGACCCAGATAATACTGGTTCCTAACTACATGTGATAGGAGCGTAACCTCACTCATGTCAGATGCAGCACCCCCTCGGGCGCAAGCATCTGATGTCGTCTCCATTGAAAGGCATTTCAGTACCGAAATTGAATGGACAGACCAACCAGGAGACAGTAGGAACCGTCGGGCGTGTTTTTTGACTTAGCTCATCTCTTGCAAACTTACAAAACACAACAAACAGTTATATATGAAATCTATATTATGCGAATTAAATCGATTATTGTGGCAATTATGCCGCAGATACTATTGTTTATGTTTGTTTGGAACAGTTGGAAAACTACAAATCGCGTTGGATCATGGGATGCAACAGGTAGGTTTCGATGTAAGTGGTTGAAGTAAGATGACAGACAAGTGGTTTGTCCAATTTTGATGACATCCAGTCTTCTGAAACCAATCTCTTACGGAGCAAATTTAGATGGAGTAGACTGCTTGCAGCTACGAATCATCTGATGTGAGTGAGATTAATAGGAGCAGGCATCTGAAGTAAAATCAGTCTCATATTTTCAAATTGCATGTGAGCAAAGCAGTGCTGTGGACAGTGTGAAATGTAGCCATGCCTTTATTTGATTTCTTTCTACGGCTTTTGTTATTATTACAGACAGCATTATTAACCATTATCACTGTATGGAATGGAATAATGATTTCTGATTGGCTGGAACTGGAAGGGTGTATGTTATTATAAGGTACACCTACGAAGATCTATGAATCGATCGATGAATCTCAGTCCTATATCAATGCTCTTTGAATGGTAACTATAACAACCAAACTAAACAGAAATTGTGAACTGGGGGAGTCCTTGGTAGTTCTTTGCCTCTGTCTCTTTCATTACTTCTGTCTACTGTAACTGCACACCTCACTGGCCGTTATCCCTTACATACAGAAACTTGTGTGTCACATTAAGGCAAGCTATTTCAGCCAAATAAAAGAGAAAAAATTGAGATAAAAAGAGATATTGACAAAGACATCCTGTACTCCTGCCATCTGGTTGTCTTGTTGGCTGTTCTGGCAATTTCATTGACAAATGCTTTTCCTTTTCTGTTAATTGCATTTATAAAGGACCATGTCTATTTTTTTATCTTTTATCTTGCCATTTGATGCAGTCCTCTGTTTTGTAACAAGACACACACACACACACACACACACACACACACACACACACACACACACACACACACACACACACACACACACACACACACACACACACACACACACACACACACACACACACACACACACACACACACACAGGGGTGTTGTAGTGGGGAGAAAAGGGGGACTGAGTCACCAGGGCCCCAAGTTGAGGAAGGGCCTATAGACGAGTCTGGAAGTGTATTCCAGGGGCAGATAGGGGCCCATGGCCACTGCTTGTGCATAGGGCCCAGAATCTGGAGCTACACCCCTGCACACACACACACACACACACACACACACACACACACACACACACACACACACACACACACACACACACACGCAGAAAGACAGAGACTTCAGTTACTTACAGTACCATGTATACTGACAAAGACTGCTAAATGGAGAGTTACTGTCAAAGACATCAAGGTTTACACTGGTGTTACTCATATGTTTCTAAGACAAAAACTCACAGAGCTTCAGATGTGTGTTCAAAGCTCAGAAGTGTTGAAGTTAAAAAAAAAGACAACAGACAAGAGTCTTTTCCCCTCTTTGGTTTTATTGTTCTGCTAATATTGCTTGTGTCTGAATGTTTGTGTTTAGGTAGAGTCCAGTAAATAATGCAGGCTTGTTGATTCAGTCACCAAAGTCTTATACACAGCGTGAGATCCCACTAGCTACTCTGGGTGAAAGCCCAACAACTCTTGAAGTTTTTTGAGGGGGAACATCCGTGCTGGGGTGCTTTCTTTGAACTGAAGTTCGCCGTTCTTCTGCGAGGTGAAGTTTGCTTGGCAGTCAGGCTTGTGTGTAAGAGAGGAGCGGAGACGAAAGGTGAGGGAGGAACACCTTGGGTAAACAAAACATCCAGACAGGGTGCAGTCTCTCTCTCTCTCTCTCTCTCTCTCTCTCTCTCTCTCTCTCTCTTTCTGTATGTGCGTTTAAGAGGACACTTGTCTCCTGCGGAGTCGCAGTCGACTTTCTCTCGACACCCAGCAGGAGAAGTGCAGAACTTTACTCGGGTCAAATGAAAACACAACTAAACAGATAAAAAGTAAAAAAAAAAAAACTCACAGTCAAACCTGAATTCATATCACTTCACAGTGATAAAATACTCATCATCTTACACAACAGGTGTTCATATTGACATTTTCAAATGTCAAAGCTGTACTTAGATTTAGTGGAGATTGTCAGAGTCAGGGGGCATGTCAATAGACAGAGGCTTGGAGATTAGAAAGTGCATGTGTCTGTGTTCTCTTGCTCTCCTTTCTCAGAAACACACACACACACACACACACACACACACACACTCACACACACACACACACACACACACACACACACACACACACACACACACACACAGAGAGAGGGAGACAAAGAGAGAGAGAGAGAGAGAGAGAGAGAGAGAGAGAGAGAGAGAGAGAGAGAGAGAGAGAGAGTATCTTTGAGGCATGTAAAAGCAATATGTTGATGTCAAAGAAGAGGACATGCTTGTACAGTATGTTCAAAATTGAGTGAGGAAAAATACAGAGGGCTGTGAAGATGAAAGGTTTCTAAGAAAAGATAGTGAAAGCTCCTATTATGACTGTTCATTTTGCTCTTGTCTGGTGATGCATTTGCCAATCTTCCATTTTACTATATACCTGCATAGCCTCATTCACCCATAAGTTAGATCTTAGAATTTCTGGTAACATTTTATCTAACGCTGTCTACAAGTACAAAGGGGTGTCACAGGCACAGGAACATGGCACCTCATAAACATTAATAAAACCTCATTCATGTTGTCATACTGTTGGACTGTTGTCAGAAAACACAATTAGTGTCATTAATGTTCACAATACATGCCATATATGGTTTAGAACTGGCTCATGTCACCCTTGTGTCGACCTATTCAAATAAAGTGTTACCATTTTCTTACTTTTTTTTTTCTTAAGGTCCCACTAAAAATAATTAGGTCATTAATATGATTCAACTGCAGAATGTAAAAATGTTCAAATCTATTTCTTTTGCACCCATGGCCACTGCTCAAGGGTTGAAGTGCTCTTGAATGTGTGTAAATTTAGTTTGTACCTTGAAAACTTGAAGTTAAAGAATTTCTATCAAGAAAAAAATCTTTCTTTGAAAAAAAAAAAAAAAACAGTTTGTGCATGAGGTTCCGTGTTCTGTGTGCTATTATCGTATTCATTGTCTGAAAAGTTTTGTCCATGCATACGTGTATTCTATGATAAACCCGTTTCAATGGATTATGCATGGAGTTTTCATTAGTCATCGCACAGTGGGATTTTTGGAGAAAAATTAAAGCACTCTACGTCCGTTATGAATTTTTAAATATATATGTAAAGTCCCCATGACCTTCTAATAAGGGAACTGCACTGGGTGAAGCCCTTGCAGTGTGTCACAGCCTTGTGCTTTGCTTTCTGCTTTCTGAGGACTGAGCTGGTGAATACATCAGACAGGAGCAAGACAGCAGGGCTCAGTGTGGCTCTGTGACTTTGCCCTTAGCAACGCGTTAATATTGTAGACTTCCTCTCTCTCTCTCTCTCTCTCTCTCTCTCTCTTTCTCTCTCTCTCTCTCTCTCCCCCTCACTCTCAGTGTGTTTGACCTGGTGCCTGACATGGGAGTCACTCCTAATGTTTCAGGTGTGTGTGTTTGTGTGTGTGTGTGTGTGTGGGGCCAAGGGAAAGGGGAACACCGGACAGTTGAGCAGATAGCTGTGATTAGACCGGACCAGAGAGGAGCCAACGGTCGAGTGTATTTTCATTGATTCATGGCAGATCAAAGGGTAATTGTTTTCACGGCCGTTCTCCCACGCCGTCGAAGACAAAGCGTGAAGAGATTGCGTTCTTCTTCCCTACATCGCCCCATAAAGCAGCCATTAGCATTCACCGTCTGCACACACTTTGATATTTTAATCATGAGCTCGATGCAATAACTTTTTTTTTTTAATCATTTGCACAAATCCTCCTGCATTTTAAATTACGTGACTGTTAAATCTCCGGTGCCATGCCATTAGATAAATAGATCACCTTGTCCACCCCTGCCATTAGTTGTAATAAGGGTTTATTTATCATGTGTGCTGAGCAAACCCTGGGGGGCTTGACGGGTGTGGTGGTGTGTGTGTGTGTGTGTGTGTGTGTGTGTGTGGTTGGTGGTTGGTTGGTTAAGGGCGGTGGGGTTCCCTGTGGACAAATACAGACAAACATGAAAGGTCAGTGAGATTATCATTTATATTCATGCTTGCGTGGCTCTTGGCATCTTCTGCTGTTTAAAGACAAAGTTCAGAGCATCAGTCATAAACAAGGCCCATTTCCAGAGCAGTGTGAGTGTGTGTATAGTGAGTTTATTCCCATTCACTCGTTATTACCGATATATAATGGTGACCTTGGTGCTGAGACGGGTGGTTTCTCACGCTGCTCCACAGCGGTGTGGCCGGAGGGAGCTCTCCACACACACACACACACACACACACACACACACACACACACACACACACACACACACACACACACACGCACACACACACACACACACACACACACACACCCTGGAGGCTACTGTTTAATTACACTTCCTTTTCAAGCCATTAAATAGACACTGATGTTTACTGGGCAGTGGAGGAAAATAAACAAAGCTTAATTGGCTCGTCTGTCTCCAGCTCTCTCCTGTGTGTGTGTGTGTGTGTGCTATATGACGGAAATGCTGAGGACAGTTGAGGGGCCATGCTACTGAACCATTGGGTTGGGTGTGTGTATGTGGCTTTCATGTTAGCGCATGATGAGTTCTTTCTTCCAGTTCTTTCTATGAATAAATAAATACACAAATGCATAAATGAATAAATACACATGCACTTTCACAACTCTATTAAACCCACACAATTGCACGTGCACGCACACACACACACACACACACACACACACACACACACACACACACACACACACACACACACACACACACACACACATATTTTGTTTTGTTATGTTATTATCACACTATGCTATCTATATCTGTGGCAATAAACCTTACTGAACTGAAAGTGTAAAGTCCAGAGAGACACCACTTGCTGATGGCTATGTTATTGCAGCAGGTAACAACAACAGGCTTGCTTTGCATGTTTTATAGTAATTGTCTTTTGTTTATGTGAAACATACCCAGGGCTTTGATCTTGTTACTTAAAAGAAACGTGCATTTGTTTTCCTAATGTATTTGTAATGTAGTGAAGACGATACAGTATGTATGTAGTGGCCTGCACTTGACCACTTTGAAGAGATAATTATTGTCAATTGCTTTGTTGATCTTTGAAAGAGTTGTAAACAATAATACAGGCTTGCAGAAAGAATTTCCTTTGCAGAAATGTATAGACTAGAAAGCAATGGACCTGTCTAGACTAAAAGGACAAGCAATTATGCTTAAATTGCAAGCAATTACACAGCATATATTACATCCTTTTGTTCATAAAGACAATCTGAAGGTGACAGCTCTGGCTGCTGGTGTTGCAGCTGCTGCATCAAACAACAAGACGACGGGTCGGGTTTCTGAGCTAGTACAGGTGCTTGGTTCAGTTTGGCTCATTTGGACCGGAGTTATGCAGAAAGCTCAGACAGCAGGTGGACTGGCACCAATACCGGGCCAATCAGGCTCAGTTACAAAGGAGTCAGGTAGCTCAGTTCATGAGATGGTAGAAGGGGTTTGTTCACAAAGCCTGTCATCACAGAATGTCCCCACTTGGTGAGGCGCGGCGAGCTGCCTCTGCTTTCACAAGCTCAGCCAGTGCACATGTTTCTACAGGTGAGTCTTGGCTCCGTGCTAAATCTTCAGCTTCAGTAACTCCACCTGATTGAGCGGGTCTGACTCCTGCTGCGCGGCTCCATGGATCTTATTTTAGCGGAGTTCAGGGGCTAATTAATAATGTTATGTTTGGTAATTACCTTCTGTGGGCACGGCGGCTCAGGGGAACTTTAATGTGGTTAATGTGAGGGTTAGCGAGAGAGAGAGAGAGCCATCGAGCAGGTCCCAGAAGAACCCGCCGAGGAAAGATGTGGCTCTCTCTGAACTCACAGAGCTACAGTGCTACACACAACACCCACATGCGCGCACACACACACACACACACACACACACACACACACACACACACACACACACACACACACACACACACACACACACACACACACACATACATATATATGTACACACTATACAAGCAGCAACAAACCACAAGAAACCTGCTCTTTGCACACCACAGACATCTTGCCAAACACAGCGATACTTTCAAATGTTAAAAAATTATATTTAAAAACAACACCTTCTCTCCAAAATAATAATACTGTAATAAAATATCACCATCTAGCTCTAAAATATTAATAGCAGTAATGACAAATACCATCTAGTTCTTATAATATTCTTATAATAATATCCTATTTGGCCCACTGTATTGGTGTAAAATAGATTAGAATATGTATTAAGAGTGTACAGGTAAACATGAAAGCACACTGATAGATTTATAAAGTTTTGTAAATATGCACCCCAGTCAGTGGTTTTCTTTTAATGATATACAGCAAGCAAGGCATGATATTTCATGCTAATGCATGTTTACAAGGGTGTCAAGCATCACTGTAATTTGCTGTTTCATATACGAGGCACATGCAACGTGTAAACCATGGCCCGCTCTCCTGGAGTTTGAGTTCACACCCAGGACAGGACACAGTGCCTAGTCTGAATTCTCAGTCTCATTCTGAAACTGATATTCACATTCACACACATTTACTGCTTGCTGCTTTATACTCAAATTACACCACCATGGCCGGTATTGTTTTACGGTCAGCATTGACAATCATTAAGCATCTGATATCGACATTCATAATGACGTGGGATAATGACTTGATCCAATCATTTTGTGGAGAGGGGGGAAGCTTGCAGAATGTTGCCCAAGGGCCCTGAGTTTGTGCTTGTTGGAAAGCGCCGGAATGAGTTGAAAGAGTGAATTGCCCATCTCTCCGAGATGTTTTATTAATGAAGGGGAAATGGCCCGAGGGAGCTATCCCCCTCTTTCATATTACTATTAACACAAACAACCTCCTCTCTACTGCTACTAGCATGACAGGAAGAGCCCACTTTATCATTGGAAATGGCATCAAAACAAAATCATATCAATAGCATGTCCATTTCTCGGAGGCTGCTGTGTGGACAGATTGACTGTGTACTGTATAGGATCACTATGCAGAGCATGTCAACTGGATTTGTGTTCAGTACATAAGTACATAAAAAAGGTACATTTACATCCATAAGATGTAGTGTATGCATTTACTTTAAAGTAAGTTAAAGTGCAGCAATATCAGTATGTGCACCTCCCAGAAATCAAACATGACCTTGGTGCCATAGCGATTGAGCTGAAGAGGCACTCAGTAATGTCGAGGGTGAAATAGAAAACCAAAGCACTTAGAGCTATCACAGTGGTTGAGGCGGTTTTGATTCATGTAGACTGCAACATCACCACTCTAGACCGTAGAGAAATATCAGAGAACAGACCTTTCGTACTGTTTCAGGATCAGCCATGATGTTGCCATGCAATGGCTAAAATGCTATTTCAGAAGCACTGACAGCAACACACTGAAGTAGAGTCAGTC
>JAODXP020000008.1:5073000-5080500 GCA_027497455.2 Sardinella longiceps | reverse complement strand
CCAGATGGCATAACAATTGTACCACTATCACAACCCCTGTAGGAGAAAGAATGATAACATTTGATACAACATAGCCCAAATTTGCACATTCCCAGCTGACAGGGGCTATGAGTCAGCAACAGCACTATAGGCTTGTATTATGGTCTGAATTGCACCAAAATATCCCTTTACCAGGGAGATATTATATCATAAGAAAAGCTCATGTGCAGAGCACTGATAATAATAGGCTACTAATCACATTCCCATCATGGCTTAGTGTCATGGCTTAGTGTCATTACTGCCTGCATTACCACCAGTATTAATCCATGAGCCCCCCCTCAAGGTGTTTGTATTACGGTCGATTAGACTATTGTACAAGAAAGATAAATCAGAAATCTTTAGACACAAACGGAATTCCACAGGTGAAGATGGTGGTTGAGACAGAGAGGTGTTTCGATGGATGTGTGCTAAGACCATGTGTGGGTGGGTTATGAGGGTTTACTCGGAGAGATGAAGCTTGTGCTTCTCTTCCTTGGAGTCAGACTGGAGACAAAGGGGGTGGGTGGTGGGGCACTCCATAGCCACTTACTCTCTCACTCTCAAACACACGGTGAGTCAGAGCTTTCCTTCTCTCTCTCTCTCTCTCTCTCTCTCATACACACATCCTCTCTCCGTAACCCAGCTGCTCTCACCACCCACATAGAGAGAGATTTTCTTTTGTTCTCTCTCTCTCTCTCTCTCTCTCTCTCTCTCTCTCTCTCTCTCTCTCTCTCTCTCTCTCTCTCTCTCTCACACACACACACACACACACACACACACACACACACACACACACACACACACACAACCACCGCCACCACCATACAAACCAGGTCCTTTCTGTCTGTCCTCATCTACACATCAGCCATTTGCTGCCTAGGTGACTGTGGAAGCCTTGGCATTTAATAGAGGGACTTCCATTTGAGTTTTGGTGGAACTAATTAGCGTGAGCGGTCAGCAGAAATCTCCCTCTGCACAATTATGGGCCGTGGTGACGTGGATTGGACAGGGAGGCAGGGCTCTCGACCTTCCCCAGCTGCTGTTCTTGAGCAGGGAACATTTCACAAATGTCAACCTCAGGAAGAACGTGTTGTTAATTTATCTGCGGCAGCTCACCCACGTTAATTCCACACATAGACAGAGCACTGAGGGGAAAGAAGGGGAGGACAGGAGAGTGTGTACTTGTGTGTGTGTGTGTGTGTGTGTGTGTGTGTGTGTGTGTGTGTGTGTGTGTGTGTGTGTGTGTGTGTCAGTGTGGGAGTGTGGGAGAGGGAATGAGAGATTCTAATGAATTGTCTCACTGACTGTAACATTCATCACATAGCATTTACATGACTTAACCCGGATCTTACAGTCCCCTCTGGTGAGGGTATACACTTGATTAGTGTGTCTGAAAGATTATGTGTGTGTGTGTGTGTATGTGAGAGAGAGAGAGAGAGAGAGAGAGAGAGAGAGAGAGAGAGAGAGAGAGAGAGAGAGAGAGAGAGAGAGAGAGAGAGAGGGCCCAGGCCCAGTTGCCCATTACAAAGCAATATCTTACACTTATTCACATGACATTCACATCACCTGACCCTTTGGTGTGTGTGTGTGTGTGTGTGTGTGTGTGTGTGTGTGTGTGTGTGTGTGTGTGTGTGTGTGTGTGTGTGTGCGCGCGCACATGCATGTTACTGACGTATGCGTGCATGTGTCGTCTACGTGAAATGTACTGTATGGCTGGTTGGCTCAGGTGGCTTTTTTGGGCTTCTAAAATACTACCACAACTTATAATAGCTTCTAAGACTCACTTTGTTAATTTTATTGTGAGCTGCTTTGGTGTTTGGTAAATGCTGAAAACAAAATAACCATAGAAAACAAACCGCTCCAAATTCATTAAACTAATTTTCTTTTAGTTTCTTCAGTTGTGCACATGAAATATATTTCAACAGACAGATTGGCATATGGCATTAATTCTTCTACAGTTTCCTACCCATTTAATTAAGAAATAAACAAACTCAAAAGTCAAATCTTGTATGAGTATAAAGGATTCAGAGCTTTTGAAATAGTTGAAACGTGTGATAAATTGTATTGATGAAGGATGAGTTGAAATTTGAAAGTGCAAGTTTCACAGTGGAGTTGACTATAAAGACCACTTGCTCTAAAGCATCGCTAAAATCAAATAATTTGAGCAATAATTGTCTTCATTTTTGAGCTATTCAAATTAACCATATCAATTATAGATACTTTTATTTAATATTTTATGTAAATGCAATTGCTAGCATAAAAGGGAAAATCTGTATGATTCAAGTGAATCGCTTCACATCGCTTTGTGACAACTGCTTTCATAATCTTTCTGCTTAGAAAGAAACAGGTAGAAATGCGGTTGCTCAAGAGTTAGACAATCACTATCTGGATACACTATCACAATCACACTGGAGACAATAATAATAATATATTTTTTAAACCACATGTTGTTCACTCTTGTCTATTATTCCTCTAAGCTTCCAAAAGGTTGCCAGGTGTGTAATTGGACATTTTTGCATATTTCATATTTTGTTACTAAACCAGTAGGTATGTGTCAGTGTGTGTGTGTGTGTGTGTGTGTGTGTGTGTGTGTGTGTGTGTGTGTGTGTGTGTGTTTGTGATAGAGAGAGAAAGTGAGAGGGAGGAAGAGGGAGACAGACAATGAAAAGCATGAAAAGTATTTATTTTTCCCTCTTTTTTTAATCAAGAAAGGATTCCTTTGTCATATACTTGTCAACTTAGGAACCCACTTGTCTTCTGCCTTACTGTCCTAAAGAGGGTCACATCTGACCACTCAAGATCCCACTATAAGGCATGAGCCACAGGCTGTGATTTTGACCAGAGAAGTAGGTGGATCTTGTCTGCGACTGCGCCACTCGCGCTTTCCTTATCACACAGCCAAGGGGCTCGATAAGGTCACAGTTTATCAGCTTGCTTTAGCGGCAGCACACCCCCCCCCCCCCAGTCTCCCTCCTTCTCTGGCCCTCTCCCCTCCAATGGAGGTGCCGTCGTCCAGAGGAGCACATCAATTACCCGAGAGGAGGGCTGCCCGCGTCCTTTTGTGTCTTTTCTGCAGTAAATAAATGCATGACTGCTGGGAGGCGCCGCTCCACGTCCAGGTGCTTTGAAGATCAGTTCTCGCCGGACCTTTGTCAGTTCCACTGCAGAGATGAAAGCGGGCAGAAGCACGTCTCTAAATACTGAGGGGGAAGCTGTTTTTAATAAGCTCCAGGCTGAGGCTAGGTTTAATAAGCCAACGAGTGTAAATGTGCAGAAATAGTCCTTTGATTCACCTGGATCATTTTTCTTCTTCAAGAGGACGCTGACCCGTCTCGGTAATTGGCACTCATGTGGAAAGCGTTGATTTGAAAAGCAAATCAGATAGCTGATTCCAGAAGACCATTACATGTATGTACGTTACCTACCTACTTTAGGACTAATAGGAAATCCCATTATTATTATTATTATTATTATTATTATTATTATTATTATTATTATTTTGAAATCAATTATTAAATAGTTCTCATAGAGGAAGGATAGGAATAACCCAGTCTACTGATTCTAGGCATCAGGAAAATTGATGTTGCATCATGTATCTGTTATTTATATTTATTATGTTATTGTAGTAACCTAAACACTGGCTTTGGCAACATCCAAACTACTTCCACTCAGTCATGTTAATAAAGCACCATTTCCTAGATAAAGGCACAGAGAGACACCAAGCCACAGTGCACGCTATTTAGCTGTGCTGTGTGATTCATGCGCTCACCACAGAAGGCGCTACAGTAGCCGCAATCTCATTTCTGTCCACGTTCTCCTTTGTGGCCCTCCTCCTCTGCATCCAGAGATTAGGCTAAACAAGGAAGACAGGATGTAATTTAGATTAGAGACTACAGAGAGAGAGAGAGAGAGAGAGAGAGAGAGAGAGAGAGAGAGAGAGAGAGAGAGAGAGAGAGACAGGGCCATTCATCACCCCTGCAGGCACAGAGGTTAGTCTGCACCTGCGACCTTCTCTGGAAGGTTCGCTCTCTAGCTTGTTCGCCTACACAGTCACACTACCCCCACCATGCCGACCGCTAACCTTTAGCTGTGACTGACCATTATTACATGATGGCGTCACACGCCTAACATGCAGAAAAACATGCACTGAAATCTCAAAAGCAGACGGGAGGTCTTTTTTTTCCTGGCCAGTGGCCTTCATATATCACATGTTCATTACATGTAACAGTTTGTCTATGAAGACACCTCTTGTATAGAGGTAAAAATAGGACAATGTAGAAAACTGCAACAAAGTAAAAAATTAAATCAAAAATAGGCCTATTTTGTTTATTGTTACTATTGTTATTGTTACTTACTATTAGTAGTGCAATCCATAGTGTGATCCATTTTGTTTAATCAGAAATGTAGTGTTTATCTCTTGTATTTAAGCAGAGATATTGATATAAACATAATGGTGTTCCATGTAAATGCATATTTGCACCAAGGGAAGTTTATGTGTGTGTGTGTGTGTGTGTGTGTATGTGTGCTTGGTATGTGCTATTAATTATCATACCCAAGTGTAAATGAAGAGCATAAAGATTTTCCTCATTATGTGTTAGAGTGTGTGCGTGTGTGTGTGTGCGTGCGTGTGCGCGTGTGTGTGTTCCCATCTCTTTAAAGGGTGATCATTATCCTTCAGTGGTACACCCTCCTAAGATTGTTGGAAAAACTGTGGGTAAGCCTTGAGCTGGGCTGTCTCCTCTTATGGCTTTGCTGCAAAGCACAGCACAGCACAGCACAGCACAGCACAGTAAAGCACAGCACAGCCAGCTCTGGCTGCCATGACTGAAAATCGAAGCCTCTTCTCCTGACATGAATCTGCATTGCAATATGAGAAATGGCGGCTATGCTAGAAGGCAGGCAGGCAGGCAGGCAGGGAGGCAGGGTCGGCATCTCCTTGCCACATTCACCGACAGGAGCTGTAACTTACAGCAGGCAGCTTTATTATTTTTAATGAAATGCTGATAGTTGCAAAAATCCAATTCGCGGCGAATGCAAAGTTGACACTGCTGGATGGATTTGAGACTGAGTTTGAACCCTGCATCGTTAATCTTGCCTCCCTGCTTCCCCTGCCACTCCTGCTTAGTATTGATGAGAATCTGAGGCCAGTGGTGACCTTCCACGACCTCTGGCCACTAGGGGTCAAAGGTCATTGCTCCAGAGCCCAGTCAGCCGCATGCTAGGAGCAGTCAGAGTATCTAAGGAGGTGACAGAACTGTAAATCAAACGTCACTTTGTGGAGGACGATCAAGGATAAATATCCAAATGTCAGTGTGACTGCGCAGGAGACGGATAAGCAGTCAAATGTCACTCTGCTCAGACGAATCAAGGATGAATGGAGTGGGTGGGGTGGGGTGGAGATGGGAGCAGGGCAGCTGAGGAGACTCTCAGGATGAATGTCCTTCCAATGAGGCCAGGATGACTTGAGTGACTGTCATCACACTGCTATTCAGCCCTCAGGGCGTGTGTGATTGTGTGTGGGTATGAGTGTGTGTGTATGTGTGTGTGTGTGTGTGTGTGTGTGTTGTATATGTTTGTGTCTTTGAGTGGTTACATGTGTCCATTGGAGTGTGCGTTTTTATGTGTGTGTGTGTGTGTGTGTGTGTGTGTGTGTGTGTGAGAGAGAGAGAGAGAGAGAGAGAGAGAGCAATGGGTCTATGCAGTGCAGGGGGCTTGTGTGTGTGTGTTGGATGAGGATGTTGTCCCTGCACCTCCTTCAGGTGAGCCCCTGGTGTGAGACACATGTCGCCATGCTCTTCACCTGCTGAGAACAGACAAGCTTGGTGACCTGTGGAGAATCCCCCCTCCAGCGGCTTCCCGGGACTCCCACACACACCTGCATGCCAGCCACCAAACACCCCAGGGCGCTAAAATGTCACACCTGAAAGATGTACCCGTGTGTGTGTGTGTTTATTTGTGTCAGCATGTGTGTGTGTGTGTGTGTGGGTGGGGGCTCCAGGTAGATCACACTAGAGGGCATAGAGGCCTCATATGCGTGGGGGGCACTTGAGATACCCCTAACCCCCAGTGAGAGGGTGCGCCACACGAGGTCTGGTTTCCTTAAGGGTATACTGCAGTAGTCATCAGTGGGTGGCTAGGTGTATATTGGGGGCACAGTAAACACTTGTTTATCCTCAGGCCTATCTCTTTCATAAACAACATAAGCAAAGTCTGTCAGTCTAAACTAACCCCTCATCGCCTGCGACACATGACACTCTGTCACACTGACTCATAGTGTGTATGTGTGTGGTAAAACCTAGCACTGTTTCATCAAAGGGGCAGGAGGGAGATGAGATAAATGTAATGGGGGCATAATTAGAGGCTGTTTAGAGTTAAAGGGATGTTCCAGAATATTCCAAATCAATCTGTATAATGCACCATTCTTAAATAGCGTAACAAAAATATTTAGAAAAAAAACAATAACTTGCTAAGGAAGTGGTCTGGAAAAACACCAACATTAACATGAACATTACATAGGCTGCATTTTTAATCCAATTACATTCCTTTGATTTATGCACAAATTCTCATCAACATTTGCCCAGGCAGCATTGAAACTCATGTCATGTTTGTGTTATTCCAGCACATTTATGTAATTCAGTTACTCTATAATTTATCCCTCAATACTTTTTTTGTTCTTTTGGTCTTTATTGTCACATTCTTACTTTCTCCTTACCCAGTAGTTTACTGGTCATAATCTAAATTGTTAGGCCTACCCAAGGTGCAATCTTACATTTGTAGCAGATCTACCAAATTATGAGTACGAGTAAACAACATGCTGTTTGAAAATAACATAGTTGATATGTACTTTAGTTACTTATTTTTACCTGATTGAAAATGTTTTACACTAATTACATAAACACACCCTGTCTGTACTTAGTTTTAATGGTTAAGTACAGTGTAATTAAATGTAAGCCAACCTGTAATTACAATCCACATAAAATATGTGTGGATGAATGTGTAAACAGGTAAAGTATACAAAGTAAATCGGTGAAGTGAGAGACATAAATGCAAAGCACATCAGAGAAAAGAACAGAGCAGTACAATATATTTATACTATAATACCATTTTGGACAGGTGTGTGTGTGTGTGTGTGTGTGTGTGTGTGTGTGTGTGTGTGTGTGTGTGTGTGTGTGTGTGTGTGTGTGTGTGTGCACGTGTAATGTGTAAACTGCATTACTATGTGACTGTGGCTCCAGTATTCAGTGGTGCCCTGTGTTCTTCAAAGAGACAAGGTTGTGTTTAGAACCCCATCATCCCCTTAGCTCATTATCTGCAATGCGGCTAGTTCACAGCATAGGAGTGCACAAGTGAGTCAGAGAATTTGAAAGTTTAAGGACTTGGGAAGTCTGCTAAACTAATGACGCCAAGCAAAAGCACTCAGTAATCCTGCAATAGAGATAAATTAGTACACTACTGGCTTTTGGAATAGCTAATTCAGTAATT
>JAODXP020000008.1:5050500-5063000 GCA_027497455.2 Sardinella longiceps | reverse complement strand
TTATTATGACCGCCGCTGCGTAGCAAGCGTAGCGGTCATATAATGATTGTCAAAGTTTTTTTTTTTTTTTTTTTTTTTCTCCCGTCATCTACTTCCTGAATTTTTGGTCAACGATTCCCGGGACACCGTAACACCGGGGCACATGAAACTTGGTGGGCATGTAGCCCCTGTAGACTTTTACGGAAAAATTTCGTTTGGTCCCCGGGGGCCACTCCATCTTTGCGTGGCCCCCCCGTGAAACCCCAAAAATGCAGTTTTTCCTAAAAAACTACCTGATCCGTGACATTGAGGATGATGAAATTTTTATGGAATGTTGGTCTCAAGAGCCCACATCAACTTAGCTTATAACCAGTCATTTGTGATTTGCACCCCCATGGTAAAAAATTAAAATACAATATTATACTGCTTTAATTGCCCCTATCTTTACATCAGATGTTCTAAACTGCACCAAATTTAATGTGTATGATGAACCTGACATCTTGTGGGAATATGTCAAGTTTTGTGGAATTTCATCCATGGGGGGCTATAAAATAAATGAATTTATATGTACATTTAATGACAGTACAACGATTGGCCTGTAGATGGTGCTATTAAGTGAATGGTCACTGGGTTACCAAATTCAAAAGATCTTTTAGCCTACATCATATGTGCTCTATGGCAAGCCGTTCAGGAAAAAAACCTTGAATATATTGAATGAAACTCCGAATATATTGAATGAAAGAAAACCTTGAATATATTGAATGAAGTCCCGAATATATTGAATGAAACTCCGAATATATTGAATGAAGTCCCGAATATATTGCATAAAACCCCGAATATATTGAATGAAGTACCGAATATATTGAATGAAACTTTCCTCATCTGAGGTCAGTGCCGGCGGCCATCTTATGTGTGTCACCAGTATAGATACAGACGGCAAGTACGGTTAACGCCCCCAAAATGCTAGGGTGGAGTCAGCGTGGGGGATAACAGAGGCCAATTTAACATTATGGTGAATGGACAAGGTAGACAAAGTTGCTTAACAATAAAAGATCGCTAAGTAAAATTGAACAAAGTCCATATTAGATGTTTTGTCTAATCATGACCTGTTTGCCTACTTGTGTTTAGACTAAAATAATTTTTCCATCATTTGTTTATTGCAGTTACACTAACAGAAATGTCATGAGCCGTCTCTGCTCCTGTCAAAAGTAAAGCAACTTTCAAACACAAGTCTGATTAGCTCAGTTAAGCAAGCTAAAGTTAGCTACATTTACTGTGGTGATCAATGAAGTTGGCTAGTTAGCAAGCTAATGAAGCTAACAAACATCATCTAGATTGTCATCAGTATCGCGTTTGGAGGGGTGTGAAGTTCAGAATTCACATCGGACCATCATTACTACCTTCAGGCATTGCCCTCAAAAATGTGTCTGGCTCCTTGTAGTTTGTGCTCAGTGTAACTTGTAGCTTAGCATGCCATTGACTCCTTCACTAATTTAGGGTTTGTTTTCCCCCACATGGGGGACACGAGGTGCTGATTTTATGGGCGTGCCCGGACTTGCCGTCTGTATCTATGGAAATGCCCATGACCAGGCAGTACCGCTTGGGTGGAGTGAATGAGTAAATGAGTAAATTAAATAAATTATAGTTTTATTAATAATTTCATTGATTGCAGCTGCAAGGTAAAATAGTTTAGTTAAGTCACAGTCAGTTATTTTGGCCGAGTACAGAGCTGGCCGAGTAGTAATCCAGCTGCGTTACCACCTGTAAAGCACAGGAAGCGGCGGCGATCCCACTGAAGGTTGGCGTACCAGCTAGCTAGCGGCAACGATCCCACTGAAGCAGCAACGATCCCACTGAAGGTTAGCGTAGCAGCTAGCTAGCGGCGACGATCCCACTGAAGCAGCTAGAAGTGGCGACGATCCCACTGAAGGTTGGCATAGCAGCTAGCTTCAGTGGGATCGTCGCCGCTTCCTGTGCTGTTCACTGGTGGTGGTAACGCGGCTGGATTAATTACTACTCGGCCAAAATAACTGACTGTGACTTAACTAAGCTATTTTACCTTGCAGCTGCAATCAATGAAATTATTAATAAAACTGTAATTTATTTAATATTTTTGCTTCATTTACTCATTCATTGCCAACCACTCCACCCAAGCGGTACTGACTGGTCACAGGCATTTCCATACTTGTGGCACACATAAGATGGCCACCGGCACTGACCTCGGATGAGGCAAGTTTCATTCAATAATTCGGGACTTCATTCAATATATTTGGGACTACATTCAATATATTCAGGGTTTCATTCAATATATTCAGAGTTTCATTCAATATATTCGGGAGTTCATTCAATGTATTCGGGACTTTATTCAATATATTCAGAGTTTCATTCAATATATTCGGGACTTCATTCAATATATTCGGAGTTTCATTCAATATATTCAAGGTTTTCTTTCATTCAATATATTCGGAGTTTCATTCAATATATTCGGGACTTCATTCAATATATTCAAGGTTTTCTTTCATTCAATATATTCGAAGTTTCATTCAATATATTCGGGACTTCATTCAATGTATTCGGGACTTTATTCAATGTATTCGGAGTTTCATTCAATATATTCGGGACTTCATTCAATAAATTCAGAGTTTCATTCAATATATTCAAGGTTTTCTTTCATTCAATATATTCAGAGTTTCATTCAATATATTCGGGACTTCATTCAATATATTCAAGGTTTTCTTTCATTCAGTTTTTTTCATAACATGAGAGAGATACAAACAAGTTGACAAGCATCATATATATGCGAGAATGTGCAGAACTGAGCGGCGGTCATATTTTGTACCGCCATGCGGTACATCTAGTTTATTTTTTATTTATTTATTTATTTATTTACAAGTACACTAAAAAAAATGAATTCAGGCTATTGCTGGTGTTATTTAATTGTCTTTTGTTGGATTAACCAAACAAAAGTTACTTTTTCTAGTCTAATTAAGTCAGTTGTTTTATTTCAACTATGTTAACATACTTTTTTCAATTAACTAAACAACATACATTAAATCAATGCAACATTTTTAAGTAAAACGCACATCACATAAGGTGCTCACAACAATTGTCCCTCTGCTGATGCCGTATCTCCATGAGTTCCTTGCTGTGCTTGGTGGTCAGCCATTTTCTTTTACTTCGCTAACCTTTTTACAAGGTACTGTATGTGTTTTTGGCTTGTTCAGTTTTATTGTGAAATAAAAAATGTGACATTAGACATTCAAACTTGGTTTGATAACTAGTTTTGGTCAGGGTCATTATTCAATTTTAATTCAATTTGTGAATTAAACATTTCCCATCATCTCAGAGCTTTTACAGTAAAATGTTCCCGATAAATCACTTACTACACGTTTTACTTTAACATAAATCATGTATCTCCAACATTTTGAGGTCTCTAAATGATAGATGGCACATGATTCATGACATTATGAAATCAGATATCAGCCCTGCGTTATCAAACACTGCGGGCTATAGCCTACTTTACAACACATGCTGGCGGTGCAGCTCATGTAATAAAGTCAAGATAATAGCAGGCAATGGATGAGCAGTGCTTGCCTGAGTTAATTCTTCCAGATGTGATTGAGAGCAAGTTCACATCTCTGGCCTCCAGCGGTATGTTTGTGTGTGTGTGTGTGTGTGTGTGTGTGTGTGTGTGTGTGTGTGTGTGTGTGTGTGTGTGTGTGTGTGTGTGTGTGAGCAGCATTGTAAACTAATCAAAGGGAGCCAGAGAGAGGTGCCGGCTCCACCGCATTGGGAGGGCTTAGCCCAGGAGGGCTAGAGAAGCACCTGTGATGTTCGCATTTACACCTCACACACACACCCTCTCTCTTTCTCTCTCTCTCTCTTTCTCTCTCTCTCTCTCTCTCTCTCTCTCTCTCTCTCTCTCTCTCTCTCTCTCTCTCTCTCTACACACACACACACACACACACACACACACACACACACACACACACACACACACACACACACACACACACACACACACAGCAGAGGGGGCAAGAATCAGATGACAGGACCCCCTGCAGTCAACGAAACTGCCTGAAGCCAGCCGGTCTCAGCCAATTGTAAAAGATTGGACACCAGTTTGAGCTCACACACACACACACACACACACACACACACACACACACACACACACACACACACACACACACACACACACACACACAGATGTCCAAATTTTCTCCTGTCCCCATAATACTGGATACAGTTAGACCATATAGCCGGGCCATGGAAAGAGGACTCAGAATAGAGAGAAGTGTTTTCATGAACACAGTAATTTCCACTAAGAATCCAACCTTGGTGTACTCAGCATATTCCTATATATACCATACTTCAGACACAAGGACACAAATTACATATTGTGCATAAGAGCTTATACAATCGTATTACAATAAGCTCTTATGCACATTCAAAGATTTACAGTATGACAACCATTGACTATTCACTGAAATGTTATCTCTCTTTCTCACCTCTCCTGCTATACTAGCTGCTATGCACCTCTATCGTCTCAACTTTACCTATCTGGTTGCCACATGGACACTCCTCTCCCCAGAGCTAAAAAAAACCCTAGATTATTTAGTTATTTTTTATTTATTTATTTATTTATTTATTTACAAGTAGCACCCTATGGTCTTTAATTCTTTAAGTGTTGTTACACAAAGTTAGAGCTTCAGACAATATCAGTGCACCATCCCGAAAGTCACACTGAGCGACAGCAGTAGACAATTTAGAAGGAGCATCTGAATTGTTCTTTGAGTGATAGCCAACATGTGAGATGGGGTTTACCATGGACAGAGTGCAATGCCACATGAGATATTGTATTGGATTCCAATTTAATCTATCAGTTCATGAATTCTCATCCCCTGTATCCGACAGCTGTAGTTGTGGCTGTTGATGGCAGATGTGTAGCTGTGGACGTTTCCCTCTAGATTACACCATGCAGCAACTTGGAAAATAAAATGATGTTGTCAGAAGCTCATAAAATAGAGAAAGCAAACAAGATCTTCTGCTCTGTTACATAACATTCATGGATTAGATTTGGTGTGACTTGCACAGCAGTAAAGCATGTCCTGTATGTTTTTTTTTTGGTTGTTTTTAGGCTGTCTAATTTCCTTTTTCTTCTTTTATTTTTATCGTGACAGTGAGAGAGAGTTTGACAGCTGTTTATATTGGCTATGACTGTTTCCTCTTATGCATGGGTAGGTGCATTTAAATTTCATGCGCAATACCACTGACAGATGGATTTTTTTTTTTCTCAGGCAAGAAACCATTCACATTCATATCACACTCAGCTACTGTTTCAAAGTTTAAATGTCAGCAAGATTTTTAATTTGCTGTGTGTCTTTTGTGTGTGCTGACTATGGTGTGTGTGTGTGTGTGTGTGTGTGTGTGTGTGTGTGTGTGTGTGTGTGTGTAGAGAGAGAGAGAGAGAGAGAGAGAGAGAGAGAGAGAGACCCAACCATGACATCAACATGATGGGGTGGTTCGAAAGTCAGAACAGATTGATACAATGACACCTTGTATTTTGGGAACTGAGTGGTACCAAGGTGCACTGGAATAATGTGCTTTGGTGTGAAATAACAGAACTCTTACTGAAAACAACATGAAGTTACATCACATCACATCTAATAATGATACCATCCAATTCTGGTCTATTCTGGATATTCAGACATGTTTTTCACAGACACAGTGTGTGTGTGTGTGTGTGTGTGTGTGTGTGTGTGTGTGTGTGTGGGTGGATGGAGGATGAGTGTGTGAGAAGTTACCTGTCAGAGCAGTCTGGTATATGTCCTCTGGTTTTCTCTGGTAGTGTGCATCTGTCAACACAGTGTGCTGTGCATCCACATCCTGCAGCATCTTAAGGTATGTGTGTGTGTGTGTGTGTGTGTGTGTGTGTGTGTGTGTGTGTGTGTGTGTGTGTGTGTGTGTGTGTGTGTGTGTGTGTGTGTGTGTTTGTGTGAAGTGAAATGTCAGGCTTCTCTGGCACCATGAGTGACAGCAGGGTCAGACTGACCCTGTCCACTCTCCCCTCACTGTTATATGTGCTGGGTTTCTGTTTTCAGTTCTGGGTGAAGAGATGATGGCTATATCCCAGTGTTCTTACTAACCTTGAGCCCTGCACCCATAAGGATTCAACTGGGATAAAATCAGCCAATCATGAATTCAAATCTTAGAGGATCTAGGGGTGAGCGCTTAAGGGTGACACTAGGATTCAAATGACATCCTCAATTTAGAATTGGGCATAGCAGCACACAACACTTACAAGGACACATAGTGTCACAAAGACACAAGGACACGAAGCAGCACCAAAAAAAGCACCTACAAGGACATATAGTAGCACACCACACCTACAAGGACACAGAGCAGCATACACCTACAAAGACAAGAAAATGTAGATTTAAAAAAGATTAAAATGTAAAACTGTACATTATCTTGGGTCAAACTATCAAACAGGTGAAGTGAAGGTCAGGTGAAGTCTGATTGAGCTTTTGTTATCAAACAGCTTAATTTCCTGGATGAAGAGATTGATTGTACTGAAAGTGGCCATGGAGGCCCAGGTTTGAATCCAGCACGTGGTCACATCCAGATCCAACCGCTCTCTCTCTCTCTCTCTCTCTCTCTCTCTCTCTCTCTCTCGCTCTTTCTTCACTGTCATATGGATGTGGAATATGGATAAAAAGTAAAAAAAAAAAATGGCTCCTTTTTATTTTGAGCAGCCGCATGAGGTGTGTCATAGCTCTGTATGAACTACATGTTTCACTTCAACCTGGATTGTACTGTAGACCCCTATGGACAACTGCCGTTTTGTTCTGGAAAAAGGAATCATTACTTTGACCAGAATGCCACGTCCCAGTCCTGTTTCAGCTGCTGATTTAAGCCTGTTGTAATGCTGGCATTTCTGTTTTCCATGAGGAGAAATCTCTCTCTCTCTCTCTCTCTCTCTCTCTCTCTCTCTCTCTCTCTGTGTGTGTGTGTGTGTGTGTGTGTGTGTGTGTGTGTGTGTGTAGATATGGGGAACATCACATCCCATTGAGGGAGAGGGGAGGGATGACTGGTACAGTGCTGTGGAGTAAATTAATCATAAATGCGGGCAGTGGCATCGAACAGAAACAGGAGCTAATCCAACAGGGGCAGCACTAGCCCTGGGAGCCAAAAAGCACAAGAAGACCTTGCCTGAGGTGTTCTTTTTTTGTTGGACTAGTGTGTGTGTGTGTGTGTGTGTGTGTGTGTGTGCGTGCGTGCGTGCGTGCGTGCGTTTGTGTGTGTGTGTGAGTACACATACCCGCAAATTTGTGGATCACGATTATGTAGATGCCTGAGTGAGTGAATGTGTGTGAGTGTGTCTGTGTGTGTGTATGGGTGTGTGTGTGTGTGTGCATGTATATATATATATATATATATATATATATATATATATATATATATATATATATATATGTGTGTGTGTGTGTGTGTGTGTACGGTGGGTGGCGGCCAGCATTGGCGGCGGCGGCGGTTATGCAGTGGTGTCTGAAACCCTGCCGCAGTTGTGCTAGTCTCTGTGGGCGGAATAAAAGAGAGGAGAGGCACTGGAAAGGACAAACCCACCTGATTGTCATGCAGTGTTGTCATAGCAATTACCCAGGCTCTATATCAGGCACACAGGCACCCAGGCACGCAGGCAGGCAGGCAGGAGAGGCTGTGTGGAGCTCTGCCAGCTGCTTCCCATCCACTTGGCCAACCACAGCACTTTAGACTGGCCTTAGGAATGGGACCCCAGAGATAGATGTATACAAACACACACACACACACACACACACACACACCAATATATATATACACACACATGCACACGTCTGCATGCACATTGTGTGTGTACATAATATATACAGCACACACACACACACACACACACACACACACACACACACACACACAGAAACACACACACTCACACTCACAAACATGTGCATGCCACATTCAGTACACACAAACACACACACACACACACACACACACACACACACACACACACACACACACACACACACACACACACACACACACACACACACTCACAGCTCTGGGGGTACCGGGCATGAAATCAGAGAGACTGGATTTCAGCCTCTTTGTTGTTCTCTCACTTTCTCTCTGTTTTGTTTTGTTTTCTTACTTTCATTCCTTCTGTCATTTCTTTTTTTTTCTTCTGTGAAGCAGTATTGATCACATGAATCCTTTTGAGTGTCTGCTCATCAATGAGCTGGGAACACAAATTCTCACAGATGCAGGAAGGCCATTCACTGCGTCCGCGTGTGTAAGTGTCTGTGTGTGTGAGTGTGTGTTGGTGTGTGATGTAGTCTGTGCTCCAGCACATTTGTTGAGACAGACTGTTGTATATAACCAAAGAATGTTTATTAATAGGTAGGAAACTGCATCTGTTCATTATCACCATAGATGCCTGCCAGCCTTTTGCAGAAGCTTGTAGACAATAGCGCATTGCGATACATTCTGACACATTCTCAATCTTACACACACACACACACACACACACACACACACACACACACACACACACACACATGCAAACATCATATATGCAATAGCATAATTATAAGTGGACATATGTTCTTTTATACAGGCACGTGTACAATACATGCATGGCATGCACACTCACACACACACACAACAGAAGAGAGAGAGAGAGAGAGAGAGAGAGAGAGAGAGAGAGAGAGAGAGAGAGAGAATAAAATCCTCTATATGTATGCATCCACCTGCTCTCTCATAAACAGAGGCAGCCCATATGACCACCTACATGATTCTATGTGATTAACTCCTAATGCTACTTGACATCCTCTACCCTGCCGACTCTGCAGTGACGCGCCACCGCCTTAAAAGACTACAGCTTGAATCACACAACCTTCCAAGCTCATAAGATCCATGACATATCATGAAGGGAAATGCATTTCAGAGGCATGCCACCCACTGATAAATACTCTCTCTCTCTCTCTCTCTCTCTCTCTCTCACACACACACACACACACACACACACACACACACACACACACACACACACACACACACACACACACACACACACACACGGCACAGTGGGACTACACTTCATCACTAACATATTTTTCCTTTACACAGGTTTGCAGTGTGTTGAGATTATACCCAAACATGTCAGCGCTGACACACACACACACACACACACACACACACACACACACACACACACACACACACAAACACACCCCTACTGTGTATTCTCAGCCCTAATGGGTGCCACAATATGAGATTTCCAACAGTAATTTCATGCTAACGAGGGGAAATATGTGCATATTAAAGATGGGGAATGACGCATTTCTACACAAATCATACAGAGAGTGTCTTCACAGGTTAAATTGGCTTCAGCTGTTGGAACAAGAGAAGGCAAAAGAAATTGCCACTAATGCAGCAAACAAGACTCCAATATCGTCGCGTTCTGAACGACCTACAGTACACTCTTATATTTCTGTCAAGAAGTAAAAGTACATACCAGATCTACTTCCTCCAGGCTGTACTTGTCCCCTCCTCCCCCTCAAACGAAGCTACAACTTTGAAGAGCTCTGTCAGGAGCTTATATTCTTTATAAATTATGGTGTATAAATATTTATTTTTCCAATAAATGTATTTTCCAATTTATATCAATGGGGAATGGAGCAGAGGTTCATCCTCAACTTTAGTGTGAGGAACTCTGATGCAATACTGCAATATATTTTCAGCATCTTTAGGTATATCGTTATAAGAGTTTTCTGTCTGACATGCGCTAATGAAACTTAACAGAAGGCCTTAAATACATTTCTTTCTGTGTACAGTGTTCTATAGGCTACTCAAACGCTGCTCCGAATGTGTGAAGATGCCTGGTTAAAGGTGCTTTGGAGTGTTATCAATATAAATATCAACAGAATTATGAAGTAAAACTACAGTGTGATGTCAAAAGAGCATAACCTCAAAGGTTTGCATGATATCAGCTCTCCTACATAGGCGTATACTATTAAATGTGGCTGCTGAATTCAAAACAGTGCATATGAATGCAAAAGCAGTGTTCAAGATAACCCAGAGCACCGACAGCCCCATGAAAATGCAACATATAGCTTTAAGGCACCGATGGTGTTGGGCATTGCTGTCAATCTTTCTACAGTTTGTTTGGAAGCATGGAAAACCAAACTTGATTTAGTCTCAGCTTCTCCATCAACAGTAACAGCAGCAGCACTAACAGCAAGCAGCAGCAGCAGCAGAGGCAAGTAGAGACCCGTTAAACAGATGAGCCTCCAGCCCCTGTGCCACCTGCTCCCCCACCACCCCCACATGCTGTGGGCCTTATTGTGCCGCGTGGCACTGGGCAGAGCTACAGAAAGCTGGACGCTCGGCCACTGGACGGACTGCTGCCCACCCTTGCCTCGCGTCGTGTCGTGTCCAGCTCCATAAATTACCTTGCGGGCATTAATCCACCACAGGGCTGACAACGGGGCACCCGTATGGGGCCAGGCCTCTCCCACCCCATGGCCCATCAATCTGATGGCCAGTGGGTAATAGCCAGGTACTTATCATTACAACTGGCATGTATTATTCATCAGCAAGACGCATTAAAGAGTGATGTGTATGAATAATCCAGCCAGAGGCTGAGCGAGGTGATCAACTCTGACCTGACACATCTCTCTCGACATACTCAAGAGATCTTGGAGAGGCACGCTGCGCTAGCTTCAACAACAAGGCAGACGTTTAACTCTGGATTTGAAAAAAAGAATTAAAAAAAGAAAGAAAGAAAGAAAGAATACGTAAAAGATATCACCTCTATACTGCTTAGAGTGTATGGGGAATATGAGTCAAATCTGATGTCATTTGGAAATGGAAATTTTGCAACTGAAGACAGTTTTAAAGATGTTCCATTCCTTCGCTGTCAAAATGTCAACCCCTCTTAGGAAACAAAAAAGTGCAGTCCTCATTTTTTATATTAGATGTTGTAAGAAATGACACCACCTCCCCTAGACACACACTTACACCTCACACACACACACACACACACACACACACACTCACAGACACACACACGCACGCGCGCGCACACACACACACACACATAATGCTGAAAAGGAGAGCAGAAACACACACACACACACACATTAAACAGCTCTAAATGGACATGTTGCCTCCCGTGAGGTCAGTCACACGTGAAATAAGGCTTGTAATTTATCATGGAGAACCAAGCACCAACCCTGAATAACTATTACCTATCTTCATCACATATAGTGTGAGTGTCTCCATGTGTGTGTGTGTGTGTGTGTGTGTGTGTGGGAGAGAGAGAGAGAGAGAGGGGGGGGGGGGAGTGGATGGCCGGTAGATGAAATATACAAGCGTATGATGAGAGAGAGAGAGAGAGAGAGAGAGAGAGAGAGAGAGAGAGAGAGAGAGAGAGAAACTGGCCTATGAACTTAACACACACACACACACATATATAAATGCAATCACTAATCCTTTTCAACAGTAGTGAAGCCCCCATCGAGAGTTCCCACCCATAAATAAGATGAAATGGACCCCAGCGTCTGGAGGGCTCTTGAAAGATCCAGAGCTCCAGATTGGGTGTGACGTGGAGAGGCAATCTCTGGACCCTTAATGCCTACCCTGAGTGATGGAGATGTCAGACATGAAAGAGGGCGCTCCCAATAAAGTGTGACCAGGAGGAAGCCCTGACCTCACTTCCTGTGTCAGACGAATGTCTGAGCCCCCACAGTGGTTAGTGATAAGAAGAGGATAGGCTGAGCATCTGCAGCTGCCGCAGCTAAAGTAGGAGTAACAGCAGTCTCTCCCCACGGACGCTTTTGCTCGACGCTTGTCTTGTTAGCACTCACCGATTTTTTTTTTTTTTTTTTTTCTCACACTCCTTCAATCTATTGACAGCCTGGAGAGGGAGAAGATTAAACCCTCACCCACTGGCCGGAGAGAGAGAGAGAGAGAGTGAGAGAGAGAGAGAGAGAGAGAGAGAGAGAGAGAGAGAGAGAGATCGACCTTATGGATTCCTCTGCCTCGCAGTCCCACAGCAGCAAAACAGATTTACATTTTGATCCTAGGCATGTTGTTTATTTGTTTGTGAGTTTGGTTTATTTGTATGTATTCCCAGTAAAAAGCAGAGGCAAGCATCTGTATGTTCTGACAGACTGTCATGATAAAAAAAAACAAAAACAAAAACAAAAAACATTATAAAAAATGTTAACGATGAATTAACATTAAGTGTCACTTAGTGGCCACTGTTTAGGATGCAGACATTACGAAAACGTATTAATTAGCACATCATAAACTTAATGTTTTTCATGTTCACACACATACACACACACACACACGCGGGCGCGCTCACGTGCACACACACGCTTTTTTTTTCCGATGCATTTCAATGTATATCTGATTTGATTGGCTTGTCTGAGGCAGCAGCCGTTTCCAATGGTGAGCTGGTGTTTGAGCCT
>JAODXP020000008.1:5035500-5045500 GCA_027497455.2 Sardinella longiceps | reverse complement strand
GCTGGGCCTGGCTGGGCTGGGCTGGGCTGGGCTTGCTGGAGAGGTCTGTCTGCCTCCATGCCAGGTGTATCCGCAAGGGGACACCTTCATCGTTGGGATATGTCTTGTTGTTGTTGTTGCTCCAATGCCAGACACATACACAAGGGGTGACCCTCCTCTTAGGATGGTTCTTCTCTACATCAGGCGCTTATAGAAATATCTCTCATGTTTGAATGGGGACTTATTTAGGGATGCCATTGGCTGATTTGAAAGTTGACTGGTATTTAGCTGATGATTTGATCCAAAAGCATCACAGAGTCAGGAGTCAAACCAAGGGGTGCTCAGTTTTCAGTCAAGCAACGTAACCACTGCACAAGATTGCACTATAAGGTTTGTATGATCCTGTACAAGTACAGACTCCATCCCCATTGGTTAGTTAGTGAGGGAATCTGCTCCTGAATCACTACTGAAGGCACTGCCATGTGTTCTGCTATGTCATAAGACATCTGACTGACTTTTGCTGCATGAATAAATCAATTGCACTATCGAGTGCTATCTTTAGGGAAAAGAATCAGAAAAATTGACCAGCAAAATGGACTGAATATAGCAAACTGGCAGATGAGCTATTTGGTTTACCAGACGTTCTAGTTGACCACAAACAGCAGGACTTTAGATTGATTGACACTCGATTTCTACTTTTACTTCTAAAAAGTAAAACACCTCTGACCTTGAGAAAAACAATGCAGTGGAATCAATATATCTCCTCAAATAAATACCTATATCCCAGAATCATGTAGAGAAAGTAGATCCCATCCCTTATCCACACACCACTCCATCCTAATTTAAGCTAAGCGTTTTATGTCACTAAAGCGGACTTTCCTACTGTACAGTGGGCACTTTCACAGCTGAGTCAACGCTTGAAGCCCTGAGCGATAGATAGAAAGACAGAGAGAGAAAGAGAAAGAGAGAGATGTGTGTTATGCAGACTCCTCAAGTTCTGTTAAGGGCAGTGGAGGTTTTTCAAAGTAGATAAATGCCTTGATTGAAAAAAAAAAGAAAAGAAAAAAGTTTAATGAGTCCCTCTCAGTTACAGGATGTGGGACAAATACTCAGAAATAGTCCAAAAAAGAGATAAAGAAGAAGATAGCAGATATACAGGTCTGAGAGAGCCAAGGCGGGTCAAAAAGTCATTAAAACAAAAATCAATATGAAAGCAATCAATAGAGAACAGTCAGGTAAACAATCCCCAGAAACCAGGAGAGAAGCCAGTTTCATATATAAAAAACAGCTTAAGTCAAAAAAACAAGAAAAAGCAACAGTGCATGAACATTGGAGGTCAAAGGCAAGGTAGAAAAACAACCAAATAAGAAAAATATATAAACAAACAAATGCTTGCATGGAATAAACAAATGTTTTACTACAATTCTCTGGAGGAAAACAATATTTCCCTTAGGTCCAGTGAAATACAAAGCAATGTGTAGAATGTTATTCAAGTAGTATCACATATTTAATTCAAGCAATGTTTTCAAGTTGTCCCTTCAGTAGTTGTCAAGAAATTATACAATAGGCTACACATTTACAAGTGCTGCTTTAAATGCAGTATTAAGTATTTGATTGTGTAATTTTTGAATTTTTGGAGCGTTGCTGAAAATGTATACAATGATTCCAATTTGTTTTATATTGAGACTGACGATTGCAACTATAGTTTATTGGAAAATAATGATACATAATGATACCCAGTGGTTTGTTTGGAAAGTGATGATTCTCATGGGCCCATTGAAAAGAAATACGATATCATGATGATACCCATTTCAAGACTCATCCTCCATAGTGTATGGAAATGCAGTGTAATGCAATGAGATCCAGAGAGATAGAGGAATGGAACGATTTTTGGTGGGTTATGGGAATGTAATATGACGTAATGACTCAAAAGGTTAGTAACACCAGATTCGCAGTTGTCTGTGGTATGTGGGTGTACATGTTCACATGTGTGTGTGTGTGTGTGTGTGTGTGTGTGTGTGTGTGCATGTGCACGCACACACATTGGGTGTATGGTGTGTTTGATATTTCTTATTCTTCTGAGGGATGAATGATGGCTCGATCAGTGGGAAATGATTTCTCTCCTCTCTGCCCTGTACTGATATTTCCTGTGTCTCTGACAGCAGGGGGTGTCTGCCCTCCCCACCATCACACACACACACACACACACACACACACACACACACACACACACACACACACACACATTCCATGACTCTCTGTCTTCCTCTCTCCTTCTCTCACTTTAGCTCTCTCAAACATACACACTCTCTCGCTCTAGCACACACACACACACACACACACACACATACACACACACACACACACACACACACACACACACACACACACACACACACACACACACACACACAGCACCCAGGCTCTCCCCGCTCAAGCCCCCCTCTCTCTCTCTCCCCTGCGAGATGAAGGAAATAAAGCTTTATTTATAGCCTGCAAGGCCCCAGGCAGACACACACCCAGACCCCTAAGCCTTGTCAGCCATGCTGAAATTGTATCGTAAAAGACAAACACAGTTCCTGAAGACATCTCTGAACGTTGTTATATTGCGATGCGGTGCGGTACTTACACACACAGGTTACCATCTCTCCTCACTTCTCGCTTCCCGCTTGAGTCGTGCCCATCAAGCATCTATCACACCTCCAACCCATCAACGCACCACAACATGCACTTTAATCATTGCTGAAAATACACTTTCAGGAGTACATAAAATGCATTTGACTGTGTGCTGTGGTGCCAGTATGGGCAACTGTAAACATGCAATGTGTTCTGCATTAGGTCTTTGTTTTATGTATCCTGAGCTCTATAAAGCATTCTGCTGAACCATAAAGGTGCTGTGAATGGGTCCCCATATACACATAACTAGGTATGAATGGATACTCTTTGCATACAGTTGCACCCTTTTTCCACATGTAAATGGAGGTTGTAATCTTGGACTGTCTACTTTCTACAACTTCAAAGTGCATATTTCTGAAAACTCTGCTTGCCGTAACTACATATGGATGGTCATGCAGGATTGGATATATTTTTTTCCCTTAATAAATACACCATTACATAGAAACAGCTTAACACACAGCATCTTGTCTTTATTTGGGTTATCTTTGTCTAACATTTAAATCTGTTTCGTGCTCTGAAATAGAAAAGTGTGACAAACAAGCAGACAAGTCAGAAATAAGGAAAGGGGCAAATACTTTTGCAAGGCCAGACTATGTGTGTTCAAGATCTTATATTTTGTTCAAAGCTCTTTATTCTGGAGAAGCACGTCAAATTCTGCATTAGCTTTATTCTCTATGCGACCCGAACTTCTAATCATATTCTACCATTAAATGAGTTTATGTTCTATTCCAAGTTCTTGAGGATATTCTACAGGGCCATAAAATACAATGAATCCTGCATTATATTGTGTATGTTCCAAGTTCTACAGGTATATGAAAAAACCACAAAGGCACAAAGCCTTCTGTAGTGGATCCCCTGAGGTAGCTGCATTGGTGAGATGAGATCTCTATGAACAGACTAGGGGTCAGAGAGGCAGCCCGGAGCTCAGTAATCTCCTCTAATAAAGTCTTTCATAGCCTCCCTTCTTCATCTAATCAAAAGCCCCTTCGCTGCAATGATTGACAGTTAAATATTGTGGAGAGAGATGTAATCCACATAAACAGTTTATGGTGTGTGTGTGTGTGTGTGTGTGTGTGCAATCAATGAGTGTTCTGGTTTGTCTCTGTTTTTCTGTTTTCAGGTATAACTTACAGTTAATCTAGCCCTGGGGACTAGGCATTTTGGTATTGTGTGTATGTGTATGGTCTGTGCGCTTGTGCTGTCTGTATTAGTCCCACTGTGTGTGTGTGTGTGTGTGTGTGTGTGTGTGTGTGTGTGTATGTGTGTGTGTGTGTGTGTGTGTGTGTGTGTGTGTGTGTGTGTGTGTGTGTGTGTGTGTGTGTGTGTCCTGGCAGGTAGCGATGCAAAGCAGTGCAGCTTTTCCCACAGAGTCCATAAAGGGAGTGGAGGTGGGGTTTGACAGGGTAAACAGGGTATTCAACATCAGCCTTATAGCCACTGCTGACTCCCCCCCACCCACTGTCACCTAATATCAACTAACAACACACCTGCACAACACACACACACACACACACACACACAAACAGCAGACTTTAGCGCTTTTTAAACATGTCCCATAGCCGTGACAGCAACGGGCTGTAATCTCACAAACACATAATTGTGCTGCCACCTCTTTTTTGCACGCTGACATTTTTTATTATTATTATTTCTCTCCGCTTTGCAGAAATTTTAATAGATGACTGGAAGCAAAGCAATTTTAAAGCCACAGAACGCACAGAACCATTTCCATTTACTGTGTCCATCAAAGTGCCTTGTGGCCTCTATGCAGGTATGTATTACACCCAAAAGCATCTCTCTCCCACTCCCCCTCTCTCTCTCTCTCTTTTCCCTGTCTTTCTGTCTCTCGCTCTCTCCCCGTCTCTATTTTCTACATATAAAAACCTCACTGTCTCCTGTCCACATCTCTCCCCAAGGATGCTCCTGGGTAATGTCTTATCGTCAACTGTCTCTCTCAATGAATAGTGGGTAATGTTTCACACGTATAAAAACCTCACTGTCTTCTGTCTACATCTTTCCCCGAGGACACTGGGCAATGCCTTATGGTTGTCTGCTTCTACAAATGCATGCTGGGTAATTTCTCATGCCTCCTTTCTCACATTATAATAAGCTCAGTGTCCCCTGTCTGCTTTTCTCCCGGAGGATTGTGGGAGATGTCTCATATATGTCTGCCTGCCCCTGAGGATAGTGGGTAATGTCTCAAACTTGTCTGTCTCTCTCCCTCCCTAAGAATTGTGGGTAATGTCTCAGGGTAACCTCTTCTCCCTTGACGGAATGCCAGACAATATCTTCTCCCTCTTTATCCATTCTCGAGGACTCGGGGGTAATGTTTGTCTCTCATCCCTCTGTGTCTGTCAGTCAGGATGGTAAATAGTGCCTTTTTGTGGGGCAGCCGTTTATGTAAATGCAACGGGAGATGACTGATAGGGGGGTCGGCCGATCTCATCTGGCTATCGATCTCCTCCTCCCGGGAAGGGATCAGTAGCATCTCTGATGCAGCGATAGCGGGAGGCTTTAGAGAAGTGCCACAATGCGGCCGCTCTAGATAGGCTTTCCCTTCACCTGAATCGGTAGAGGACATCTTTGCAAATGCAAATGGCAGGAAATATGCATGCGTATGCGTATCCCTGTAGACTTGTGTCTGTTTGTGCTTGTGGGCTAAGTGTGTGTGTGTGTGTGTGTGTGTGTGTGGGTTCCTTAGAAAAAGGAAGAAAGGCTAACTGTGTCATCTGTGTACTTAGGTAGTGTGTAAATAGGTATTGGATATTGTTTGTGGTGTCTGTGTGTTTGTGTGTATCTGAGGATGGGCATGTGTGTATGCTCTTGTGCTGAGCATGACTTCCGGGCTGTAAGATCTCAGAGCATGCATTTTTCATTTCCTGTATGCAAACATCTTGAAAGGGAGCTATTTAAAGAAAGCTAGAATCAACTGGGGTTACACTCAGGTACCTAGCCTAGAAATCTAGACGTACCCTAGCGGCAACAAATGCTAAGCCTGTACATTTAGCAACGAGCCATAGGGACTTAGTAGGTCTTGTGATTGGTCCATACCTGCAAACTTGTCTTACCTTTCGTCGAAATTTGCCGTTTTGAACTCAAAATATGTCATTTACATGAATCGTGTAAATCCGAAGAGTTTTTTGGACCGACCGACCGACCAACCAAGCAGTCAATCAACAAACCATAGACTGTTATTATAGCTGTAGAATGAGCGAGGACCATCATAATCAATATGACAGGGAGCGAGTTTTTTTCCACCGATTGGTCCAGTCTGGCGGCAGACAGGCGCAACGGTAACAACACGCCAGAGCAGTCATGGAATCATCTAACATATTCCCATTCTCAGTACTGCCATCAAAACGTAGCAAAATGAGACAATTTAGCGCTACTTTAAGAGAGAAACAAAGACGGAAACTCATCGTTTTGATGCTATTATGATAGACGGTGGCTTTGCGAATGTCGTTGTAGCCTATAAATTGCCGTTTTAATCAGCCAAATATGAGCTATGTCATCGGTGTCGTTAGGCTACTTTTGTATAGGCAATGGTAATGGAAGAAAAGCGCAATTTAAAGCAAACGCCAGGCCTATTAAATTCATCTAAATGGTCGAGAATGTCATTTACACAATAATCTTGTTAGTAAAGCAAGCAATTCCTATAGGCTCGCCGCGCAGGTTTTCAAAATTGTTTTCTCCTAATTGCTCCTCTGCAGCTGTGTTTCTAGTGCACTCCGTTATACAGAGGGTTAGAAAACTTTTTCTAAAACCTTCGCACCAGCCTCACAGTTTTCACTCTTCAAATGGTACATGTGTACCTTCCCTGGCTGGCTTGGCCGCTTAGCGTAAATGGAATTATTTTATTGGCTTAGAAACCTAGACGTAGGTAACTCATGTGATAGTCTGGCCTGTCAGGCTATTATCTTAGACGGAGGAGGAGCTCAATATGGAAGCCCATTTTCGCCACATTAAAAAAACAATCTGGGTAAAATAGGCTACTATGAGGCCTTTGTAGAAAATAATGTTAATCCTATTGCTATTTCATTCATATGGAAAAACATTGAAAATATACTGATATATTTTTATGCGCGCAACGGTTTGTTAAATTTTTCAACCCTTATGAGTTTGCAGGTCTGTTGGTCGAACATGGTGCTCACCATTCATAATCCTCTATGTGGTTAGCAGGGCCGTTTACATCAGGACAGGCAAACCAGCCAATTGCCTGGGGCCCCTGGCTGAAAGGGGCCCACAACATTGCCTCATTTTGTTTAGTTGGTGGTGTTTATCAATAATATATGACTTTAGGCTAAAGTATTAGAACTGTGTTCAACACAAACAATAATATTCATGAAAAATGCTTGAAAACTATAAGAATGTGTTTCATGTAGGTGTCTACAGGGGATGAAGGGCCCCAATGTCCTGCTTGCTTAGGGCCCCCTAAGTACCTTGAAATGGCCCTGGACTGGTTAGACAGTTGTTAGGCAGCCTTAGCCAAGCAGCAGCCCTTTGAATTGCTGTTTACATCTTGTTTGTTCTGATTGGTCATTGAGCTATCTGAATGCATGCAGAGGAAGTTTGTAAGATAACAGCTGATTCTGCACAGGATTGGTCTATCGAGTTTTGCCACTCTCTATATTTTAATGTCATACAGGCTAGTCAGGCTATCAGGAACCCACAATCAACTAGAGTTATTCTCAGGTACCCATATTTCACTGAGGCTACACTTGCAACCCAAAATCCACTGGGGCTATAATCAAATACCCATAATTCATTGGGGTTGTCCTTAGACACAAAACAAACCAGTAGAGTTATAGCCAAACTCCCACCCCTGGGTTAACCAGGAAAAGTATGAAATGAAACTCTGTTTGGGTTGTGCTGAGCAGCACTGCAAACAGAGGGGAGATATCACAATAATCAATAATAAAACAGAGAGAGAGAGAGAGAGAGAGAGAGAGAGAGAGAGAGAAAGAGAGAGAGAGAAATACAGATCTGGGGGCTCAGTTGGATACAGAGGCAAGCCTGCTGGGCCTGTCTCCCCTAGAGTAACTTAGGGTTAAGTGTGTTGCCTTGCTCAAGGGCACAGTGGTGGCTAGCAATTTACAGACGACTAGCATGCTAGTCATGTTCTTTTACTGCTACACTACCACCATCCTAAGCAATCTTGGATTCCCCTATATATTCTCTAGGTGGATGCCATGTTGGAAAGATCAGAGAATCAGCTTTCTCAGTGGACATAAAACTTTCAGAAGTATCATCGTTGGTTCTTTTCCTTTGACTGTTACTGTAAAAATCCCACATGTATTGCAAGAATGGAAGACTTTGTCATACTGTAAGTTACAGGGAAAAAATACCATGTGTGGGAGGATAGAGACCTATAGACACACACACACACACACACACACACACACACACACACACACACACACACACGCATAACCCTGCTCTGAACAGAAGGCTGGTAAACCATTTTTTTCTGAATTGAATTTAATTATTCCCTTGACAGGAAAAGACAGACATGTGGTCAGTCAGAGATGGGCAACAGTGGAGACATGTTGAGCCACTGGCAGAGAGGTCTTCCCCCCTAGAGGAACCGTGCTTACCGAGACACATGCAAAGCAATAAGGGTTAAAGTGAACCAGAGAAGCCTACTCCATGCAGGTTTACCCTTAAGCTGCTCCTCTGTGCCCTGGAACAGGAGGGATTTGCTGTCCGCGCAGAGAGCGGAGTTTGTTTCAGCCGAGGTTGATGTTTGGAATAAATCCATGCCTAATGATTCACAAAGCGTCACACATCCGAGCGGAGAGTGCTAGCTTGATAAGAGCCCTCCAGGGCTAAGATTAGACTTAGACTTCCTCTGTCTTGTGCATTTGTTGTCTCCACATTTTCATCATATCTGAGAGAATTGCACTTCTCACTTGTTACAGCTTCCACATAACACTAATTTCAACCCATACCACTAAAGGATTATGCCTCGCAGGGGTGTAAAATGAGCAGCTGTTGGAAAGGCTGAAGTGATGATGGACGTCAACACCAACACAAGTGTTTTCACAGTAAAAGCTGTTAAAAGTATCATCTTCTTCTGCTCTTGGTGCATGAGAAACTTGCATTAATTTGGCATAGTTCAAAAACACTCTTCACAGTTGGATTTTGGCAGATTTCTAACCAAAATGTTAATCAAAGTTACTGTGCATGTGATGGAGTATTGGCCTTATTAGGTGTCATAGAAGCCTGGTCTTTCCCAGCCCCTCAGTTTACACTTCTCACCGTATGAGGGTCTGGGATTCCAGCTATTGAGAAACCATTACTCGCTGGAGATGTTTTTATTCCAAAAGATTGCTGATTGTTTGCTGATTGGCCAGGATGGGATGCATCCTGAGTGAACGAGGACAATGGCCAAAATCCCAGGCGGAGTACTCAAGGGAGATGAAAATCGAGCGAAATTGTGTAGGACGCCGATGGCCAGGTAGGTATCGTCATGTTATCATATCATCATGCTCCAAAAGTCAGTTTCAGAAGTATTGCCTTTCTTGGCCAGAGCTCACTTGGAAAAGAGACAACTGTTTCAATATGCCTACCCTGCTTAAACAGAAGATAAATAAAAAAGACTACCTAAACATAAAGCATGTAAGAACTGCAGTGGCACAGGGAAGGGACTATGGCACCCAGGGGATTCAAGTGTACACTATTCATATGCCCAAGACCCAAGCTCTTTTCTGACATTTCCTGACCATTTTATTTGTTTGGTTTCATACTACACTGTGTCCCAGTGAAGGCTACAAATAAACAAACAAACAAGCAAACAAAAACAAAAACACTTTGAATACTATATTAATGTATTTGTTCATATTTCTTTATGCTAATATCTTTAGAATGCTGTAATATCTTAAATAGCAGCCAGTCCTGCTAATTCATATCCTAAAGCATGTATTGTAATCAGCTGGGATTGTTTATTGGCCTGACCAGAGCCGCTATGTTTGTTATCTACTTACTAAAGTAGGACTTCATCATTTTTGTTGTTGTTTAAAATGTTTTCTGTTTCTGTTTTTGTTTCTGTGTTCTGTTTTTTTTTCTGTAAAAACTGCATGACAAAAAGCTATACACAGACTGCGCTAATGAAATGTATAAGGCTAAAAAAATTATTTAGTTCCAGACTCCAGTGTTTTCAAAGTTTAAACTTTGGCGTAGGCATGGATGCAGATGGCTGCTTGACTGAGATTAGGTAGCCTATACCCAAAGTTAAAACACATATTGCACATTGCTTGCATGTTACTTTGCGATTTTATTTTCCATATCCCACCCTAATTGATCACAGGAAAAAAATATAAAGATAATGAAAAGCTTCAGCCATCTGAAC
>JAODXP020000008.1:5008000-5030500 GCA_027497455.2 Sardinella longiceps | reverse complement strand
ACAGCATGTATGGTAATGCACCTACTTGTTCAAAAGGGTTTTTGGAAACATACAGTACTGTGATACCATGTGTAAATGTTTCATAAGTTACTGTGTATGGTAATATTTAGTCACTGGATTGTTAGAATTTACATGTAATAACAGTTTCAATAGATGTGAATGATTTATTTCTCAGTCTTGTGTTTTTTGCTTGCATAGAGTTTTGACTCAATGAGCCAAGTTTTGCAAAATGTATTCAAGGAGTGGGCAAAAAGTGTAGTTGTGATGGTGAGTATACTGAGTTTAGTGAGTATAGTGTGACTATAATGACCTTGTCTCTGACTGGAAAGTTTCTCAGCGTGGGCTGCTGTGGTTTTAGGCCTTCCCATGTGAACCACTAGCAGAGCTGCAGGAGAATTTCTCAGTGTGAACACACACTCGCACAGACACACACACACACACACACACACACACACACACACACACACACACTGTACACACACCACATGAGAGACATGATGCCCACTCAAAGCTCCCAGCATGCCCTTGTGTGTCTCAGGACTAGGGAAGACCCCACAGAAAGCGCCTCATGCAGGCACAGATATCGGCTCAATGCCAGAATAGAGCCAGAACTGCACCGGCTGCGTGCTAGTCGTAGGATAAAGATGGAGATAGAGGCCTATTTCCACCCTTGCATGACTTTTAAGCATCTTTCTGCTCCTCTATCACAGATTACGAAACAAGTGGAGAGCATTGTATAGTACATGATATCTTTTAGGACCAAGTAATCACCTCCTCCGGGATCTTGTTATTAGAATATCTTGATCTTTATTTACAGCCAAAGCCGCAGCAGGAATTGTCAAAAAAAACCCCTCTCTTTTTCGCTTCTGATTCTATTTGCTTAACATAACAATTTATTCTCTCTTTCTCTCCATCCTCTCTCTTCCTTTCGTTCCTCTCTCTTTCCTGATTTTTTTTTCTTTCATCTTCCTCTCTCTAAACACCCTCATTCGCTCTTTCGTTATCTCCATCTGTTCCTTCCTCTCTCTCTCCTCAATCCCCCTCTCGCTCTCTTGCTTCCTACACACACACACACACACACACACACACACACACACACACACACACTCTCGACACCCACAGCCACCCCCCCCCCCCCCCACACACACACACACACACACACACACACATTCACACACCTTACACACTTTTGCTCTCCCTCTCTCTCTGGTAAAGCCTAGTGTGTGTGTTGTTGTGTCCTAGCTGACAAACGGCTTGCATGAGTGGCGCCTGGGTGAAATGTGTCAATAGCTGTGAGCTGATGGGTGTGTAAGTCTGTTCGATCTCCCAGCGTCCCTCAGCCAATCCCTCCTCCTCATTCATTCCTCTGGCCTTCAACTGCTCCTGCCACTCCACACACATTCATTACCCACCACAGACAAACACACACACACACACACACACACAAACAAGCCAACACCCATAAGACCATAGCCAATCACGCAGTCAATAGAAAAAGTCTGTACAGAGACCACACAGGTGCGTGCACACACACACACACACACACACACACACACACACACACACACACACACACACACACACACACACACACACACACACACACACACACACACACACACAATTCAACACACTGACATACACCCAAGCAATTTCCCACAGAGAAAAGAGCAGCTGGGCCTTGCGCAGACAAGCTGAGCTCCTCTTGGGAGGGACTGCAGAGAGCAGTGCTGTCAGCTCGTCCACAATAACACCCCACCCACCGCTGCCATTATTAGCAGATGCTGGGTGGACTCCATATGGGCAGTGGACCAGTCTGGCCTCCTGGTCCGGCACCGTCCAACAATGTGTGTGTGTGTGTGTGTGTGTGTGTGTGTGCGTGCGTGCGTGTGTGTGTTTGCATGCGCTCTGTGTATCTATTGCTATGTTTTGGTTTAGATTTGTTGTTCCCCTCATACAAATGTTCCCTGTGATTGTATATAGTATGCTATCATTTATTTTTAATGTTTTATTATTATTGATTATATATTAATTGATTATTGATTATTTGTATTCTTACTGGACAGATAAGAAAGCTTTATGTTTTCAATGCTTCTACATTTGCGAGCATGTCATTTCTTTTTTCATTGCTGGGGTAAGAATGGATGAAATGGCATTGCTTCCATTGTCTACAATAACCAGTGATAGTGTTTCTTTAAGAGTTGCTGTTTGGATTGAATCCATGCACCATAAGTGAAAAATCATGTTGACGCACTATTGTGGTGAAATGCTATATTGTGTGAACACAGGAGGACATCCAGAGATTTGCAAATTCAGTGTAATGTGATGTGCCGTGTGTGTGTGTGTGTGTGTGTGTGTGTGTGTGTGTGTGTGTGTGTGTGTGTGTGTGTGTGCCCATATAAAAGTGTCGTCATACATTTGGGCTCAATGCAACACTCGTCAGGGGAAGGCTGCCAGTCAATGGCCCATTGCCCTTAGCCCTCGGTCCCAACGCTCAGCTGACCTCTAACCAGGAGGAGGATGTGGTGTGGTGGGGTGTCCCTTGCTGACCAGAACAATTTGTGTGTGTGCTGTGTGTGTGTGTGTGTGTGTGTGTGTGTGTGTTTGTGTGTGGTGGAGTTGAAGACATTGTGTGTGTGGATGTGGTGGCCACTTTAAAGTTGAAGTGAATTTGGAGAAGTGTGTGTGTGTGTGTGTGTGTGTGTGTGTGTGTGTGTGTGTGTGTATCTCTGTGTGTGGGTGTGTTTAGAGTCAGGGTGATTTTGAAGATGAAGTTTGAGATGTGTGTGTGTGTGTTTGAAGACGTAATGTGTGTGTGTGTGTGTGTGTGTGTGAGAGAGTGTGTGTGTGTCTGTGTGAGAGAGAGAGGGGTGGGTTTTGAAGACGGAGTGTGTGTCGCGTGGGTGCAGACAGGTCGTTTCCCATCCACGCAGGGGGCCCCCCTTTGCCCACTCAGCAGTTGTTTATTCAGACCATGATGATGATGACAGCTATGGATGCTGCTGCTGCTGCTGCTGCTGCTGCTGCTGCTGCTGGTCGTCTGGCTGCTCCGCTGGGTGGGTGGGGGCTCCTCTCCTCATCACGCTCTCAGCTGGAGAGTTGGGCTGACTCAGCTGTGTGTGTGTGTGTGGGTGTGTGTGTGTGACTAGGTGTGTGGTTGTGGTGTGGTTGTGTATGCATGTGTGTACGCAGGAGGGGCGGGGGGGGGGGGTGCATGCATGAGTGCACTTGCATGTGTACATGCATTGTGTGTGTGTGTGTGTGTGTGTGTGTGTGTGTGTGTGTGTGTGTAAAGACCCATACCTGCAACAACATCTGTGCACATTATGCATTTGTTTATATGTATGTGTGTGTGTTTACTTGGTAGACTAGTTGCTACCTGGAATTACCATCTGTGTTCACAATGACTGTCTTCTACACACACACAGATCAGTCGAGAGAAATACCAACCTCACACTCACAAATGTACTGTATGGAGGAACCACCTGGGTGAAGGTGTAGTTGGCACCCCATATGTTGCATCTGTTTTTGTATATTTGTGTTTTGTGTGCAGACAAAATAAACATTTTCACTATTTCAGAGTTTGAGTTCTATGTTTTTTTTTTCAACATCACCCATCCATTGAAAATAAATAAAGCTTAACAACATGAGACATTGAGGCCAAAATATTCCAAACATTTTGTGCTAATTTTGTTGCTAATGGGATGACCTTAGATTACCAACTCAGTAAATGTTAATATTAATTTGCACACAAATGGCCTCCACAAACAATGTGCACAAACAACAACACATTATTTAGTCATTTATTTGTTTTCACAGCGGAGCCGTTTCTTTGAAGTTGGGTGTTGTGTGGTAGGTTTGCTCTCTGCAAAATGAAAATGGCACAATGAGAGTGCACAGCCCCCAGACTGCAGGTATAATACATGGCACCACTGAGAAAGGGACATAACTAGAATGAATCTGCCTTGTGATTGGCCAGCTCATGCCTGTTAAGTCTTTGAGGTTTCAGGGCTTAGGGCTTAGGTTGGATATTGGGATTCAGCCATGGTGTTTCCCCCTTGTAACCATGGAGAAGAGAATAAGGCAAGTGCCACTAGTCCACACAGGAGCTCACACAGAGAAGCATTTGCCTTTGAGCACATGCAGCCTTCATAAAGTATAACAGAAATCAAGTTTGAACACTGGGGTGATCAAACACTGAATTACAGGGCTGATGTAAATGTAAATGTATGCTCCAATCAGACCTCGTGCACCTTTTGTCAGACACCTTTGAAGTACAGCCTTCAAGAATGTGTTGCTAACATATACAGAGATACAAAGAAACATAGGCCTACATATGCAAAGAAACCAAGGGCAGCTATTGGCCAGTGATGTCCTCATCTGACCTGCAAACCTTGGACCCTGAATTACAGCTGATATAATGAATGTATGCTCCAATCAAACCTTGTGCACCTTTGACAGACATGTACAGTCTTCAGGAATGTGTTGACCTATACAGACATGCAAAGAAACCAAGGGCAGCTATTGGCCAGTGGTGTCCTCATCTCACCCACAAGCATAACCCATCCATCCCCATTCTGAGCCTCCCGCATGTAATCACAAAAGGGGTCGAGTGATGTATTCCTGATGATTAAGTGTATTCCCTCTGCACCTCTGATTGATTACACTCTGCTTTTGAGGAGCATTAGGCTCTAACACAGATGCACAACTCCCTAACTCCATTTACCAGTCTGGACAGAAATCTCTGACTTCTAAATAACTCCCTGACATGTGGTATATTCTGCTCATATTTCATTCATTAAAAGCATCCATACATTTTATGTTTTGAATTCTTTACAGAGTATGCTGGATTTTTCTTATTCGGGACCCCCTTTCTTTCATTCTTTTTCAGAGTGAACTCTAAGGCCTATCTATATTTCTTTCTATTCTCACGCACTTACTTCAACTGCCAGACTTCCATTACACGCTTTACAGAGGACCCTCTTCACTTGGATTCTACTTAGATCTCATTCTTTACAGAACACCCTATTCTTCCCATCCTATCAACCCCATAATTGCATTTCATTCGTATCAAAGCATTCCTTACTGTTATTGCAGAACACTTACTAAACACACTGATGCCTATTGCACTCCTTACAACACACACACACACACACACACACACACACACACACACACACACACACACACACTATCATTACTAAAGAGCCTGACTTCTATTATGCCTCTCTCCTCCTCACCTCTCTCTGGCACTCCTCACAACCACCCCCAACACCACACACACACACACACACACACACACACACACACACACACACACACACACACACACACACACACACACACACACACACACCGGCTCTCATTGCAGGAGAGGAAAAACAATGAACCCCTAGGCCAGTAGCTGGGCTCAACTCATTTCCCCAGGCAGGAAAGACAGCTTTTGAATGACAGGAGATGTTGTGCCAGTATTGACTGAGAATGTCACTCTCACTGACAGGGCTCTCCAAAGCCCCCTTTTTGACTTGAAGGATATATCAAAGATGTGTCACTTTGAAGGAGAGTTTTCCTCTGTTCTTTTCCCTGCAGTGGGTCTCAGTGTTGCACAAGAGACAGACGATTAGGTCTAAGCGCTTTGACATGTTGATGGGGCCTCTGTGTGTGAATGTAGCTGTCAGGAGTGTTTTTTTTCTTCTTTTTCATTCTTTTCTTGCTTTCTGTTTTTCTTTCTTTCTTTTTTAAAGAGCATCAAAAGCAAATAAATAATAGTTATTGGATCAGACTAAAAGAATGATTTGTAACTGCACAAAAGGCAGAAGACAGACGGATGAGTTTGTTATGTTGCTCTGTTGAATAGAACTTGATTACGTCTTTGACGTCAGTAGAAGTTTGTTTTATTCTGTGTGAAGTGAACCAAGTTCAAAAGAATGGGTCTGTATGAACACAGCATGATGTTGTGTTTAGGCTTTGGGCTCTGAAACTGTGTTGAAACAACTTTGGTCGATTTGATGCTGTAACGAAAATGGAATTGAATCGACTAGAATCAACCTAATTCGAATTGAATTGAACTGAATTGAATGTGTAACATCTGCAAATCAAGTCCAATGTAACACTTCAAGGTGAATATTCATATCATGATTCATATCAGATCAGGTACTAGTATTACAGATCATATAACCGTACATGGAGATTCTCATGTTACAATTGTAGACATCATTATTTGAGCCTTCTGTTACTGCTGACTGGTTCTAACATGTGGATAGTCATTGAAGCCTCATCCAGAATGTGGATGTACAGCAGTTATGAAAGTCATTGCATTATGTACAATACTTTACAAATGTATGACCTTCTGGAACAATATAAGATCCCTTGCAGGCTTTAGGCGATTGTTATCATAATAGAATAACTTAATCCTGTGATGATAAGTATCATATCAATTAATTCCTGTATAATGTGCAATGTGATTAAAATGCTGTTACTGTACTGTTGCACATCAGGATTTCTCTTTTCTCCTGTGTGTGTGTGTGTGTGTGTGTGTGTGTGCATGTATGTGAGTGCATGCACAGCATGTGTGTAAGAGCAATTGCAACGCAGTGAAAGATAATGGCCATACAATTGATCCATGGTATGAGCGCATTGAACAATACTGAGAGCTTGGCCACAGTAGACATAATGTTGTGCTATGGAGCAGAAAAAAAGAAGAGGGCTTTCATGAAAATAATAATAAAAAAGAAATCTTGTGAGATTATTCCGCAAGAGAGAAACCCCTCTAACAAAGGACTACTTTGCAACGTTTAGATTAACACAGCCCACACACATTGTGGATGAAAAGCTGGAAGACATTAGGGAACTTTGAGATTTGTGTTGATGTGTTTGAGCCAAGTCGTTTAAAAAAGTCTTTCTAGGAAAGGTATAGAATTTTAAAATCGATACGTTAACTTGAAAGGGAGGCAGTTTTATCGAGATGCCAGAATCCCAGAATGCAAGCGCGTCATTTTAGCCGGGGACGCCGGGGATATGTCCCAGGGACTTTTTGTTATGACAGATTTTGTCCCCATCACTATTGACAATTTAAAATAACATGTCATTAACAGAAAATCTCTAATGCCAGGGCTACGATATCCACGCGAATAGCCTACAAGGAAAGTTGTCTGCTTGCGCAATTAATAACGTTGGATCAGCAGCGCTCATAGGCTATAGAATTCCTCCACTGCCAGAGAATTTTCAAAAATAAAGCCAATCTCACTTAAGGCAAAAAAAAAAAAAAAAAAAAAAGGTCAGGCAAGGTCTAAACAACAGCTGTGCTCATCTAGACTTGGTGTAAAGTCAGATTTTCCCTAGGCCTTATGCGCAAATTCTGCACATTAGGCAATGCAATGTATACCGACACTTTTGAAACAACGCAAAACGTCCCAAGAATTATTTCACAGCAAGTAAAGTCGCCGTCAACCGTTAAGTCTAGCCTGTTCTAGTTCAAGTGATATGCCTGGTTCAATCGTGAACAAAGATGACATCACCTCAAAGGAAGGAAATCTGCGAAGGGAATTTAATGCAGACGCAAAGCCTAGAGCATAGCCTCTTGTTCCCTTCACCTTCCATTGCGCTCACGTGTGCGCAAGATATGGACAAGTTATGGACCGGATGGTTCAATTGTAGGCCTAAGGGAAGGTGTTATAAATGTATTTTAATTCTCACAAACCGCGCGAATCTAACGCAATGCGGATGATTATTTCCACAATTTTATGAATTTATAAATCACCATTTATTTAAAAAAAAAAAAAACGTTTCCACACTTAAGTTGGTTATTAAATAATTTACCATCGATATGTAGGCTACTCAGACAGACCAGTAGAGCTGATTTATGTCTTATAATAACGAATGTACAATAATTGGCTAATAAAAAGTGGAGATGCAAAGATTTCAGCTGCTGTAGCCTAACCTAAACGACTGCTCCCTGTGGCTAAACTACTGCTCCCTGTTGGCCTAAACGATGGCAGGGGGGCCTAAACGACTCTTGCCTAAACGCAAAAGGCCTAATCGCCCTTCTCCCATACACCGTATTTATCCAAATGTATCCACTTTCACTTTCGGTTCCCAGACCAACGAAGCAACATGTTTTTACTGTCAACAAACAAACATTCTGTTTCTATATGCTTTCCACTGGACTGGGATCATGTTAATTATTTTTCCGTCACATTACAAGCTTTATTTTACGTTATAGCCTAGGTCTGAGATCTGCCGAGAGAGCGCAGCAGATTGCAAGCGCTACTCGCGTGTGCAAAGCTGTCCGAACATAAATTCCTCACGTATCACCTAGATAGGCCTAATAGTTTTTTTTTGTTTTTGTTTTTTTTTTGCGAGAAGATAGGCTTACATGTTGCAATTTTGTATAGACAGAAGCATAGAAGAAACATTAAGAAATTTATATCCCCAGCACTTTGGAAACATGCTGTATATCAGTGTTTTTGTCCCCAGCACTTCAGAAACCAAACTGACGCCCTTGCCAGAATGTGCTGGATGTACAGACTCTCTTCCTAGGCTTTATTACTGAGCAGGTGTTTCAGCAGTGGAAGAGTCTTTGGTGAATTTGGATTTGGAGACACACACACACACACACACACACACACACACACACACACACACACAGACACATGCAATCAGAAAGCCTGTGCATGCGTCTGGCTCAGTAGACAACAGAGGAAGCCTGGTCTGGCATTTGAGTGTTTGTTCAGCGATACGGCAGACGGCCTTTACATTGAGAGTGTAAGTAAGCAAAGGTCATCCTGGGGGTGTCTGTGATATCGAGTAAACAGGCCGCTGTTTGTTATGGTGGTCTGCTTATTATTTCCTTTCTGCAGTCACAGACCTGATCATCAACACTATGTGGTTCACGTCCGAATCTGTTTTTCTTCACCTCGTCTGACCTGGCTTTCGTTTATTTGTCTCTTACTCTCTCTATCGCTCTTTCTTTCTCACTCACTCTTTTTCTGGCCGTCTCTCAGGTTCTCTCTCTCTCTCTGTCTATCTATTTCTCTGTGTCTCTCCGTCAGCCTGAGAGGACATCATATCACACAGGCAAGTTTTGTGAGATGAGTGATGGGTAGCAGACAGTGTTGCAGTACAAGAAAAGAGTTTCACCAGAACATTTTCACTTTTCACACAGACACACACACACACACACACACACACACACACACACACACATGCGCACACACACATACACACACACATGCACACGCAAGCAGATGCATGTCACACACACACACACACACACACACACACACACACACACACACACTACACATCCCCCCTCCCACCCACACACACACGTGCACACACACACACAGTCAATAAGCTGTGCAGATTTCCATCTTTTCTCGTCATCCGACTAATACACTCTATTCTCTTACTAATTCAAGATGTACTGCATTGTTGATTGGGAGTGTATAGACTCAGCATTTTACCAAAGTACTGATTAATTAATCATAATTAATCATAGAATGTCAGTGGGGGAATCAGTGAAGAGGAAAATATTCCCGCTCTCCCACTCTGTCTTCTGATTTTTCTGTGTGCGTGTGTGTGTGTGTGTGTGTGTGTGTGTGTGTGTGTGTGTGTGTGTGTGTAATGGAGACAGCGAGACATCTTGTGCCATCTCTGTTGCTTATGCTCAGTGGTTGTGTTCTTGGGTGCCATTTCACACTGTCCTGCTATTGTGACCCCCGCGATCTTCTGCATTTACTTCTCTGTCATATTGTATTAGTGTTTCCTGTACATGTCTCAACATGTCCTCCGTCTGCCAGCAGGGGCTGGAATTGTGGCTCTCCCTGGCTTGTGTGTTTCTGTGTTGTTTGTCTAGTATGTCACCCTTTGGTGTATCTGAAGAAATGAAGAAAGTAATGGCCTAGTGGCATTTTGGCATCTGTGTGTGTGTGTGTATGAGAGAGTGAGTGAATGAGTGAGTGAGAGTGAAAGAGATGGAGAGAGAGAGAGAGAGAGAGAGAGAGAGAGAGAGAGAGAGAGGTGGGGAGGTTGGGGGGAGGTGTTACATTGCTTTAAACTGAATTGCGCCTTAGGGGGATTTCAAATGAATTTAGGCTTTAAGTGTTTGTTTTGCACGCTAAAGTCCGTGGATATGAGCCTAATTTCACATGCAGAGGCTGCCGCTTTAGATTGGACATCTTATGCATTTCATCTCAATTTTGCATGGATTGAATGGAAGGTGCTCCTGCCGCATTTCATTTACCCCGGAGAGTGAAGGCAGCAGCAGTCCTCTAAGATCACTTCATTGGCTACGTTATGCTGTCAGAGTTATAGAGATTTACATAAGGATTCAATTTGTGGTGTGTGCGTATGTGTGTGTGTGTGTGTGTGTGTGTGTGTGTGTGTGTGTGTGTGTGTGTGTGTGTGTGTGTGTGTGATGTATGTATAATACATGCACTGTGGCAGGCTGTGTGAACAGAGTGTTTGAGCCTGGTAGTATAAACAGCCTCATTTATGTTTTTTGTTCACTAACTCAACATCATGTCTCTGTAGATTCTCTCTCTGTGGTTGACAAACACAAATTCCTATTAGTGCCAAAAATGTCTGATTCAAAGTTTTAAAATGTATAAAAATAAAAAAAGGCCTTATCATATTTCCATTTGAATATTGTCCAAAAATGAGAAAGTCTTCCATCAAATAATTATAGCCCACTACTGGAAAGAGCATAAACATAATTAGCAGATCTACGAAATATGACGTCGGTACCTTGAGCCAAATTATACATTTATTATTGAATCAATAACTCATGCTTGTAAAGTCAATTTATTTAAGTTATGCAACTAGATGTTAGAAAGTACTAGAACTTTTGATTATTATAAATTTAAAAGCTCTGATGTGATTTACTGTGAAGAATTGAAGGCCAAACTTACTTTAAAGCATTTATTACTATTTTTTTTTAAATACAATTTTCAGTGGACCTTGATCTCTTACCAAAAAATACACAAAACTGACATAATGAGAAAGAGAAATGAGACGGTTTAGTGTACATGTTGTTGGAATGGGAAAAGACAGGGTGCTAATGAAACAGAGCCGCCGGTCAGGAGCAGCTGGTCTGTTGCAAACAGATAGGTTCCAAAAGACTGAAGCAGTCCCAGTGGTGAAGAGAAGCGGTGGGCTTGTCTGTAAGCACACTACAGGCTAAAGAGAAGAGAGCTAAGCTAAGCCAGAGCACTAATAAGATGGGAGTGATGTGGGCCTGGGCAGATATGAGTGGATGAGGATGACTCAAATAGACCTCTCCCTGTAGTCTTCAGTGCAGTTTCTCTTCCTCCCTCTTTCCTCCTCACCAACTCTCTCACTGTAGTACTGGTATTTAGTGGTCCTGTATATCTCTCACTCACTCACTCACTCACTCTCTCTCTCTCTCTCTCTCTCTCTCTCTCTCTCTGTAGTCTACAGTGTACTCTCTTTCTGCATTTCTCTCTCCCTCGCTCTCTCTGTCGGCCTATCTCTCTCTCTCGCTCTTCCTCTCCCATTCTCTTCCCATAGTTTTACATGCTCTCTCTCTCTCTCTCTCTCTCTCTCTCCCTCCTTAAGTCTCAAGTGCTGTCTCTCTGTCTGCATTTCTCTCTATCTCTCCTGCTCTCCTGCCCAGTGCTACTTCAGACTGCTACTCTGGCTGCCATCTTGAATTAGCGATGAGCTAATGTGATGCTAGCGCTCGCTGTCTCCCCTGCCACGCGGCATGCGGGCCTGGCGAGCTCATTTCGCCCACAGCTAGTGCCCACGTTTCCCTTCCACTCCACTTGACACTGCCACAGCGGCGTCCCTGCGGACCCAGGATGGCGGAGAAGGAGGTGGAACACATACGGCAGCGCTATACCCGCGCACAGTATCCTAGCCCAGTCAAGCGCATGTAATAAAGTTGATCAACTTTGGGCTCTCGGGCCCGTTGTGTCGTCTGGAGGCCGCTAAAGCGCACAGACAGTCTGGCCCATCAGGCATATTGGAGATGGTGTAGGGGTGGGGGGGTGGATGTGGGTGGGGGTGGTCGCAGACGTGCTGCAGTGCACTCAACAGCAGAGGGGCTGCACTAAACCTTAAGACCCATGCCAAAGCCAGTTACTATTACACAGCAACTCAGGCTGCCAGACAGGGTGGGTTTGGGAGGAAAGAGGAGGGGAGGAAGAGGCAGAGGAGCAGGAGGAAGAGGAGGAGGAAACTGGGGTTTTAATATGAGACTTGATGAACCACTGTGATACTACACACACAAGTACACACTCAGATATGCACAAGCACACGTGGGCACACATACACACACACACACACACACACACACACACACACACACACACACACACACACACACACACACACACACACACACACACACACACACACACACTCTCATGTATTCAGCTTTTTCCTGCTGGGTAATGGTGTTGAAACTGCAGCTCCACTGAGCCAGTGTTTGAAGAGAGGAAGAAATGTAAATGCAGTGTACTCTTCCCCCCTTTGTTCCACACAGTTCACAAATGACAAATTAGCATGTCACACAATCCTTTGTGCTTTTCTGACACTGTGTCAAAACAGTCACTTTGAAGCACGTTACTTTTAAGAGAGAGAGAGAATCTCCGTCGGTAAACATTGCCCTGGTACTGCTGATAGAACTTCAACTCATTCATTAATCAAAATGATATCATTCACAATTCAGATGAATTTCATTTCCACATTAGTGCATTGCTTCAACATTTCTTATTTATAAATGTCTTTTATTAATTATGAAATGAAGAGAAGGTACCAGGGGCTGAATGTAACCTTGAAGGTAAGATGATGTTATCAGACACATTATACAACAGGCAGGCAGAGAGAGAGAGAGAGAGAGAGAGAGAGAGAGAGAGAGAGAGCTACAGAGTAACCTTGGAGACGACAAAAGACTCCTTCACAATGGCGGGAATCATCAAAAGGATTTCTAGTTCTCCCGCAGCATTCTCTTTAGACAGTGGAATAATCATTTACCAAAAACACAATCTCGCCCACTTTCCTGAAGACATCTTTAATGGCTCCAGAAACAAGACTGCATGAGGCTTGTTGTGTGCTAGCGTGGTGGAGACGATGTGAATCACATTCTAACTGCGGTGCAAACCTAGACAGACTGTTTGCGTCCGGTTTCGCTCCCTGCACTGCCCTGAGGCTACGTGAACATAGCGTTAGCTTCCAGACTCCTGGGATTTAGCCTGTTGTTATTTCCCCACTGTATGCTGCTGCTGTAAAGCCTTAAGTTCTGAATGCTTTTAGGAGATAAAAGGGGTTTTTATTGATTTTTTTAACAATGGGGTAGCAGAATTTATCTGTACAATTGAGAGAGAGAAAAAAAGAATCAACTGAATAGCAAATAGGCCTATGTTGATAGTAACTTGGCAGGTGTACACATATTCTCTTCTCTGATGTCTTAACTGTCTGCTATCCCATGGTAGTGTTTTTCTAAAATGTTTCTTTGTTGTGTTATGTCTTAATGCCTTCATTTTTGACAGTATATCCTAAATACATCAGGACATTTACTCCCTGTATAGCCAGCTTTTTGGGGCTAGCCTTCTCCAGCTCATTGCTAACCTGTTCACACACACTGGGTTCTCAATCATTCCAAAGATTTCCTGATGATTGGCTAAAATTGAATTAATTGTGCTGTAATTGTAATTGTTTGTGTGTGTGTGTGTGTGTGTGTGTGTGTGTGTGTGTGTGTGTGTGTGTGTGTGTGTGTGTTGCTGAGTCTCAATATCTACCCTGTTGAGTCTGGCGTGTGCATTATGTTTCTTATATTATACGAGCACTTGTGCTGCCATTTCTGTGTTCACAATTGTTATCTCCATCTGTACCATTGTATCACTGTATACTGAACACACACACACACACACACACACACACACACACACTCACACACACTCAGTTATGTCATAGTTGTTCTCTACACCACATGCCTGAGTCATAATTAAGAAACTAAACAGTAATCAGGTCCTGATTGCTCTTTCAGTCTTCACCTGTTTGCTTACCATTGATTCCAGAGTGCGCTGCAGTGTCGGCTCAGTTCCGTTGGTTCACAGGAAATGCATCATTCACTCTCACCCAGCACTGTGCCAGACCTCCACTGCCACCACCATGGCAAAAGAGGCAGAAGCACAGGCGTTGCCAATGGCTAATCACAGTCCATTCAGATTGGTGGAAATCTGTTAAATAGCTGTTTGAGTCGCGTTTCGGGAAACACTATGTAAACAAGATTGAGTAAATCTTACAGCAAATCTAAAATTGTTAATGTGCTGCATGCCTACCATTTTTGAGTGGTGGTGGTGGTTGTTTGAGATGCCAGGGCTTTTTTATTTTATTTATTTTGTTATCATTATTTTTAGATAGTTTTAGATAAGCTTTAAATGGCTTGTCAGTGTACAAAATATATGATGCAAGAAACATATGTTTGTGAAAACCCACCATAAACAAAAAATGTTTTTGTTTTTCTCTAGAGCTACTGGGGGTGCTTCTAGGATGAGCCATTTTGTGCATTTTGTGTGTGTGTGTGTGTGTGTGTGTGTGTGTGTGTGTGTTTGTTTCTGTCACTGTGTGTGTGTTAGCGGGAGATTATCATAATGGTATTATTGCACTTTGATTTCTCTACCCCCTCCCCTTCCTGCTATAAAGGCAAAGAAACAGCCCAAATAAAACAACATAACACCACAATACAGCTTTAGTCATGATAAAAAGCACACAGTAGAATGATAAATATTCCAATTCCCCAGACTTCAAAGGAGGAAAGTGAAATAACAGGTGATTGTTTGTCTTGTGAATGTGTGTGAGTATGTGCACATTTATGTGCGCGCGTTTCTCTCTCTCTGTGTGTGTGTGTGTGTGTGTGTGTGTGTGTGTGTGTGTGTGTGTGTGTGTGAGTGTGTTTGTGGTGAGTTCTTACGTTTATATGTTCTCTTCATCTGCTGTTTTCAGTCAAGCAGTACCCGCTCTCAAGTCAGGGTGGGGAAAGGGAACGTCCATTTAACTCTGTGTCTGTGTTCGTACAGCAAAGTCATATATATTTGCTATATGCAATGGCTGCACATACAGTATATTCCCCTACATACTCACCCCCCCCCCCCCTCTCTCTCTTCCTCTCTTTCTGTCCCACTATATACAATACTGTACGCTTGTGTGTATATCAATGAGGAATCCACTTGGGATTAGCAAAGCAGTGTGAATGGGGTTGTCAGATTACCATGTTAATGAGAGTTGTGCTACACTCTGGAGATGAGTGTGTGTGTGTGTGTGTGGGGGGGGGGCGTCATGGTTCAACTTGTTTCCTTGTTTCTGCATCCAGAGTGGCCCATTTCTCATGTAGCTGCTCTCCAATTGACCTCCTTGTTCATGATGACAGTGAGAAATTATTTATAAACAGTTACCGAGTATCTAAACTTGAGGCTAACAAACATATTTCATGCATATATGATCACTGGGAAACTAAGGTCATTCTTGCACGCACCAGTCCCCGGCACAGTCCCATGTCGTCATAGAAACATTGGACTGGAGTAGAGCATTTTAGCCAGACAACTGAGAAACCCAGACTGCCTTCCAGCTGACTAGTGTGACTCTGATTGGCTATAGCCATCATCCCTGACAGCGACAATGCACAACACAAATCACTGTAATTATGCATTCAAGGACTGCACACTAAGTAGCACAAATGAAATCATTTGTGAGAGACCAATAAAGGTTTCCATACTGAACATCTAAATCATATAGGGTCTGGCAACGAGTGACAGCCTACCATATCCAGAGGTGGTACTCAAATACATACCAAAGATGGTAGCTAGGCAGAGCAAGAAACATCATGATGAGCCACTAACTGGAACCACAAACTGGCAAATTGCAAAAAGGGACGGGTCAGGGGCACATGCAGTCAATCAGGAGTTCTTGATAAACACTCACAAATAAGTTTGAGTCTGCAATGCAGTCAAACATCTTCCCTTCAATATTTTCAACAGTTCCCCTCTGTATATTGGTTGGGACCTGATCCAGTGTTCTGGGCCCTAACTGGGCTTTCATCCAGTGTTCTTTGCCACCATTGGGCATTAGTCCAGTGTTCTGAACCCTGATTGGGCCTTGATCCAGTGTTCTGTCCTCTGATTGGGCCTTCATCCACTGTTTTGAACTCTTATTGGGCTTTGATCCAATGATCTGTGCCCTGATTGGGCATTGGTCCATTATTTTGAACCTTGATCGGGCCTTGATCCAGTGTTCTCTTTGCACAGTCCTGATTGGAACATGATGCAGTGTTCTATGCCTGATTTGGGCCTTGATTCAGGGTTCTGCCTCTTGATTGGCTCTAGACAAAGTGCTCTGAGTCCTAACTGGACATTGACACACTGTTCAGTGTCTTGATTGGACATTGACACAATGTTCAGTGCCTTGATAGATTCCCGTAACCCTAAGAGCAAATCTATTAGACCAAGTATCAAAAGGGAGTATCGACAGGATTGTAAAATGCTGCTTCAGGGCTTGCCTCTGATGCTGCTGGATGAGAGCAGAATGGACTCACTACCTCTGCTTTTATAGATCCCAGTGAGCAAGTCAGTAATGCCGGGAATAAAATAGCAATCGTAAAGCGTTACCTATCCCACACACTTGGCTCTCACACTGCCATTCTGGCTGCACTGGATTGTGCAGACTGGCGGGGGCATTTAAAACACTCTCATTTGGGATTATAGCATGTGCTAAATGTGTTCTGTTGACTTTTTTTGATCAACAAAACACAACACGCAAACAAACCAACAAACTAGAAAATAGAATGTGATGATGTGACTGTCTGTGGTGGCATATCCTGACGTTCAAACCAACAACTATCCTGAGTGCCAGGTCAGCTGTTCATACTTTATGCGGCCATTTTACTGAATACAGTGCCAGTGTGACTGAAGGTATGCCTATTCCATGAACCTTGATGGTTGGCTGCTTTTAACTGGTGAATATTGTTGAAATGAATGTGGAAATATTTATCTTTACAGCTAGTTTGACATATAGAGTGTATGGGGGTTTCAAAATGTGTTTTTCTTTAGTAAATATCATAACGAAATAGCAGCACGGAGGAAAAACATAAACACATAAATGGAGGTTTCAAATTGGCTACTTTTGAAAAGAACTGCCAGTCATTATCAGTCACTATGTAGATGAAAAATAAAAAACATTTTGCATTGTCTTGAGACTGTCACACTGTCTTATAGATCTGTTTGGCTACCCATTTGTTTGACATGTTTCTGACAGCCTTAGCTGTTTTTTGACAATGAAATTGTAAAGATTAAATATTGATTTAAAAACAATGATTCTGGATTTGACCTGAACATAAAAAGAGGGTTACAGAACTCCAAAGCTCCCGTAACGACAATACTCCCAAACACTGCATCAAGCAAAATAATTATTTTATAAATACATAAATAAGATAATAGTACTTTATCCCGTAGGAAATTCAGGAAATACAGAGTGACCAATGAGCCACAGCAAATAAACTCAAGCTTGCACCCACTGAGCTCACTAAATGTGATATTAAAAAAATCTGCAACAGCCACAACAGTTTATAGTCGAATATATATATAAATATATTCCCCGAATATAGTGTTTTTGTGTTGTATGTCACTTTGGATAAAAGCATCTGCCGAAAACATATACACATACAGTAAATACAGCCAAAATTCTGAACATATACAGTCACGCTTGCTACTGTACAGGAGGTGTTTAACGTGTGATTGTATGGATTTGACAAGCAGTCAATCAGTCATGTCACGGACTGAAAGTGGTAGACAGGTAGAACCCCTTACTCTTTTGAGGTGCTCTGTGGAGCAGCTTGGGTTGTAGGGTTGGTAGGGGGGTTGGTGGGTGGGGGAGTGTTTTTGCAGTGCTGCAGTCCCGCTGATATACTGGCCCTGCATAATTAATGCCCCACTCAGGAGAGAGACCTGGTGACAGAGCCCCGAGACTGGGCCGCCTGCTTACTGATTGGTCTCATAAATCGCCCCTGCACATATTTTAATGCAGCCACAGCGGCAGTGGCGGTAGCAGCAGCAGCAGCAGTAGCAGCAGCTGCCGGTGCACACCACAGCACAGGCAATGGGCCTGGCGATTTACTCAGAGCTCCTGGGTACAGATGCTTCGGATACAGCGCTTCATCTAGCACCCTCCATCTCCATCCACTATGTTTGGCAGTTTAGTAGGACAGGGAAGTGTGTATGTGTGTGTGTGTGTGTGTGTGTGTGTGTGTGTGTGTGTGTGTGTGTGTGTGTGCGTGTGTGCGAGTGGGTGTTAGAGTAAGATGCATGTCTGGCGTGTGTGGCAAGGAAATTGCTATCTCTGTGTAAAAGCCCCCAGCCTTTGAAAGCTCACCACATCAGACACACGGCTTCACAGCCCGCTGCACTGCAGTCATATCCATGGAAACGGGACAAAAGAGTGTCATCTAGTAACGTGCCCACTCGCTCACCCGCCCGACTTTCCCGACCCCGCTGGCACACACACACACACACACACACACACACACACACACACACACACACACACACACACACACACACACACACACACACACACATGCACACACACATATACGCCTTAACACACACCAGCCTCCTGGACCTTTTACTTCCCTCTATAATCCCTAACTCTGTCTCTCTTCCCCCGCCGAACATTTGGTTCAAAAGGGTCTTCTTAATCCACATATCATCTGACTCACTAATCTCTACGCCCCCAAAACACACATATGCGCGCACGTACACACACACACACGCACGCACACACACACACGCACACACGCACGCGCGCACACACACACACACACACACATACAGATATGCATGGATGCACACACATGTACAGACAGGCAGGCACACACACACACACACACACACACACACACACACACACACACACACACACACACACACACACACACACACACACACACACACACACACACACACACACACACATATAGCCTATTTAGAGTGCTCAGAACTCTCCTACAATGACAAAGATGAAATAGAGATGTGACAGATGTGGCTATAATACTGCCAAAAAAAAAAAAGCTCTGAGTATGAATGGCGGAGCACAAATAACCCGGGCAAATAAAAACAAGCTCTCTCCAGAGAGTATGAATGGCACATAACCCCACCAAATAAAAACATCCATGCCTCCTCCTCTGATGGCATGAATGACAAACCATTTCAAAACAAAACAAACGTTTTATGATCCTTTGAATGGCAAATATCAAACCTGAATAAAAATATTCTGATATTGTGACTGGCAGAGTGCCAAACACTGAGCCCGATACTATTGTTAAGATGGTCAAATAGAGATAATGACAAAATTATACTATAAATTCTCTCTCTCTCTCTCTCTCTCTCTCTCTCTCTCTCTCTCTGTGGGCTATTTTTTTCTGAGCAGTGACTTCAGCAAATAGCCATAGAACATTAATCACTCTCCAATGCAGAGAGCAGTAATTTCCCTAAATACAATTCATGGTTGGGATGAGATTATTATTAGTGCATGGAATCATCTGGGTTAATCTGGGACACGATGTCTACATGCACACGTCTGACTATGGTTTAGAGGGAGTAGGCTGTGTCTACCTGTGCAGCCAGGAGCCTGAGTGATTGTAAATGATGCTGCTTTCTTTCTTTCTTTGATGTTGGAAGTGGATTTGCTATGATGTTTCATTTTGCATGCCGTAATCTTTATGGCGCAACCCGATTTGGTTGAGTTTATTTATGACTCTATATTAATGTGTGAAAATTATGTTGCTTGTTTCTTAAATACTGCATGGTCTGATAAGGTTACGTAGCTTCTCTCGGATCGTAACACAAACTCAGACACACACACACACACACACACACACACACACACACACACTTTTTAAATTGCTTTTTTTATACATTGCTACATTGGTTTTTATTTGCTCTTTACATCTGTCATTCCATTCACATCTTCATTGTGTGCTTATCCTCATCTGACTGCTCCACTGACAGTATGCCACTTGAGTAAGTCATATTAATTAATATAATGCATTTTTTGCTACCATTCCGAGTGCCATTACCAATACAGACTTTTTAAAAGGTTTGCTATAACTGAATACGTGGAAAAGTTTCTTATTACAGAGAAATCCACTGGTTCAAACCAATCCAAATGATAGGCCTTGTGCATGGCAATGTGCAGACGTAGGCGGACAGAAATAATGAGGTTCTCATTACTGTTTTGAAAGTGTGTAGATGGAGCTCTGATGGACCACTATTATGGAAGTAGTGGAGTCAGCAGATGTTGCACTGAATAGAGAGTAATTGTGGCCAGCAATAAACAGCTGGCCCTGATGGCTAAGATAGAGATGTGCATTGTGCCAGAGTTGGGTTGAGAAGGGAGAGGAAGAGAGAGAGAGGAGAGAGAGACTGTGTGTGTGTCTCTCTCTTTCTCTCTCTCTGTGTGTGTGTGTGTGTGTGTGTGTGTGTGTGTGTGTGTGTGTGTGTGTCTCTCTCTCTCTTTCTGTGTGTGTGTTTGTGTGTTAAAACCAAGAGCGTACTCCATTTCAGGTGAAGAGAGTTGAGGTAAGGTACTGTATCGTGTTTAAGATAGAAGATAAAAATAAGGCCAGTTGCAATTTCAGTGTTTCCTGCACATTATTCTGCCCAGCAGGGGATCTGCGGTTCTTGTTCTGTGTTTAGGCTTTAAGATGATGCTTCAATGGGAAACAAACAGGAACATGAATAGACAACCATTTCTCTCTTCCACAGTTATTCTCTTTGATATCAAATACAGTGCATCGCCTCTCTGCTATGCAGAGTTGTAAAGATTGTGCACCACTACTACTGTATATAAGGAAATGGTAACAGACTGCTGTGCACAGTGACATATACATAGGGCATGCAAACATAGAATAATAATAATCATAGTAATTTATCCTCTTTTGATCCTGTAAGGGTAATTTGGTGTCTGCATTTAACCAAATCATATATTTGTGAAATGCACAAACACACGGCAAACAGACAGAGAGGTGAGACACATACTAACACAGGTAGCAGTGAGGGGTTAGGTGCCTTGCTAAAAGGCACTTCAGCCATTGTGCTCAGGTCGGGAATCAAACCAACAATCCTTTGGTTCCAAGTCTGAAGCTCTAACAAGTATGCCAAGGCTGCCCGGATATGGCAATAATGCTTTCTCAGTAATGGCAGTATTACAGTAACTTTAACCTTACATGCAGTTAAGCTGTATACCCTATATACTATAGGTATTTTTTTATAAGCAAATAATATTGGCATACCATATACAGAACCACATAGTTAAACACTCTCTTTGGTCTTATGCAGTAAGCCATTTGTGCAGTATACCCTATAAAGACTCACAAATAGTGTACAGTATAAACTCTAGCATAGGTGCAGTCTTTGGTCTTTTGCTATCCTCCTCTGGGATTGCCAGTGTTCCCAAACAAAAGACTCCTACAGACTCTTCAGAGCTGGCAGGGAGAAAACACTCAGAGGCTCCATTCATTTTCCAAACAGGCTGAGCTGAATGGCTTTAGACTGAAGAGGTCCCTCAGAGAGAGAGACTCTCTAATCCAGCCACACTCGTATGACACCACCATTGTGCGTCATCTCTCTAGCATGCTCTCCGTGTTGAAGAATGTCTGACAGGAAAATGAAAAGGCAGCCATGATGATTAAATCATTGTTCTTGACCTTGTTATTAATAGAATAGAATAGATTGGGAATGTTTATTTATTTGCAAACAAATGTTCAACCATCTGCAGACCTTGTTGTTGTAACAGCTGTAGAGATGATGAGAACATATTGTACTCTGGGTTCAACATAGTGTGTGTGTGTGTGTGGTTGTGTGTGTGTGTATGTGTGTGTTAAAAGATTCCACATAGTCGACATAGTGTGTGTGTGTGTGTGTGTGTGTATGTGTGTGTGTGTGCGCACGCGTGTGTGTGTGTGTGTGTGTGTGTGTGTGTGTGTGTGTGTGTGTGTGTGTGTATGTGTAAATGTGTGCGTTAAAAGAGTCCGTAGCAGTTCAATCTCAGCTCTCTCCAGACATGAACAGAAAAGCTTCACAGAGGATCACCTTAAACCTTGCGAGTCCTTGGATTTTTGCGAAACAACCCTTACAAAAGCCGCTGCATACATAGGCACACACATACACACACACACACACACACACACACGCACACACACACTGATGGTGAGGGAGCTGTGCCTGGATTACACAACACATAGACAGCAAGGGAGGGGAGGAAAGAGTGGGGTGTGAGGTGCTTCCTGTGAACTCTACTGCCTCCAAACCCGGAGGGAAGGATCTGTGTGTGGTGTGTGTGTGTGTGTCTGTGTGTGCATGTGTGTGTGTGTGTGTGTGTGTGTGTGTGTGTGTGTGTGTGTGTGTGTGTGTGTAAGCGTGCAGGGACATGGGCATGTGGGCAGGGGGTAGAATCCCTGGCACTGTAATGAATCACTATGTAACG
>JAODXP020000008.1:4968000-4988000 GCA_027497455.2 Sardinella longiceps | reverse complement strand
ACACACACACACACACACACTTACTTCACCGTGGATGCCAGCTACTGCTGAGTGATTAGCAAGCAGGATTTCTCACCTTCCTTCCTCACCTCCCCCATTACTTCCCTACAGAAAGAAAGAAAGAAAGAAAGAAAGAAAGAAAGAAAGACCAAACTAATGAAAGACAGACAGAAAGAAACGTAGCACATTCATTCATCAGCCTGCGTAGCACACATGTTGCTCAAAGGCTGATGAGATCTCAGTATGCGGATTAGCATTTGCAAACATTTGCAATTTTAATCACACTAATGTTTGTGAGGCATTCAATGTATATAAGTAGGCATGCGCCATGGTTGTTATTCTTATTGTATGTGTATGACTGCACAGAGGGAGCCTGGCATTTGGGGTCATGATTGCGTTGACCTTTTACAACTTTGCTTCTTTTAGAAGCATCCACTCCAGCAGGCTTGAAAGGGTTTGGCAGAGAGAGAGAGAGAGAGAGAGAGAGAGAGAGAGAGAGAGAGAGAGAGAGAGAGAGGGGTGCCTTTTAGGGCATTGAAATATTCACAATTACTAGTTGTAACACTGCCAGGTTAAAGCAGCTCAGTAAAGTTGGCTTTTATTGCCATTCCCATTTCAAGGTGAGAGTTGTGATTCTAATCAATTGTGCCTTTAGTAAATGTTGTCCTTTGCTGAAAAGCTGTCATTTCATTGTGTGTGTGTGTGTGTGTGTGTGTGTGTGTGTGTGCGTGCGTGCGTGTGTATGTGTTTGTGTGTTCAGTACTGTTCCCGCACTTGCTTTGCAAACTGGGGAATAAAAAAGGCAGAAAATCTGGTGTGAGTTTGTGAGCCCTCCACCAATTCCACCAGGAAATCAACACATTGGTATAGTAGGCCTATGGGTACACTTTGCATGGATGTTGGGAACTCAAAGAGACAATGTCAGCCTTTACATCTTGAACCTTCCTCCCTTAGAGATTTACCCTTCCAGACAGGGGTGTAGCGGCACCTCCTACATTTTGGAAACAACATTTACACCTCTGCAGTGATGGAAGAAGTACTGGAACTGTTTAGTAAGATATAGAGTGTTGCTAATAGCCCATTACCCATTACTGCGCATCTTAATTTTACAGTAATACGGCAAAGGGAACACATGGCCAAATTCTTGTGATTTGTGATCTGCCATTCACAAGTTTCCAGTTTCAGACAATGGTATGTTCTCCATGTCATTTATAGGCAAGTATCTGAATATCCAAAACTTGAAGCTGAGTGGAGTTTCCTCTGCTAAGTGATCCAACATTTTTTTACTAGATCTTTTCAATGGTGTACCATTCTATGGCCATACTAGCCACTCAGTGAACCAATACCATAAACAGTATTTATTTTCTCTTGCAGATAATTGAGTAATTATAATTGTTTCTAATTGGATAATCTGGTGGATCAGGACAATGCATAACCAGGTGAGACCCTAATCAGCTGTTCTTTCTGAGGAGGGTGAACATGCCTTTTTAACCTGCACCATCTTCAGTGTTGGTGCTGCCTGCATCATCCACTACTGTAACATCAATGGCAAACATCTGCCGGAGATAAGGCAGTTGAAATACATGTAGGTCCATATGAAGTCCAGCCAGGAAAAGCCTTGTTCCTTGTTATTGGGAACAGGTCCATGAGAGAGGGAGGTCAGGTCAGACACAAATGGGATGGGGATGGAGATGATGACCCTTTAGTAGTGTACAGTGTAGCCTCTTCCTCATGGGATAGGCTTCTGTTCTGTGTGTGCAGTGTCTTTCGCCCCTAAACCCCCATGGAACAGATTTTGGAGAATGTAGAATGTGTCAAATAGAGCTGCGGGAACCATCAGCAGATGGCAGATGGGTGATACTAAGGGGCATATCTATGCAAACTGCAAACAGACTGCATGGGACACTTTCAGAGTGTCTCTGATGGATGCACAAGGGAGTCCACCTGGAGTTTGTGTGTGTGTGTGTGTGTGTGTGTGTGTGTGTGTGTGTGTGTGTGTGTGTGTGTGTGTGTGTGTGTGTGTGTGTGTTACCTGCAGGTGCCTCTCTCTCTCTCTCTCTCTCTCTCTCTCTCTCTCTCTCTCTCTCTCTCTCTCTCTGCGTGTGTGTGTGTGTGTGTGTGTAAATGCTTTATTGTGAAAATCACCGTGTGTGAGGTGACGGGGTAAAGAGCCCATTAGGAAACAAACAGCGCGCTGATGATGTCCGGTGGGGGCGCGGGTAGGGAAACAAATGACAACCCAGCCATAGTCAAGTCCATTCAACCCAGCTCAGCATGTGGAAGGCGCCGCAGCAGGAACAAACTGACCAGCTGAATCTGTCATCAGCAGAGACGTTTGTGTTTTTCAACAAAAAACAATTTTAGATTGAACCACGCTATGAGACTGTGGTGTTTGTCCATATCGTAGCCTGTTACTACATTGTACAGTATATGATGCTGGCTCACTGAATTATGCTATATAATATAACTTAAGGTACCAACTGCAATCGCTATGTGGAATTTGCATTTTAACATGCGTGAAACTATATTCAATCGTGTATACCCGAGGGAAAATCGCTGAGACACCGTAACCACGGATGCCTTCTCACCAGAAGAGGGCATTCGGATTCTGTCTTACAAAGTTACCGCACAAGCAGACGAGATGTTAACCAGTGAGAAGCGTCCTGCCTCGTATTTGTCCGGTGTAGGTTTGATCGTCAAGGACAGAAATAATGTTCAAATAGAAGTACCTTTACCTATTGTGTTTTGACATTTTTTTTTAGCCAAGGGACTGAATATTTTTGTGGATTTCAATTAATTTCTTTACTGTGCGATGCGAACTCCTTGTCAGTCTAGCGGGCTCCACTCAAACGCACTCAGACGCATTCTCACAAAGGGAAGCTCAAGCCGTCCCCGGTCCCAGTCTCTCGGGAGAGACCCAGCTTGCGCAGTGTGCCAGAATGGATAGACGTGAGGTGGCAAGAACGTCTTGTCTGGGAATTCTCAACTTAACATGGTGGTGTATTGCTTTATGTAACTTGGATATGGAATAGTCTGGATTCTTTTGCATCCCTCTTTGACAGCATTAAATCGTGGAGAAGAACGGTTTTGTTTTGACGCACTGACTGTATAGTTGCACATACTTTTTTTCAGATCCACTGAACGACAAAGACATGTTCAATGGGCTTGTGTGTATAACATTCGGATATCACGGATCTTGCGCACGCCGGTGATCTGGCGGCAGCCGTTAGCAGGTGCGCGTTGAGATCAGCGGCTGCGCGAGCTACCGAGGTCCTGCATCAGAACCGAGCCGAACTGATCTGAGCAGTGTGTTCTTGTCATGCGGACTCGTCTGTCGGTCGCGAGAAGCCTCTAAACCCCGTGGACAGGAGCTGAAATATCAGCGGACATGGGTAAGTGTGGCCGTATGCCCGAACTATGAAAAACAGCCGAAACCTGCAACCTCAGCGGTTGCGTGTGTAACCTTCAATTCCCTTAAATAGAATCCACCAGCGCGTCGTGCGAAGAGTTTTTATCACTGTCGATTTGAGTGTGTTATATCGCATTTGTATAACGTTTGTGTGTGTTCTTACTAAAATGCCACCTTTTTGCCCATCAGTGGACTGTATTTCTTTCTTTTATTCTTGAGGTATCCAAGCGCGGGTAGATTCCCTTGCAGTTCCCTTGTTCGTGCCTTATAAACAGGTCGCCTCGCAGCGAGTATAACATGTATCACATATTCCCGCATTAAATGCAGTTTGAAGCTTCTGAAAAAATACGTATTTTTTAAAAAAATCAACGGTTCCCCCTTCCTTCCCTATAGTGATTTACGGAATAGAGCGAATCGCCGGTGTTTTTGGACCTGGATTGCGTCTAGTCTGTCATAATGGAGGTCAGGGAACTTTGTGCAACAAATTCTGTGTATGGGTACAGAAATGCAGATTTATTGACGAAGTGTGTGTTGGTAAAGTGATTTGCAGGATATGCATTTCTCAATTAGAATTGGATATTTGTCCCCTCGACGTTATTGACGTAGCTGTATTTGGCCAGCGCTGCTTCTCCTCATTTGTTCGGTAAATCGTAAACACATCTATACACATATTTTGTGACTTGTCATCAGGTGTCCCTTATACCCCATCCCCCCGCCCACAACGATAGCGCGCGCCCTAGCGCGGGAGCGCGTGTTGGAAGAAGAGGAGACAGAAACTGTGTTTATCAGATTCAAGTCTGACCTCTTCACAAACCAGCCTCCCAAATTAATCAGAAACAGGCATGGACTGGCCAATGCACCGTGGGCCGACGCTCATTTTTGGGACTGGACTGTCATCTTTTGCTCATAATTTTCTAGGTTACTAGTTCAATTAAATCAATTAAATCTCTCATGTACATATAAAGTGTCAATCTTACAGTGGTATTTTCTTGCCATGAAGTTTATTATTATTATTGAACAACATGGAAATTATGGTGGGCCTCCACACTGATTTGACACACTCGTCTAGCTTATGGAATTTGCGTCAAGTGTAAAAAATAATAATAATAATAATAATAATTTCTGCCTTCAACTTCAGGTAGCTGGCTACAGCTCAGGTTTAAAGCAATGCATTCTCTCGTTGATTTTTGGAATTATACATTGTTGTCCAGCATGCATTAGCCAGAACTGTATGAAATGCAACCTAAAGTGGAACACACCAATTCTAAACTTGGAGAGGATATGACGGATATCTGGCAAATTAGATTTCTTTTACGCCTGATCACGCACTCTATCGTTTTTCTTACGCCAGGAGCGTGAGGCTGACTAACGTACTTTATATGGACATTCAGTGGACTTATTGATTGGCGAGCAGCTAGCCTATTAAGTTAATCTAAGCAGTGTCATGAGAAATTCATGGATTTCAAGCATGCACTGTGCGCAGGAAAAATATCAGTGCTGCTTTATTCATCTCACGGACTTCTGATGTGTGTCTATGGACACTCAGAAGTAGAAATGCTGTATTGATCTCTGTCTCTGTCTCTCTCTCTCTCTCTCTCTGTGTGTGTGTGTGTGTGTGTGTGTGTGTGTGTGTGTGTGTGTGTGTCGTCGTCGTCGTGTGTGTGTGTGCGCGTGTGCGTGTGTGTGTGTGTGTGTGTGTGTGAGAGAGAGAGAGAGAGAGAGAGAGAGAGAGAGAGAGAGAGAGAGAGAGCGTGCTAGCTCTGCCTCAATAACAGGACCGCATACAGTTGCGTATTTACAACAAACAAACAAGTAACAACAAGCAACAACAACAACCCCCCTGTACTCAACCGGACGTGGATGTTAGGAATATGTGGGATCGAGTAGTCAGTCAGACTGTCTTTCATGGCGTTTAAACAGCCCATTTACAGTAATATTGCTGTGTTAGACTCAAAGGGCTTAGTTGGCCTGCCAGGTCCTATATATGAGTTACAGTCATACAGCAACTGAGGTCTGCAACTGTGTTATTATGCAAAGATTTGTTGAGTAGTGAAGAGTCATATAAACTGCCATCAGATCACCAAGCTGTAGCTGAGTGTTTTTGGCTCAGTAACCTTTATATTATATTATATTATCTTATATTTTATATTATATTATACTTAGTGAGGGTGAGGCTGTACTGTAGGCTCCTTAGACGTGTTTGTGGGATGCTGTGATGTTGGCAAGCAGCTCAGGCCAAAGACATGGTGCTGTTTTTGCTGTTTTAGTCTACTGGTTCTGCTGAGGTGGCGTATTCACTGCTGTTACCTTTTTTTTCCTGCAACCAGGGTGAGGTTGGGCGTTTAAAATAAACATTTTCATGCACGGAAGCCATGCATGGGCTGGATGAGTGATTGGTGGTGATGGATTGAAGGCCTCTAGATTTATTTGAATGGCAATCATACTGGTGCTTATTTCTGACACATGTTATTTACAACCGTAAATGAATTCTCCAGTGAATGATGTATCTCTTGCAAACGTCTACACACACACACACACACACACACACACCCACACACACACACACACACACACACACACACATACATTCACATCTGATAACTCTTGCATTTTTCAGTGCCTTAAATAAGAATCTTATAGGATGTGTGTATCAATCCTGTAGAACACTTTATAGACTTAGTCGTGTGCCATGGCAGCTTTTCTGAATTTAAAAAAATGCTTTGCAAGCAGTGACTGAAAAAACAACTTGGCTGCCATCAGACTAAGAATGAATTGCATGCCAAAAGATGAATTGGTCAGAATGGACTGCATATAATGTGTGGTACAAGAATGCAATTCAGTGAATGCCTGCGGCCTGTCCAGCCTCCAAAAGTGTAAATAACCTGTCCACAATGGAGCACGAAAATAATTACCTCCCCAGAACACACAAATCTGTATGTGAGTGGTCCTATTCTTCCCTTGGTGCTCTGACGCAAAGCAAACATGTACCAGTGCAGGCAAGTGAGCGAGGGTGTGAGTGTGTGTGTGTGTGTGTGTGTGAAGGGAGGTGTGTTGTGCAGGGAGAGTGGGCATCAGAGAAGCATGTTAATAAAAGTGCTTTGGCAGGCTGTAGCCCATTTGGATTATAATTTGTGCCTAATAGAATGGCCCAGGCGTGTCGGTGGGGGTGTGTGGATGAGAGGAGGGAAGGGGAGGTCGTGCGCCGCACTCGGCCACTGGCCAGGACTATTGTCTGGGAAGCGGCCGCCAATGGCCTGCTGTTGCTGTCGCTGCCGCTGCTGCTGCTTATTCTGCTGTTGCTGTAGCTGCAGCTGTGGTTGCCAGCAGAGCTCTGTGCTACTGCTGCTGCTGCTGCCGCCGCCGCTTCTTCTGTTTAGAATGGAGAAGTATTCTGGCTTTGTCAGACTGAGCCAGAACCAACAAACTATTCCACCCATGACACTCACTCACATACACACACACACACACACACACACACACACACACACACACACACTGCTCTCAGGGCCAGGGGCTGTGTGGAGGGTTTGTGATGCAGAACCAGCCAATGGTTTGAGGGATAGGAACCAGAAGAATATAAACCCACAGTAAAACCAGAACTAGGTCAGGTGCTTGGAAGGTGAAACCAGGAGCAGACAGAAATGTCTGGTCAGGTTCTTGTAACACAGAACCAGTGGTTTGTTTGTTAAGAGATGAGGATGAAGAAGCTGTGACAATCACTTTAACAGTCACAATCACGTTCTGTAAAGCCAATCAGTTTAGGTCCATATCTTGGCAAGTAATAGAAAGGTTGAAACAAAGCTTCCTCTGGTGAGAGGAATGTTTAGTCAGAAAACTAGAATCAGGACAGGCGATGTGAATGAGATGCTGGGCATGTGGAACCCAAACCTGGTCAAATGCTGAAAATGTGGAACCAAAGGCTGGGAACTGTAGAACCTGAGTTGTGTAAAACTGGCCAGTCCTCTGTGGTTTAAAGCAAGTGCAATGTTTGCATTAAATGTATGATTTACAGTGTTTCCCACAGAAAATTAGTTAGTCAAGGTGTCAGTTGGAGGGATGTTAGTCTGTGTCAGAGATTAGTAAGTAGTAGGCTCTCATTGGAAAAGTTATGCTGTGTAGTTGCACATGGTAAATGATACACAAAAAGATAAATAGCCTATGCAATATTTTGTAAAGCAACTATTGAAATTACCATTCACATTACAAAATGTTTACATTTTCTGGGGACTTAGTCAAGGTGGGAGGCGTTTGTTGTCAAGGTGGCCGCCTTAACTATAAAGCACCGGGGGAAACCCTGATTTATATTGGAAAAGATTCATTAGTACTACCTAATGGAAGAAACATGAAGACAAAACAGGGTTATTAGTCTGTAGAATACTCTTTTTTGAGAAGGTTGACCTCAGCCTGGTGCTTACCTTTCTAAGCAATTCAGTGTGGCCATTAGGCCTACTGTAGCCTATCTCCACTCCTTCACATTCACCTGAGATTAAGTGAACCAATTATCAATCAAACTGGCTTTTACCCCAAAATGATAGAGACGGGCCTAACACAAATTTCGCTTTAAATTGTGATGCATCCCTCTCTCTGCAATCATTGGTCTTTTTGGTTGTCCACAATCAGTCAACCACAGCTTGTGTCCTTTACTCAAAGCTCTACAAAGCTTTCTGATGTGTCTGTCATCAACAGTCATCAGTCATCAGTTTTGTGTTTTGTTCTGCCCAGTGAACTTTAATTGATCAAAGCCAGGATGTTATCTTTTACTACTGTTGAAGATATGTGTCTTGAATATTACAAGTTGTGAGCTTTCATTCTCTATTTATTGGCTTGCAAGCGTCAGTGGCCCGAGGACATACAATTCTGTTGGGGGGGGAATTGTATTGGTTCATGTAGGGGCTATCACAGATGCAGAGGGAGATTGAGGATGTTTGTATAGGCTACTGTATGTGTGTATGTGTAACACACACACACACACACACACACACACACACACACACACACACACACACACACACACATTCATGTAGCCTAGAAAATTGAATTTACTCAGTGAGTACGTCTAGCCATCAGCCATAGGTTCTACTGTTCAGCCATAGGTTGAGCAGTTGAAATCCAAATGCAACGCTCCAGGTTGTATTCAGACATGTTGGTGTTTAGCCTATCACAACATTCCATCTGGACAGGGAGTCATTGGGCAGGCTTAGCACTGTTTGAATCGACTTGTTAGTTGCGCTGGGGTTTTAGCCGTCTTACCCAAGGGTCTTTCACTTGTGGCCAGACTATACATTATATACACACACAGTCCATCCAATCCATCCAGTCACGGACTAAATGTTATGCATCTGTCATTGCTGTCTGGGAATGTGTGTACATAATTTGAATGTTTTGAAAATGATCACAGTTAATTTTGTGTTCAAATGGCCTGCATGAAAATAGTCACGTTAATTAACAACATTTGTGAGAGGCACATTAGTACACTCTTGATTGGCTAAATATGGCCACTAATTGGCTACATCAGGAGCGTAAAAGTCACATTGGATATGCATTTAAAAACATACATGCACGCAAGACACACACGCACACACAGAGAGAAAGAAAGAGAGAGAGAGAGAGAGAGAGAGAGAGAGAGAGAGAGAGAGAGAGAGAGAGAGAGATTGCATACAGAAACGTCCATATGGAATTAGCAGCTGCTTGGCAACAAACACAATAGCTCTATTAGTTAGCATATGCTCTATGTTGTTGTTGAGACTGTTTGCATCAAAGAATAAGTTGGCAAAGTCGTGTCTAAAGTGAAAGAGAATTATTGAACAATGGGTATTTTTTTAAATGTAGTGCAGATTTTACCCTGAATAATAGATTAAAAAATCCCTTCCATCACCACATACAGTACAGTATAGGCTTACTGTACATTTATATCATGTAACATGTTTGAGATGTAGCTTCTCAAACTCTTATCACGTCAACTTTTGCAACAAACTTCAAACCCTATAGATTATAGGGTCTCTGGCTGTTGTTTGTACGCAACAAACAAAGAAAAAAAAGTTTGTTTTCTTCCAAAACAACATGTGACTGATGTGTGTTGTTATGGTGGGTAACGATGTACTGTATTTGAGGGAATAAAATGCGTTGTATACTTTTAATTCCACAAGGCAGATAGAGCGCAGAATAGAATGCTGTGTTTAAAGTATGGCGTGTCGGTGGTGATAGAGGTGGGGATGGAGGGAAGGGTAGGGTTGGTGGGAGCTGTGATTCACTCATGGTTACTTTAAGCGTTTGTGTGCTGTGCTTGAGCGCGGAGAGTGGCGAGGCGAGCCGTGGCTGCTAAATTGATACGCCTCCAGATTTGTGTACGGAGGCATGCCGGTGTGAATGCTGATGCGCTTGGCTTGCAGCCGGGACCCTTTTTATGGCTCCTCCTGTGCTGTGCTTTTCCCAGGGGACTGAGGAGCGGGCCCGCACTCTGCTGACGGGGACAGCTGGAACGTGCCCTTGTGAGGAAAAGGGAGGGGAGGGGGGGAAGGGGAAGGGGGTTAGTTAAGGGGTTCAAAACCAAATTACAAAAACATCCTCATCCCACACCACACACACACAAGCACACACACACACACACACACACACACACACACGCACACACACACACACACACACACGCACACACACACACTCACACACACACACACACACACACAGGCTGGTTTGCCTCTGCGGGCCCGGGCTCCTGCCCGCCTGCATGAGCGAGTGAGCGATGAGAGCCGAGCGGAACAGAGAGGAGCGGAGCAGGAGCAGAACTGTGTGGTCGGGGTTGAGCGGTTAATTGATGTACATGTTTATAATTAGGAGTGGATCGGCCTTGCTCACCCAGCATAACTGATTAGAGGTGACAGAAGCTGACTCAGGGATTAACCCTAGACACATCACAGCCAGATCAGGCCCAGATCTGGACCGGGACTCAATCCTCCTTTGGTTTAAAAGGGCTGCACAGTATTGCAGAAGACTAAGATTGCAGGATTATTAATATTCATTTTTATTTACTTATTTATTTTTTGGGAGAGACATCAACATGAATTGGCTTGAATAGCTCTATCGGAAAAAGGGCTATTAACTAATTGGGGCGATTTTTCTTTGAAAAGAAAATAATTAAAAAAATGGGCAAAAAGCTGAAAAATGTGGCTCTATACTCGTCGTTTTTTTTTTTTTTTTTTTTGCTTTTCCTCTGTGTAAAGCCGCAAAATTAATTGTAGCAGGCAGGGCATTTGCTGCTCTGGTAAGATGCCTGTTGTAGGCTTGCATTTTGCAGTGGCTTACATCTGGGGAAGATGTTTGAGGGTGTATGTGTCAATCCTGTTGACTGCTTTACAAAGGTTGTTATATCTCATGACAGTTGTGCTAAATTTAAACGGCTCCACAAACACTGCCTGAAAGAACAACTCGACCATACAAATAGAGCAAGAATGGATTGCATGCCAAAAGATGAATGGGCCTGAATGGACTGCGTATAATATGTTGTACAGGAATGCAATACACTGAATGCCTGTGGCTTGTCCAGTCTCCAAAAGTGTAAATAACCTGTCCACAATGGAGCATAGAAATAATTACCTCCCTAGAACACACAAATCAGTGTGTGAGTGGTCCTATTCTTCCCTTGGTGCTCTGACGCAAAGCAAACACAAACCCATGCAGGCAAGCGAATGAGGAGTGGGAGGCACTGGCGTCAGAGAGGCATACAAATAAAATTGCTTTTCTACCTCTAAGAGTAGCGCTATGCGGTCAACATTAAGCTGCTAATTAATGTACAAATGTGTAATGCTACTGTAGTGTTATGGTCATTTCTTTGGGGATTTATTTGTTGGAGCTATAAGACATTGATCAGTTTATTTGAATGCTTTTATTAAGATAGGATGAAAGAGACTGTCGGGGGTCGAATAGGAGGGAAAGGTGGGAGTGGGGTTGGGAAAGCTGTCAAACCTATGGGGTCCTCATGAGAGCTTAATCCATTTATAGTTGTGATGTTATTTCTTGCACCACAGCTTTAACCCTCCCAATGCTATATCCAATCTAATCACCTCTCTTCTCTCTGTGTATGTGGTGTGTGTGTGTGTGTGTGTGTGTGTGTGTGTGTGTGTGTGTGTGTGTGTGTGTTCTTTCAGGCTCTGCCATGCGGCGCCGCTGGTTCATGGTGCCCCTGCTGCTGGTGCAGGCGTGGCTGTCAACCCTCCCGTGCCTGGCGGAGCGGGCTTGCCCCAAGAGTTGCCGCTGCGACGGCAAGATCGTCTACTGTGAGTCCAGCGCCTTTCGCGACGTGCCCAAGAACCTGTCGGGAGGTTGCCAGGGCCTGTCGCTGCGATACAACAGCCTTGCTGGCCTCCGCGCCGGCCAGTTTGTGGGCCTCAACCAGCTCATCTGGCTCTACCTGGACCACAACTACATCGCTAGCGTGGACGCTCGAGCCTTCCAGGGCATCCGGCGGCTTAAGGAGCTGATCCTGAGCTCCAACAAGATCACCATGCTGCACAACACCACCTTCCACCCGGTCCCCAACCTCCGCAACCTGGATCTGTCCTACAACAAGCTCCAGGCTCTGCAGCCCGGACAGTTCCAGGGTCTCCGGAAGCTTCTGAGCCTCCACATGCGCTCCAACTCGCTCAAGAACATCCCCGTGCGACTTTTCCAGGATTGCCGCAACCTGGAGTTCCTCGATCTGGGCTACAACCGTCTGCGTAGTATCACCCGGAATGCCTTCTCGGGCCTGGTGAAGCTGACCGAGCTCCACTTGGAGCACAACCAGTTCTCTAAGATCAACTTCTCGTTATTCCCGCGCCTCTACAACCTACGGGCGCTCTACCTGCAGTGGAATCGAATCCGCTCCATGAACCAAGCACTCACCTGGACCTGGACATCTCTGCAGAAGATGGACCTGTCCGGCAACGAGCTCCAGGAGATTGACCCCGAAGTGTACCAGTGGATGCCCTCCTTGCACACACTCAACCTGGATTCCAACAAGCTGGTGAATGTCTCGGCGGAGGCGGTGGCTAACTGGGTGTCGGTCACCACCATCAGCCTGGCGGGGAACATGTGGGACTGCGGTCCAGTCGTCTGTCCCCTGGTGGCCTTCCTGAGGAACCTCAAGGGCGGCACCAAGGAGATCACCATGATCTGCGCTTCGCCAAAAGAGCAGCAAGGCGAGAAGGTTATGGATGCCGTGGAGACCAACGGCGTCTGCAAACTCGCTCCGACCGCCACTCTGCCGCCAGCTGTCCGAACCCCAGCCGAAACCGAGCCTCGTCCCAACACCCCTTCCCTCACCTCCGGGCACGGGAGGAAGGCGGCCGAAGCGGGTACCCCTTGGGTGATGGCCACCCCTTTCCCCCCGACCTCGCCTCCTCCCCCTCCTGCCGACCAGGACCTGGAGCCCGTGTCCTTCCACAAGATCGTGGCGGGCAGCGTGGCGCTGTTCCTCTCCGTGGCTATGATCCTGCTGGTGATCTACGTGTCGTGGAAGCGCTACCCGAGCAGCGTCAAGCAGCTGCAGGAGAACTCGGCTTCGGCGCGCAAACGTCGGAAAAAGGCCCGCGAGACGGAGAGCACGCTCAGCTCGCCCCTGCAGGAGTACTATGTGGACTACAAGCCCGCCGGAGGAGAGACCAGCGACGTACTGGTCAACGGCACCGGACCCTGCGCTTACTCTGTCTCTGGCTCGCGCGAGTGCGAGGTAAGATACACACTCTGCACGCTTTCTGCCACTGCACTTTGCTGAATTCACCCACGCACACACACACACACACACACACACACACACACACACACACACACACACACAAACAGACACAATAACATGAACACATTCCTACAATAACATCACACATACACTGACACACACACACACACACAAAACACAGCTTTTCACACAAACAGCTTTCTTCAGGGCTTCCTCTGTATTTCAGGAGAACACGTGTGTGATGGTAATCTGGAGGCCTCACACACACACACAGAGGCCGACTGCCTGTAATTTGCAGCGCAGGATGGAAATGCTGATAAGATAGGGGGGGATATCCAGTGAGAGGTTTTTAGGGCACTTGCATTATCTGCACTGTCCTCTGGCAGAAGCGCAGCTTTTCTATGCACAAATAATCACTCCCTGTTCACCAAGCTCTTTATTATTTTCTTTTCTGTGCCTGTGTGAATGCGGGTCGAGGTGACAGTAAAAAAACGCACTTGTTGTTGATGTGTATAGCGAGAGCAGCAAGCTTAGGTGGTGACAGTGGCGGTGGTGGCGGCGGAGAGCCGTATATGGATACAGTACCCAGAAGCCTCGGCTGCTGTAAGTGACAGTGTGATTCTTCGCGAGTTCTGAGAGGTCTTTTCATGTGTGTGATTGGCCATTTATTCTGTTCCAAAATGGCCCATTGATTTTTTTTTCCTCTATCCCCCCACTCCCCCCTCCCCCCACACACACACACACACACACACACACCCAGACCTCCCTTCTCAGTGGCAAGCTTGTCAATGCCGCAGCTTTTCCCCGTACATAAGCCCAGCCAATTTCAACACAATAGCCAGTGGCATCCCGCTGCGCTCGGAGCGTTTGAATTCCACAGGGCCTTTTTCCTTCCTCGTCCGCTTTGAACAGGTCAGGCCTCTGCCTTCATGTTTGCATGCGCTCTGTTATCAGGCAGGAGTACTAAACGAGCGCCGCACTGTACACCAGGAACACCTAACATAGTGGCCCAGAGTTTGACAGAATATCGATTGGTCAACAGATAGATAGATGGATGGAGGGATGGATGGCTGGATGGATGGATAGACAGACAGACAGACAGACTGAAAGACCACTTCTTACCACACCACTCAGAGCAGAGGAACAAACTGAAATTTGACAGATAGAGACAGTAGATAGACAGACAGACAGACAGATAGATAGATAGATAGATAGATAGATAGATAGATAGATAGATAGATAGATAGATAGATAGATAGATAGATAGATAGATAGATAGATAGATAGATAGATAGATAGTCTTACTATCTAGTCTAGGAATTGAAAGGATCTTGGACTAGACTTGATGTCTGCAGTTCTACATTTTTGCTTAGCCAGTCGTGTACATGACAGTATTTCTGAGCAGCAGGAGAGTGGATTTGTCATTGTGAGGAAGATGAAGAAGAAGCTATACTCTGGTGCTTTGACTAGCCGTCATTCCCTGCCCACTCACAGAGGACCACAACACTAGCAGAGCCAAACAATAAGGCAGGTGCTTGAACCGGAGCTTGGTTGTTTACACACAATAGTGTGTGTGTGTGTGTGTGTGTGTGTGTGTGTGTGTGTGTGTGTGTGTGTGTGAGTGTGTGTGTGTGTGGTGGGGATATTATTGAGAGTGGGTGCATCAGTGATTGCCTCTAAATGCGTGCAGGTGCGCTGCACTTGGTTGTTGTGAGACTAGGACTGAGTGTTTGTTTGGTGCTTCTTATGATGTTTGTGCTTTTGTGAGTAATGGCTTCCATTCTTAGTGAGAGGCCGCGTTGACACAATGCAACGTGACGCAACGTGAGCGAGCGGCGATGATGATGATGATGATGATGATGATGATGATGATGATGATAACAGTCACGGCGGTGAATGCCTGTTGGTTTCGGCGTGTGTAATTGGCGTCTGTGCTTCTAGTTGAGTGCACCTTCTTCTGAAAGTGTTGTCTTGTCTTGTCTTGCCTGCCTGCCTGCGGGTGTGCTTTACACTGAAATAAGGCATCTCAAGCAAGAACGTGTGAGCTGTCACCAGCGTGTGTGTGTGTGTGTGTGTGTGTGTGTGTGTGTGTGTGTGTGTGTGTGTGTGTATGTGTGTGTGTGTGTGTTTGTGTATGTGATAGAGAGCTAGGTGGGTGTGCGCATCGGGTCAGAAAGTTAATTGCTTATACAATGAACGAGACGGGAAGAGACATGTGCCAGGGGCAAAATGAAACCAAATAAAACAAAAAGAAAAAAGAAAATAATAAAACAAAACTGGTAATAAAACGTTCTGCCACCCATTATGAGACTTTTCCATGTTCTCTCCTCTCATGCTAGGCTGGCAGAGGGGACTTCAAACACTCACAGCGTCAGTGTCGGCAAGAGCTGAGAGCACATCGTCCCCGTTAATCCTGTCTCTTCCACGTGCGCTTCCTTCTGCACTCGACGCCTCCCGTTTGATCCGCGCTTAATGAGCCTGTTAGATCACCAATACAGCCGCCTTGCGCTCCGCTACGCTACGCTACGTGCTAGCTACCTGGCGAAGGAGCAGAGAGCATCGCTTCCTCTTTACTTTACTTCCACTCCTCATGCCAGCCAATGAGCTTTTTTTTCCCTTTTTTTGTAATCTCACCTTCTTAGGCAGAACAAAAAAGAGAAAACTCCTCGTTCTTTTTTGTGTCTCTCCCTTGGCCTTTTTTTCCCCCCTTGCGTTCCTCTTCTTCATGTCCAGATCTTTGATTCTCACACGAGCCTTATAGCGCTAAAGCTTTGTTCCCCCCCTCAACGTACAACGGCGCCCTTCATTAAACTAAAACACGCTCGTTCTCCCACTTCCTCGAGATGCAAGAGAGAGCCCTTTGATGCACCCAGGTTGCACATTAGATGCCTGCTGCTCCTGCCGCCAAACTCGTATGTTGCTGGCATACTTTGCAGTCTTTTATCACCGGCACATCACAGGTTGCCTGTCACCTGTGAAAGGCTGAACTGCTCTGATAACTGGGATGCAGTACGGGTAGCAGTAGCAGTAGATGTGGCTGTTTGTGTCTAATTAGACGTGCGGCAAACGCCAGACTTCCTAGGTTGCAGCAGTTGAGGAAATGTTGCTTTTTCAATAGTTGAGGAGTGAATCTATTCGATGCCCTGTTGTGTCATGGTGCAGTCGGTGGGTACAGTATGTGAATGTCAGAATTTGGCGCAACGTAGACCAAATAGTGAGACGACAGCCAAGAGTAATTGAGAAGGGCAAGGAAGTTTTGTATTCTTACCCGTCCTCCCTGCAACCCCCTCATCCCCCCACCCCCATCTGTTAGCGTTAGCTGCCAGTTTGGAAATTGGGTCTACGCTGCACTAAAGCACCTCATTTTCATGCTCATTCTTCCAACTACCAACGGCCTCAAAGAAGAGGGATAGGGGCTGATTAAGTCCAGTCTTATCCTTTTAGTAATTAAGGGTTCAGAGCTTAGAGGAATAAGATTGCAGAGCTTTGACAGAATCTGATGCCATCTTACTGTAGCTGCTGGGCACATGGGATGGCCATAAAGGTGGCAGAGAGAGAGATGGAGAGAGAGAGAGAGAGAGAGAGAGAGAGAGAGAGAGAGAGAGAGAGAGAGAGAGAGAGAGAGAGAGAGGCAGAGGGCGGTGGTGTGTCTCCCCATTAGACCAGTGCAGCGGGCATTTGAAGCAGTTTGGGGACATGGCATGGGGATGTGTCGGCTGGTAACTCAATAGGGGGTGGTGGTGGTGCCTGGTCATTATAAGAGGCTCAAACGTACCCCTGATGCTGTGCCCGCGTGCCGGCCTTGCCGACTTTGTCTGCCTGCTCGCTATGCTTGCCCTGTGATCTCGTGCTGCTTGAGGAAACCTCGTGGGGGAGATCAGAGAAGCGCAGGCCGCGGTCCAGAGCACAACCGCCGCCGCCGCCACATCCATGCTCATACCCATCCGCCTGCCTGCGCTCTTGGCTCCTTTGAGACTCGATGAGCAGTCAAAGAGCAGGCTACAAAGGGCCGACAAGAGCAGACGTGCCCTCATCAAACACAGCCGGCCGTTAGTGGCTCTCCTCTCTCTTTTTTTCCCTTTTTCTGTTTCTCTCTCTCTCTCTATCTCTCTCTCATTCTCGTTCTCATTCTCTCTCTTGTTCTTGTTCTCTCTCTCTTTCTCTCTCTCACTCTCTCTGACTCTCTCTCTCACATCCTCTTGGATGAGTTGTTGTGAGCACGGTACAGGAGACACTGTCTGTCCTCTCATCACCCACTACCCCACCTGGAGTGTCAGCCAGCTCCATGGGCTGTATAGATATAAGATTGGGGAGGGTTAATGTGCAGATGGTGTGTATGGCCATGAAAACAATGTGTGTTTGAATGTGGAGTGTTGTGGTGAATGTGTCTGTAGTCAAGTATAAAAGAGACAATGTAGTGTATACTGATGTGTGTATGAGAATGTATGTAAAGTATATGCGTGTGTGTGTGTGTGTGTGTGTGTGTGTGTGTGTGTGTGTGTGTGTGTGTGTGTGACCATGTTGGTGTTATCGCCTGCTTTTATTCGTGTCTTTTTTTTATTTGCCTGTGTATGTGTGTGTATTTCTGTGTGTGCGTGAAGAAAATAAACCGTGTCCAGATGAGTACATCTTGGATGCTCAGGTGTTCTTTGAGGTCAGACAGTGTAGTGTGCCCTGTGTATGAATATCTATGTGTGTGGGGGGGTGTTTTTTTTTTTGTGTGTGTACAGTGTGTTTATGGCACACGGGTGTGTGTGTGAACATGTTGGTATTGTGTTCTGGTTGTGTGCGTGATGTGTGCTCTGTTTTCTTATTGGTTTGTGTGTGTGTGTGTGTCTGTGAAATGTGAAATGTGTGCTGGTGTGCATGTGCATGTGGGTAGTGAGTCTTGCTCTGTAGCACACACTGCTGTGTGTGTGTGTGTGTGTGTGTGTGTGTGTGTGTGTGTGTGTGTGTGTGTGTGTGTGTGTTGTGTTGAGCGAAGCCCAGCTGTAATGGCTGCGGCGTGTCAATTCTAATGGGCTCTGGCTGTGGCGGCGCGCGGGAAAAAGCACGTCATGTCAGATTGATGAGTTCCATCCCCGCGCTGCAGATTTAGTATTCGACCTGCATGTCGCGCTTACAAGCTGCTTTCATCAAGAGGACACACACTGGATTCAAACACACGTTTGCTATCAGTCACGTCCTGCGCTAGCACTGATTCACCTCTTTGACGTGCACGCGCGCACACACACACATAGACACACACACACAGACACAAACTCTTACACACAAAGATGCCGTGGAGAAATGCTGAGGGAGAGCCAATAGCGGAAAGCACTTGGGTTGGGCAAAGTAAATACATTAAGATACAGAGAGGCAATTTAGACCTGAATGAATTACAGGCATTTTACCTCACCACTCACATGAGCAGAGGAACTAACTGAAATGTGATAGATATATACTAGTTTGGATAGATAGATAGATAGATAGATAGATAGATAGATAGATAGATAGGGGTGGCAGTGGGAGGGTGGTATTGATGGATGGATGGATAGATGCCTTAACCTCATCTAGTGAAGAGAGAGAGAGAGAGAGAGAGAGAGAGAGAGAGAGAGAGAGAGAGAGAGAGAGAGAGAGAGAGAATAATTGTGGCCCTCTTATGACACTGCTTGTTGAGATGCATAGTTGCTGTGAGTGGACCATTGCTCAGCCTTAGACAGTCCCTTCCCCACGTCTTATTGATCGGGATTAGCAATGTAATAAATGCTCGTTATCGACAAAAGTGACAATAGGCTCATTTAGGATTGATCGCTCCTTGAAACTTGAAGTGCTCCTAAGAGAGTTAAGACCAGTGAGTCAAGAGTCCTCACCATTACTTAACACACACACATACAAACACACACACACACACACACACACACACACACACACACACACACACACACAGTATACACATTTTATACGAAAAACATACATTTTCTTCTTGTTTGAAGTCTCAGTTCTTGTGTGAAGTCTGTAGTTCCAAATATATATATATACGTGTGTGTGTGTGTGTGTGTGTGTGTGTGTGTGTGTGTGTGTGTGTGTGTGTGTTTGTACGTGTATGTGTTAAAGGTCAGGTTTGACCAAGCGTGTAGAGACACGGGTATTTGCCCTTTATATTTTACCATGTAATTTTTGGAGGCAGTTTCCTAACATGTAAGCTCACCACTCATCCACCTCATGCACCCGCTTCATACAGCTTTTAAATAGAGAGAGAGAGAGAGAGAGAGAGAGAGAGAGAGAGAGAGAGAGAGAGAGAGAGAGAGAGAGAGAGAGAGAGAGAGTATTATCAAGGCCAGATCTCCTCCTGACTGACGGAATCAGTCATCTGGGGTCCGCCAGAGTAATTATGCAGAGACGTCTAACGTACAGCGTACAGTTGAGATAAGGGCCTGAATTGAAGCTTTATTATTCTGATTTGCAGCGATACAGACAGCTGAATACAGATCAGAACAGCCACACTGGCACCAGACGCCTGATATCCTAATGAAAAATAATGTCTCTGATTTCAAAGAACATTCTGTCGGACTAGCCAGCAATTATCATCAGATTAACTACTATTCTTTTAACAAATGGATGCATTTGCTGTTTTGACCTGTGCATAGATAATGAAAATGGATCAATCAGTGCAGGCGGCTAAAGTGCTCACTCAAGATTAGATTTAGGCCTTCAATTTTGGTTATTGGTTGACAACTTCCTAAAACAATGTGTGCAGACAAAAAAGCAATGACAGACATGGCCTTTGGTGAAAAAATCAGACACAACACTTGCAGGCTTGACAAAAGGTGTGTCTCTGTGTGCGTGTGTGTGTGCGTGTGTGTGTGTGTGTGTGTGTGTGTGTGCGTCTGAGAGAGA
>JAODXP020000008.1:4958000-4965500 GCA_027497455.2 Sardinella longiceps | reverse complement strand
GTGATGCGACGAAACAGAACAGAAGCAAACAGAACAAAAGAGGAGTGTGAAGAGAGGAATAGAAAGAGTGGAGGAAAGAAAAGGAAAGAGAAAAAAAGAGGAGAGAGGGCTGCTGCGTCAAAAGCTCTCCTGCTCAAAGTGCTTGGGAGAAATGTAGGCTATGTGGGAGGAGAAGGATGATCCAGCCAAACATGCTTACAACTCTGCAGTCTCATTCCCCCTTGACTAAAGGAAGCACTGCTCTGGATGCTAGATGTGGATGTGTGTGGATGAGATGATGATACAGCTGCTACATTGGACTCACCTGAGTGTATACAAACACACACGTACACACACACACACACACACACACACACACACACACACACATACACACACACACACCACATACAAATAAACTCAAGCACAGGAACACATGCACATAGAGATCTGAGCAAGAATAGTTTTTCTGCGTATATGCATGTATGTGTGTGTAATTACAGTGACACTGTTACCTACCAACGTCATTTAAAAGGCGGTCTGATACTGGAGAACTGTTCTCATATCAGCTAGTTTGGCAAAAAGTATGTGCGCATTGCCTAGTCGCGATGTTTTCTCCGATGTGAAGGGAAACAGGCATGCTGTTGATAAATTGGTTACTGCTTATTAGGCCTACGTAATTTGAGAAAAAAATGTTATTCGTTATTTAACGTAGCCTACTTGGCTACTGAAGGCTATTACAGAGCGCGTCAATTTTTTATAATAATTGTCTCTGCCTCGGAAAGCATGAACTTGTGATCCACTGGAATATGCATACCTGTGTGCCTTGCTCGCTCCCGCCCTCTCGTCCTGAGTTTGAACAAAACTATGTGAAAGTTCTTCCTAGCACCAGCTGTTATCCGTTGGCAATTTTGGTCAGAAAAGTTCCATATTTCGTCGCGCATTCAAAAATGCTCATGATAGCCTATGCTGCACATTGTGACAAATCTAGCCAAGAGCTGGATTCTTATTTCACAATCTGGGAGTGTGTGTGTGTGTGTGTGTGTGTGTGTGTGTGTGTGTGGTAGCTCATCAGTCCTATTGGTGTGTGTGTGTGTGTGTGTGTGAGTGACTCTATAGGGCCGTTTCTTTAATGTGCTTTTTTCCCCTCTTTTCCCCATGTATGGTATATGTGAATGTGAGCACCCTAGTCTAGCGTAGCGTAGAGCAGCTCAGCCCAGCCCATCCCAGCCCAAACACTTGCTGACTGAGTGGCTGTTGTGGCCTCAGGACGCCATCACCACTCCCAGTGGCCTCTTTGATATTAGAGCCATTGGCAGTGCTCGCTCGTAAAAAACGCTTGTTTGCCATTGAACTGGCAGAGCACTGTGTGTTATTTCGGAAACTCTCCCTCCCCTCTCCTCTCCTTTTTTCTGGGCTGGAGAAGTAGGAGGCTGATGGGCGGCGGTGTGTGTGTGTGTGTGTGTGTGTGTGTGTGTGTGTGTGTGTGTGTGTGTTTATGCGTGATGTGTTCTGATTGTGCACAGTGGGGAGGGGGATAGGAGGCAGACTGAAAGCCTAATTAATCCGCCCTTCTTTAATTAGCCTGTGTACCCTCTATTATACGCTTTACAGTTTGCTCTCTGTCACTCTCTTTCTCACTCTCCCTTTCTTTCTCTCTCTTTTTCTTTCTCTCTCTTCTTCTCGTTCACTCTCTCTCTCATCTGCATGCTGTCTCAGACTTACACACACATATGTGCACACATACTCTCAGCTGGCTTCTCGCTCTCCTCCCTCTCTCTCTTTCCTTTCTTCATCTTCTCTCTCTCTCTCTCTCTCTCTTTCTCTCTCTCTCTCTCTCTCTCTCTCTCTTTCTCCATCTCTTTCTCACCCTTCTTCTCATTTCCATTCCTGCCTCCCCTTCTATCTCTCTATGTCCCTCTCTTCCTCCATCTGCGTGTGTGCGAGTCTGTGTGTGTGTGTGTGTGTGTGTGTGTGTGTGTGTGTGTGTGTGTGTGTGTGTGTGAGTGTGTGGACACTGGCAATCTGCTGTGTGCTGATAAACACGCCCTGCTCTGCCTGCTGTGGGTGCTTGAGTGGCACGGTTGGGCAGGTGTCTGTGTGTTGTCACGGCGTGTAGGCGCCGGTGCCACGGCGAGCGGAAAACAAAAAGCCCAGCTGCGGAGGGCTGTCTCCACCAGCGAGCCGCTCCCCGTCCTGACCCCGGGAGTGTCCAGGCCAAGTGGGACCCTGGGAGGAGGAGGAGGCTGCGGTCAGTGTTTATGTGTGTGTGTGTGTGTAAGTGTGTGTGTGTTTTTCTTGTCTGGCTCAGGGCCTGGACATCACACCCAGCCGCCCGCTGCTTCCATCGATTAGGATCATGTCGCGCCGCAGGACGGAGGTTGGCTGCTCCGGAGGGAGAGGGAGCACTCAGGGCCTCTGGCCTCTTTTCACTGCGGCCCACAGGGGCAGAGCTGCGGATGGACTACCCTAACGCATTACATCTCTCTCTCTCTCTCTCTCTCTCTCTCTCTCTCTCTCTGTAGCTGTCATTTCTTCAGCCTCTCTCTACCTGTCTCCTTTCTTCCTTTCCTGTTTTTTCACATCCTCTTCGCCCTCTCCCCCTCTCTCTCTCCCTTTCTCTCTCTGAGAGGGACTACCCTCACACACCACATCTCTCTCTACCTTACTTTCTATCCCTTCCTCTCTCTCCCTCTCTCTCCCTTCCCTTCGCCGTCTCTCTCTCTCTCTCTCTCTCTCTCTCTCTCTCTCTCTCTTTCTCTCTATCTCTCTCTCTCTCTCTCTCTGTAAGGCTGTCTTATGTCATCCTCTCTCTCTCTCTCTCTCTCTCTCTCTCTCTCTCTTTTACCTCTCTTCTGCATTCTCTCCTCTCTCCTTCTCCCCCTCTCTCTCTCTCTCTCTCTCTCTCTCTCTCTCTCTCTCTCTGAGAGACTGAAAGATCTTTTCCCTGCTGGAGGTACATTGTATTGTGTCTGTTGCTGTCAGCTGAGTCAATGGTGCATTGATGTGTTTACTAAGGGATGGTGCAAAGCATTTGCCTGTTTACAGGGAACAAACAAAGTGTACCGTCAAGGCAATGAGGGAAAACGTACTAAACCGAAGTCTAATTTAACAATTTGCTGCAAAACCAACGAGCTAATATAATATGAGGAGGAGGATACCCTATGCAGATATGGATGGAATAGAGGGACAGTCAGTGCTCCCGACCACCAATCTCCAGACGACACTTCATTGCCCTCATTGTCCAAGTGTGAGGAGACACTTAATAATTTCTCTGAGTGTGGAACAAGGCACCATGGCCCTAATGCATAGTAATGTAAAATGAACAACAACAAAAAAAAACCTGTCTGTAGTTTCCTGATTACAACCTGGCACTGTTAAATACTGACAACCGATTGACCCTTTTGGATCAAAGTGTCTACTGAATACCAGACAACCCATTTATACTTATAAAAGAGGCCAGCTGTCAGCAATTCTGTTAAACCTTTATCCACGCATTGCCACCATCATATTATCTCACTAGATATAAGCCTGGTGGCGACCCACCAAAAATCATAAAACTGTATTGTTTCTATTTTGCTCTACTCTTGGTACAAGTGATTTCACTTTTTAGCGTGTCTACCTGGCTGTAGAGCTGTGTTAATTAGAGTTAGCTAGAACGTTTGGAACAAATAAGGATACAGTTCCCACTGCCTACCAGCAGCCTAGAGCATTTCATGAGCTCAGCAGTTGTATTGTACCTTATTTGCTGGGTGCAGTGCTGATCGCTGGGGCTATGAAGTTTGTCTATGCCACTTCACTGGGCCTGCCTGATAAATTACTTTTTTTGTGTGGGTATCCAAGGCTTCTCCTTTGCTCTCCTCCATCCTCCTCTCCACTCCTGTCCTCTCTCTCTCTCTCTCTCTCTCTCTCTCTCTCTCTCTCTCTCTCTCTCTCTCTCTCTCTCTCTCTCTCTCTCTCCCTCCCTAAAGATCCATGGCTGCTGAGCCATGGTGAAGAGGAAGCAGAGTGTCTGTGTTTGTGCGTGTGTGTGTGTGTGTGTGTGTGTGTGTGTGTGTGTGTGTGTGTGTGTGTGTGTGTGTGTGGGAGTGTGTTTGTGTGCAAAGGCGGAGGAAGCGGAGAGTAACTTATCGTAGATAATGATAATTAGATGAAGCAAGTTTCTTTCCACCTTCCTGCCAATGGCTCCCTCCCTGCGCGATAAATATCTTGGGAGAAGGTTTTCGGTCTTTTTATGTTTATGTTTGTGTGTGTGTGCGTGTGTGTGTGTGTGTGTGTGTGTGTGTGTGTGTGTGTGTGTGTGTGTGTGTGTGTGTGTGTGTGTGTGTGTGTGTGTGTGCGTGCGTGCGTGTGAGTGTGCATGTGTGTGTGTGTGTGTGTGTGTGTGTGTGTGTGTGTGTGTGTGTGTGTGTGTGTGTTTTAAAGGGAGAGGAGGTCTATTTGTGTATGAAGGTCGTGTCTCCTCCCCACTGTCTCCGGATCAGGACACAGACTGCGTCTCCTTGCTTTGCGCCAGTCTGTCTTCCCTCTGTTCTAATCTCTGACCTGCTGTCACACACACACACACACACACACACACACACACACACACACACACACACACACACTCATGGCTTTGGAGAGGGAAATCTGACATTTGGAAAGGACACCCAACTTCTCTGTGGCCGGTGCTCTGAAGCCGTGTTTGATGGGCCATGGATTGACTGGCCTGGGGGGGGGTTAGAGATCTGAGGAGACGAGAGATACGTGATCAGTGGTCGGGAAGCACTCTTTCTATCCCCTCTTGTCTTTGTGTGTGTGTGTGTGTGTGTGTGTTAATGGTGACGCGTGACTATCGTGTAAGATGTGTAGATCACAGACCTTCTTTGTCACAGGTTTGCTTTGTGGATGGGTCTAAGGTCGCTGAGAGGTTCATATGAAGTGTGTGTGTGTGTGTGTGTGTGTGTGTGTGTGTCTTGAAGTAGTGTGCTGGGGGTGCTAGAATGATAGAAACCTGTGTCATAAGGTGCTTTTATGTTCGTCTCCATTCACCCTGACTACACACTTTGTGTGTGTGTGTTCATGCGTGTGTGTGTGGTAGATGCGATGTTGGGGGAGATCACGCATATCCACCATGCACACATGTAAACAAACACCCATCCCACACATCCTACTCCCTCTCTCCCACTCTTATAGGAAAGTAGAAAAACTCTGCCTGATTATTGTGGTGTGCACCGCGTGCAAAATGTGCAGGAAAAAAACAACAACAGCGCAGAAGTGTAGCGTCTCCTTAAGCTGTCAATGGAGGTCTGTCAGTCAGAATTCATTAAAGGCTCATTAACATCAGGCAATTGCCAGGGCAGCCCTCCCTGTCACACTGGAGCACTGTGTTTATAGTGAGCCACCTCAGGCTAAGAGGATGGGTGGGGGTGGAGGTGGGGATGGGTGGGAGACACACTAAATGAAGGGGTGGGATATGAAACAACATCAGACATTGGCATTGACAGACTGACAGAAAGAGTGTGTGTGTGTGTGTGTGTGTGTGTGTGTGTGTGTGTGTGTGTGTGAGAGAGAGAGAGAGAGAGAGAGAGAGAGAGAGAGAGAGAGAGAGAGAGAGAGAGAGAGAGAAATAAACGTAAACTAAAGAAAACAGTAATTGCCCAATAAATATTAAGAACTCCATAAAATATTTGGAAGACAGTATGAAATGTAGGATTTCGTTCCTTCTTTCCCGTTTTATGATGTGTGCGTTGAACTGTGTTGCATGTTTTATTTAGAGAATCTTTGCCATGCTCTCTGATATGAAGTATTATGGATACAGTGCGTTGACTTTTTTTCCCCGTCAACACTGTTTTCTGCTGCCAACATCAGTTCTACTGCTGCAAATTGCTCTTGTGAGTTACAAAATGCAGCTATTTGGCTGGAAAATATAACAACTGTCAGGTAATGTTAAGGTGCAACACATGCCTGAAAGAATTATTATGTGTGTGTTTGTGTGCGTGTGAGTGGGTGTGGTTGTGTATGTGTGCTGCTTCTCCATCCATAAAGTTCCAAATAGAAGAAAATGAAGCCCTTTGAATTGAATTGAATTAAATTGAAGTGAGTCCCTGTATATACTGTAGTGTTACCAATATGCTTAACACATCTGCTTCAGACTAAACAAGCATAGCCAGAGTATCTCCTCTTCATTCTGCTTTACTGCTACTAATGAGCTGGGATTGCACTCAATAAGGCCAGCCCTTCACATGAGCATACTAAAGCCATGAAGCAGGCAGGTAGGGCAGTGCTGCGGGGGGTGGGGTGGGGTAGGGTGGGCTTGAAAAGGGCAGAAGTGTCTGTTATGTTTAGTGTCCTGTCTCTGTGTGCAGAGGCATTGATGAGAATGGCTGAAGATCAGGCAGCCAATCATGAAATGACTGTAGGTCATGCCAGTTACTGTAAAGGTGATTGTTTTCCAGTCATAGACCTACCCTACCCAATGTGCTTGCCTGTTGTGTGCTGTCACATCAATTTTGTTCAACATACACTGACTAGTGGATGTGCTGCTTGCAGTAACTGACCTAAATTGCATCATGCTCCCTCTCACTCTCGTTACCCAGGGAGTTATTAGTGTTGCTCAATCAATGTTAGCTGGTTAGTAGTTAGCAGTTAGCTTATTTGCTCAGCGTTGTTTCAAGTTCTTTCATGTTCTTCCCTACTAACAGCACTCCAACCTAATGCCTTAAGTATTTGAGGGTACAGCCCTCTTTGGGTTCATATAGTAATAGTAATAGTAGCTGAGCCTATGCTACTTAGTGCGGAAAACACTGGGTGGCAGTCAGCCATTGGTCTCTCTGCTATCACTACATTGGCTATTGTTTTGTTTACTTCATGTTTTTTCATGTACTATTCGTGCACTTCATTTTCGTTGTGTTTTGGTTTTGTTTTGGTGGAGACCTTGACTTTTCTCTGAATACCCCTGAGCTCTGCCACTTGGTAATATCCAGACGTCAGGAGAGAGAGAGAGAGAGAGAGAGAGAGAGAGAGAGAGAGAGAGAGAGAGAGAGAGAGAGAGAGAGAGAGAGAGAGCAGTCAGGTAGAACAGAGGCAGTTGTTGTTTTGGAGTGGTTGCTACTCCTGCTCACTTGTACACAGATAAGAAGGGGGGAAATTGTTTTGTTTCTGCATAAATTCAAACAAATAACAGAAAAAAACAAAATCACAAATACATTTCAAATGCAGGGATTAAGCAAGACTAATTGACTATGGTTGTGCAAGTTCTGTTGTGTTTTTGTGTTATATATGTGACTGAGAAGAACTGCTTATTACAGTAGGTGGTGATGCTGTGGTGGAGAATAAAACGTTGAAAGGCATTTTCTTTTACATAGTTGCAGCTGTCTGAGAGAAGTTAAAAAGTCCATGAAAAGGTGAAGAGTTGTGTAGATAAGGCTTCAACTGAGATGTGTTGTGTGCATATGTGTACTTGGGTCCATCAGAGGGAGAGTTTTGTGTTGTGTTGTGTTGTGTGAGGTGAAGACTTCGACTAGGTGGAGTCGTTGTGTT
>JAODXP020000008.1:4948000-4950500 GCA_027497455.2 Sardinella longiceps | reverse complement strand
TTTAGGTTTGTACTGCAGGATGGGAGGTGGCAAATTTACAGCTTAAATGATGGTGTGTGTGTGTGTGTGTGTGTGTAAATGTGTTTGTGTAATAAAGGAGCAAAATGCTAAGAACTGAAGCCTTGTATTGGAGGCAGGGTACACAGGGACTGCAGAAGTGTGTGTGTGTGTGTGTGTGTGTGTGTGTGTGTGTGTGTGTGTGTGTGTGTGTGTGTGTGTGTGTGTGTGTGAGTGACTCATTGCCCCGCTCTAATGACCATGTAGCCCATTACAGGGGTGTGAGGTGTTGGGGGGACTGAAAGGGTGGGCAGGGCAGTGGGCCGGGGAGAAACACTCGGGGCAAAGGGAAGGTGTGAAACGGGTTTGTGTGTGTGTGTGTGTGTGTGTGTGTGTGTGTGTGTGTGTGTGTGTGTATTGGTGTGTGTGTCTGTGTGTTTGTGTGGGTATTGTGTGCGTATTGTGTGGGTATTTGTGTGTGTGTGTGTGTGTGTGTGTGTGTGTGTGTGTGTGTGTGTGTGTGTGTGTGTGAGGGGTGAAGGGGGTGCAGGTAGTAATGACTCATTGGTTCGGTCTAATGGCCATCTCCCTATTAGCGAGGTGTGAGCAGATTTGGGGCTGGGGCAAAATGGAAGTGTGAAAGAAGGGCGTACAGTGTGTGTGTGTGTGTGTGTGTGTGTGTGTGTGTGTGTGTGTGTGTGTGTGTGTGTGTGTGTGTGTGTGTGTGTGTGTGTGTGTGTGTGTGTTTATGAATCTGTGAGCAACTGTGTGTCTGAATTTGGGATGCCTCAGTATACTGGTATGAAAAAAGAATCAGTAGCAAAAGCAATCCAGTAGAAATCTCCTCAGGATTGCCAGTGCAGGAGGCCTAATAGTAGCTGCATGTTCTTTCACCCATCATGATCATGCAGAGAGGAACTGATAGAGCACTAGTGTGCCCATAAGCAGGTGTGTGTATGCGGCTGTGTGCATTTGTGTTTGTTTGTGTGTGTGTGTGTTTGTGTGTTTGTTTGGGCTTGTGTGGGAGGACGGGTGTAAAGGTTGTGTGGGTGAGTGAGTGAGTGAGTGAGTGTGTGTGTGTGTGTGTGTGTGTGTGTGTGTGTGTGTGTGTGTGTGTGTGTGTGTGTGTGTGTGTGTGTGTGTGTGTGTGTGTGTGTGTGGTGTGCTCATACTCATCTAACAAGCCTCTTGGTACACCTTTCATCCTTTACCACCCCCTCCATCCTGACATGATAAATCAGCTCCTCTCACAGCAGTGCTCACCTGCAAATAAATAAACAAATGCACAAATAAATAACTTTATAAAGAAACATAAATAAATAAATAAATAAATAAATAAATGAATAAAGCCTAGCCGCCAGCATGCACACCATAACCTCAGAAGGGAGCCCTTAAATGCAGCCACCATTTTCTTTCGTTGTCTTCTCTTTTCTCATCTCTTTTCTTTTCTATTTTCTTTCTTCTCTCTTCTCTCTGTTCTCTTGTCTTCTCTCTTCCCTCCCTCTTTTCTTTTCCTCCCTCTCTCACCTGTGTCCCTTTCCTTCTTTCTGCTATAAATGTTGTCTATGTGTGACTCCAGCTTTCTCTCCACTATAATTGTTCAAATTAAATCACATTTCCAGTGGTAGTATAGATGCATACATAAACAACAAACAAAGCACACACACACACACACACACACACACACACACACACACACACACACACACACACACACACACACACACACAAGCAAACAGGGAAAAAGGACATCTTCAAATTCCTGGCAGCAACAAGCAATCAACATGCAGCCTCTCCTGGTTTCTGACTCCTGGCCCTTCTTCTCGGAGATTAGTTTAAATTAGCGGCCATATTTTACGTCGCAAGTGGGAAAAGCACAAAAATAATCTGCCTGTTACACACAGAATTGATTGATCAGCAACTCGTTCATGTTCTTAGGGCCCAGCACTATGCGCTTGCGTGCACACATACACACACACACACACACACACACACACACACACACACACACACACACACACACACACACACACACACACACCACACACACACACACACACACACACAGCTTTATTTAATTCCTCTGGATAAAGTGCCGATTGGAGCAGAGCTTGTTTGTCGCTTTGCCTTCAGCTGTCAGTCAATAAACCCAAGGCTTGTTGGAAATGAGCGGTAGTGGGAGAAGGGGGGTGTTTCTTTGGAGAAAAGTGGCCTGCTTCTGATTGTGTGTGTGTGTGTGTGTGTGTGTGTGTGTGTGTGTGTGTGTGTGTGTGTGTGTGTGTGTGTGTGTGTGTGTTTGTTTTTCCTCGGAGGGACAAGGCCCTGCATTTGAAATATGTTTGTGAGGGAATGCAGTGTTTCTCCTCAGTTTGTTGCTAACATCCCGCCTGACACTGATGGTGTTTGTTTGTGTTTGTGTTGTGGTTGTTGTTTTTAACACATGAGTAAATCCATTACAACTTGAAAATCAGCTTTGTTCACAACTGTTTTCCCTGAGATACAC
>JAODXP020000008.1:4930500-4938000 GCA_027497455.2 Sardinella longiceps | reverse complement strand
CCCCCCACACACACACACACACACACACACACACACACACACACACACACTGCCCACCAAAAACCCTTTTTCTCCAGCCCCTAGTAGTAGGGACCTGCTGCTTGCTCAGGATGGTTAGAGGTGATTTCAGCACCAACAGTACAAAGCCATCAATCACTCGGTGTGGTATACAGTGATAACCTGATAACAGAGCTTTTAAAGACCATACAAGCATATAGTGTCTGTGGCGCGGCCGCGGCCCCTCGGAGGAATAGGATTTAATGCGCCGCTGACCCTGGAGCTGGAGCTGTGTGGCTGTGGTGACGCAAAGCAGCCAAGAGCAGAGTCCCACTCAATGAGAAACTTAATAAAGTCCCATAAATGATTCAAGGGGAATTGGCTGTTGACAGGGCATATTAACCATAATGTGCTGCTTTGATACAGCTGAGGTCAGCACAGTGGGCTCGCCGAGGAGGAGATGAAGACTCGCGCTCCCGTCTCTAAGCAACTGAGAATACCAAATGTCCTTTTCGTATTTGTGGGAAAAAAAAGGAAATATTTCTGTACACGCATGCATAGTTGTTGTTACACACAGAAATGAGACAGTGACAGACATAGACAGGTTTTGACAGTCAAAATAGGAAACAATGAAAAAAAAAACACCCATATTATAGTAAAACATTTAACCCAACATGAATCACCCACCCACACATACTGTACATGCAAAAGAGAGAGAGAAAAGAAACAGAAAATGAACCGAGAGAGAGAGAGAGAGAGAGAGAGAGAGAGAGAGAGAGAGAGAGAGGATGACTTGTACAAATCTAAGCAGCATGTGTCTGTCCAGTTATATCTGCTTACGGCAGAGATGGAGCTGTGGCTGAAGTGAGAGGTTGTGTAAGGGGGTCTATAGACAATTCTCATTGCACTGTATCTACAGAGGGTGCACACTCACTGTGTATGGATACATTCCAAGCAGGCTAGAAAATGTGGGGACATGTCTCTCTGTGTGTGTTTGTTTATGTGCTTGTGTGTGTGTGTGAGTGTGTGTGTGTGTGAGTGTGTGTGTGTGTGTGTGTGTGTGTGTGTGCGCGCGTGTGCGTGCATGGATATGTGTGTGTGTGTGTGTGTGTGTGTGTGTGTGTGTGTGTGTGTGTGTGTGTGTGTGTGTGTGTGCAAGCGTGTGTGTGCTAGCGTGTGTGTGTGTGTGTGCATGCGTGAATGAATTCTTCATTGTGAAATAGTCAGTCAGCACTCTGAAGTTAATAAAGCGTGCAGATACTGGAAGGCAATTTCCTCTACTTGATAATGATGACAAGACGTGATCATGTGCCGTCTCATTTACATTACGCTTTTAAGCATTAATACATTTTGTAATAGATTGCTAATAATTAATAGAGAATAATTTCTCAAAGCTAAAAGTGAGAGAGAATAATAACTGAGGAGGAAACCATAGATATACATTAATAAATATAAATGACTGGAGATTAAGTTGACCATTTGTACTTTTTCATTTTTAATTACATCTGTAGCTATGCGTTGACTTAATTCATGTTTCAAGAGAGTGACATTGACATTAAACCCTATCTCTGAGGAGCACATTAGAAGGCACTAATCCCTGATCATTTTGAGTATGTGTGTGTGTGTGTGTGTGTGTGTGTGTGTGTGTGTGTGTGTGTGTGTCTATGTGGGCGTGGGTGTGGGTGTGGGTGGGTGGGTGGGTTGGCAGGTGGGTGCGTGACAGAGAGATTATGCTTGTGATTTTTATGTGTGCATGGTCATTTGGCTTTGTGTGTTTGTGTGTGTGTGTGTGTGTGTGTGTGTGTGTGTGTGTGTGTGTGTGTGTGTGTGTGTGTGTGTATGTGTGTGTGTGTGTGTGTGTGTGACTCAAATAATTTGTGTCTGTGTATACTCATTTGTGTGTGTGTGTGTGTGTGTGTGTGTGTGTGTGTGTGTGTGTGTGTGTGTGTGTGTGTGTGTGTGTGTGTGTTGAAAATTGGGTCATCTTTCCATAAATATTTGACTGAAGGTGTCCCACCTGAGAGAGAAGTGATGGAGGCCTTGATGATGCTGATTCTGGTGCTGATGCTGATTCTGGTGCTGATGCTGAGGCTGATGCGGATGTGGATGCTGAGGATGGAGCAGGAGCGACGCTGCTGTTTGCACTGCTCATCATTTCATCATGTCACGGTGTTTGAAATAGATTGGGGCTTAACCTGACCCAGCTCGCATCAGCCGACGTATCCCAGCAGGCCAAGCTGCCATCTCCGCCGCCGTCGCCACTGCTGTTAGAATGCCGGTGGTGATGGCAGCCTCAGCTCTAATCTGCAAATGGGGGCTTTCAGGAATTAAGAGGGAAACACACACACACACACACTCTCACACACATACACACACACATACATGCATGGGCACATACCATCGAGAGACTGTGAAAGTGCTTTCAAACTTCTGTTTGTATTGTGTGCGTCTCTCTGTGTGTGTGTGTGTGGGTGATTGAGTGTGCATGTGCTTTTGTATGTGTGTGTGTGTGTGTGTGTGTGTGTGTGTGTGTGTGTGTGTGTGTGTGTGTGTGTGTGTGAATGTGTGTCTTATTTGTCCATTCTGCAGAGATTATATTTGTGTCTCAGCTCAGGAGAAAAAAAAGGATATCCATCTGAGTTTGTCTCACATGTGTACAGCCCAGGCTTGACTGCAGCGCAAAACACCACACCGCTAATCTGGTTAGGGTTTTAGCAGACATTACTGTCACTAGAGAAACTGTTACAGCTGTTTGGGCAGCTAGCGCCGCATGGCTAATGCAGCCAGGCTGTTGCCTCAGACCCTAGCAACACTGAGAAGAATGTTCTTTGTTCCATTGAGGCTATATCGCTAATAACTTAGCTCCGCCGTGAGATGTCTAATGAAGGGTTCCGTAAAGGCCACCCTGTAATTACTGCGATGTTCTAACAGTAAATCGAAGTGCATTGTGGGAGATTGCAGTAAATAAATAGCTATCACAGGTCAAACACTCTCAAGGGGAGTAGATATAGGTCTAGCTGTGAGGTGTCGCTAAAGCATATTGTGCTTAATGCACTCATAATACAAATAATAAAAACAATAACAGCGAGGTTGAAACTAGTAAAGAAACTGTTTAAAATGTTCATTACAGCAGTGCAGAATTTAATTGAGAGACTAATAAAAAATCACATTACTCATACAACTGGAATATGAAAGTGGGACACACACCTAAGAGTTATATATCCAAGCTTTATAGTCTGTATAGGTTGAGTTTTTATTGTTCTGACTGATGAAATGGCGTGTGTGTGTGTGTGTGTGTGTGTGTGTGTGTGTGTGTGTGTGTGTGTGTGTGTGTGTGTGTGTGTATGTGAGGTTATATATCAGCCTCTGCTTTTAATTAAATGTGTGGCGTTGTCTGGCCAAACTCAGCTAGGGCTTGTGTTTAATTCACCTCTAGGTAGAGAGAGAGAGAGAGAGAGAGAGAGAGAGAGAGAGAGAGAGAGAGAGAGAGAGAGAGAGAGAGAGAGAGAGAGAGAATTATACATAGATGCCCACAGCCATACAAGTCAGATTCTGATTGTGTTTTGTGACTTAAAATGCCACTGTAATGTATTTAAAAGAGTGTACAACCTTCAGTACACACACACACACACACACACACACACACACACACACACACACACACATTCAAGTCACATTTAGTAAATCCACAGGACAAGCAGGAATCTTGGTAGATAAGAAAGGAGTGTGACTTGTCCCCCCACTAATTTAGCATCTCCGCATGTTGAGATTACACCTCTCTTTCCTCCCCTAACAGCAGGAGGAGATAAGGTAAGAGAATGGACCGGCGGGCCCAATTCCGCTCACCAAACTAGACAGCACAATGGCTTTTGTTTTTAAGGCGGCACAAGGCGCTCACGCAGGGAGACATTTCCACTAATCTTCCTCTCGCTCGCACTGTGCAGGGGACTTATGACTGTGGGAGAAGCTCGCTCGCTCACTCGCTTATTCGTTCGTTCGCTCGTTCCTCGACTCGCACTTTCATACTTCTGTATTGCTATCGGAGCAGGTTTTAATTCCCTCGCTCAGGAACGTGCGTGGGGAGCCAAGCAGGCGCCGCCACTCCCCCCTTTTCAATTTTACCTCCTAATAAATTTTCATTTTTTTCTCTCTCTCTCTCTCTCTCTCTCTCTCTCTCTCTCTCTCTCTCTCTCTCTCTCGCTTTCTCTCTCTCTCCATCCCTCTGCTTCTCTCTCTTTCTCCCTGCTCTTTCCAATATAAAGGCAAATTAGAATTCATTGAATTCCGACATGTTCATTAGACGCTGAGCCCCTGCCTCAGCTTCTTCAAGAGGCTCTTCCATTTAGTCATGACTACACACCACTTATAACACGGACAGCCTGGCAGCACCAGTCTCATCCGGCTTGCCACCCTCCCTGCATGTGTGTGTGTGTGTGTGTGTGTGTGTGTGTGTGTGTGTGTGTGTGTGGGTGGGTGTGTGTGTCAGAGAGAGAGAGAGAGAGAGAGAGAGAGAGAGAGAGAGAGAGAGAGATGTGTGTGTGTTAGAGTGATAAACAGGAAGAAAGGAGGAAGATAGAATATTGCAGAGCAGGTAGGTTAATGCGAAAGTGTGTAAAGTCTGAGTGATGTGTCTCTCCTCTTGCTACCTGATTTCTTAAGCTGACACACATGCACACACACACACACACACACACACACACACACACACACACACACACACACACACACACACACACAGACTCATTTAGAGTCAGACATGGAGGTCCAGTTTACTGTCACAGTATAATGGGATTTAGATGTACATGCACACAATTCAATACAAAGAATTGTATCATGGGATCTGTAATATACTATATTACAATTGATCTAATTTATCTCTCTATGGAGATTGTTAGTCATTTGTAAAATGGATGTCGTGTTGTATTTGCTATGATTTGTCTGATTAAAAAGGATTAACTGGGGATGTGGTTTGGGTCTGTGTGTGTCACAGAATGGCTTCTCAAAGCTCTGGCCTGCAGTGGTATCTCAACCACACAGGTAAAGTTGGTTACAGTGAATAGGCTGGCAGAAGAAGAGAGGAGAGCGTTTTTTCGACTGTTTTTTTGACCGTGGCAGTGGCATATGGAGGTTGATATATGTAAATTATATTTTGTTGTTATCGTTTTTAATGGGCACAATAATCATTTAAGTTATTAAGCATCATTCATGTGTCAAAAGGAAATTAGTGCTCTTTTCATAATTGAGCTGTAGCCTCAGGCTGCAAGTGTGTGTGTGTGTGTGTGTGTGTGTGTGTGTGTGTGTGTGTGTGTGTGTGTGTGTGTGTGTGTGTGTGTGTTAGGATATACACAACGATAGGACTGAACTGCATGATAGGACTGAACTGCATGCTCAAGGATTCACCACTGATCTTCACTATATCAAAGGTAGTTCTGTTCTCCTTGTGTAATTTGGTAGTAGTAGTAGTAGTAGTAGTAGTAGTAGTAGTAAAGTAAAAAGAAGTAGTAGAAAAAAAGTAGTAGTAGTTGTAGTAGTAGTAGTAGTAGTAAGTAGTTTTTTGTCACGTTACAGTAAGCGGATTGTTTAAAAGAAAATCCACCAATTGAGTGGCAGGACTTCCATTTTATTCTCATCCCCTGCTCAGCTCAACTCCAAATTGAATGGGAAAAAGACAAACAAAACAGGCATGAGGAAAAACAGCCGTAAGACAAAAGACGCTGGTGCTGAGCGGTAGGAATTACAGCCCTGAAGCCCCGAGCCACAGCGCAGGGAATTACAGCTGTGGACTCAGAGATTCGGGCAGATTTGTCAGCAGGCACATGAGCGGACAGGCAAGCTGTCTCTTTCTGCTCAAGACCCAATGTACAATGTGTGTGTGTGTGTGTGTGTGTGTGTGTGTGTGTGTGTGTGTGTGTGTGTGTGTGTGTGTGTGTGTGTGTGTGAGAAAGAGACAGAGAGAGAGAGAGAGTGTGTGTGTGTGTGTGTGTGTGTGTGTGTGTGTGTGTGTGTGTGTGTGTGTGTGTGTGTTGTGCTGGCCTCAGTGTCTCCAGGAGCCAGGGCTGCCGATGAGTGAGGAGCCCATTTTACTGGCGAGACGGCGGCAGGAAAGCAGGCAGCACGGCCTGACATTAACACATCAGTCAAAGCCCATCTCCTAATCCTGCAGCTCTCCTGTGCAGAAGGGTCAGTGAGGAATAGAGGAGCACACACTCTCACACACACTCACACACACACACACACACGCACACGCGCGTGCAAACACACATAAATCTACAGACAAACACAAATAGAGTGATACACATAAATATGTGTACGAGGACAAACTCACAAACACACACACATGCACACACACACACACACACCCACACACACACATATGCATGGCCACAGCGTAGTGTAAGACTGCAGCATTCGAGTGTAGCCTTGCTGCTTATTATGCGTGTGTTTGATAATGAAATTGTCCCGCACTCACTGGGGAGGTTTTAACTCATCCCTGGCGTCACTGCGCCGCTTCAAGTGTTTTCCATTCGGGCCGCGGCCCTGCTCCGCTGTGAGAAGCCTTTGAATTTAATTGCCCGTTTCCTCCTGGGATCACTTAACGGGCTTGTAGCGGCAGTAGTGGTGCAGTATTGATGAGGAGGACCAGTCAGTGTGTGTGTGAGTGTGTGTGTGTGTGTGTGTGTGTGTGTGTGTGTGTGTGTGTGTGTGTGTGTGTGTGTGTGAGTGTGTGCTAACATTGTCTTGGGCAGAAGGATCCGGGACGTGCGGCTGCTGAAGTCTGATCCATCCGGCTCGTCCCTCTGACCCAAAAATGTCACTCAACACTGTTTGCTTCAGCCTCTTAAATCACACGCACACACATACATACACACACACACACTCACACACACACACACACACACACACACACACACACACACACACACACACACTCACTCACAGACACACACACATACACACCTTTTAATTAGTTCTTCTATTCAATTCAATGCAATTCAATTTCCCTTGTAGAGCGCTAAATACAATACAATTGCCTCACAGCGTTTTACAGACAGTAGCCTAAGAGGAGCACCGAGTTACAGGGCCAAGGAAAAACTCTCTTCTATTTGTAATCATTCTTTTTAGGAAGAACTTTCAGCGAGATGTATGACTCATGGCCCAGAGAAGTAGAGTCAGTAGGCTATTTTACTGATAGAACACAAATGTTCTATCGGTTTGACTAAGCACCGTAATAGCATGATTTTAAAATATTGTCTGCCAACTTAGTCAAAGGAAAGTTTGTTGTTTATAGCTGTGGTTGGACAGTACTGAGATGCCCAAATAAACTGCAACAGCCTAGGGGTAGTGGGGAATAATGTTTAAGTAGACTTGACAATTATCCGGTAGACTTGACAATTAGACGATATGGCTGTAGTATATGAGGGCAGAAGAAATAAAATAATGTATAGGGGGCCAGGATAGGAAATTAACTCATCATATAGGCTATACAGTATATGTGTGTGTGTG
>JAODXP020000008.1:4920500-4928000 GCA_027497455.2 Sardinella longiceps | reverse complement strand
CACACACACACACACACAGACACACACACACACACACACACATACATACGTGCATGCATAAATACATACACACATGCATATACACACATGCTTACATACATACACACACACAACACACACACACACACACACACACACACACACACACACACACACACACACTGGACCTGGGAAGAGGCGTGCATGGGAACGAGGGAGAGACTGATGTGGAGTGAAGGACTGTGGGAACATCCTGTCGTGCTGTGTTTGTCCTCCGTACGAGGCCAACCCTGTGCTCTATGTGATGTCAACCCCATGCTCTCTGTGATGTCAACCTGTCCACTGTCACCCAGTCTTCTGTCCACAATAACCTCTGACCTCTCCTCAATGTGAAATCTGTCACTCCATATGGCGGTAACCTTGTCCTTTGTGCAAAGTGAGCTTTGTCCTCTGTGTGACTTGGGCTGTGTCCTCTGTCTGTCTGGTGTCTGGATGGGAGTCAGTCCTCCCTTTCTCTCCCTTTCTCTCTTTTTCTCTTCCTCTTATTCCCTGTTGGAGTCTGTCAGTGCCTGATGTGAGTCGGCCACAGCTGTAATCTAGGCTACATGTCGGCTAATAGAGAAGTACAGTAGAACAAGTTCAAACACATTACATGTAATGGTTTCTGGGTGCATGGTGATATTATATATTGTTCAGCAAATTATTTCAAACTTAATTAAGGGTGAGCATTGATTTGTTGCCTGTCCAGTGAAATTTTACCACATACCACAACTTCCTCTTTCAATACAGTACCTGTATTGCTATGGTCAACTCTCATGAGATGATACAGATTTAGCTTCAGGGACGTCGCAGTGAGGGGAAAAGGGGAACTGTGTTGCCAGGGCCTGAGTGGAAGGAGAGCCCTTTATAAATCTGGAATTGTATTCTGTGTGCCGAGGGAAGCCATAGCCATTGCTTAGCTTCATTAGGAATGTACAGGTCCTGAGCTGGACTCAGAAACCTCCCTTCTGCTGAAGCACCACGCTGACAAATGTTTGACAAAAATGACCAAGACAGTGTTGAGGCTTCAGGCCAATCAGAGTGAAGTTTTTCTCTCTCTCTCTCTCTCTGAGTCTTGCAGTTTCCTCTATTGACCGCTCCCAGGAGTTGGCATTTAACTCAGACTTTTCTCTGTGATATGAGTAATTATAGAATTGAACTGCTTAGAAGTGCCTCAGATGTCTTTTCTTGGGGCTGTTATGTCTTCGAGATGAGTAGAGCCAAGTGTGTGTGTGTGTGTGTGTGTGTGTGTGTGTGTGTGTGTGTGTGTGTGTGTGTGTGTGTGTGTGTGTGTGTGGACCACACTCACAAGAGCGAGGAAGGAACTGAACTAATATGCTGACCTTTTAAGATGACAAGTGTGTAATGTGATTGTGAGGACATGGCACTGGTGTCTCTGAGGACTTTGTCTCGTGCGATACAGCCAGAGATGTGAACACTGCTGCTTTGATTTCACCCAACTGGATTGAACTTCATGGGCTGAATAGACGAGAGAGGCTTTGATAAGTATCTCATTCTGGTCTTCTAAGGAGGCCATTTTAGGTGTGGATGGCAGACATACAGTATGGCGAGTGAGGCATGGCCTTGTGTTTGAAATGGATGGAAAGGCTTGGATGGATTGGACTGACGTGTGTCCATTTTTGATGTGAAGTGAGGAGTGTGTGTGTGTGTGTGTGTGTGTGTGTGTGTGTGTGTGTGTGTGTGTGTGTGTGTGTGTCCATTTTAGATGAAGATGCAAACCTGAGCATTTCCTGATTGGATTTTAAGGTCTGGAGACATCCTAGCTCAGTCCTTCACTCATCAGACTGATGTCCCACAAACGCTCAAGTGCACCCTATAATTCATCCTACCTTTGAAAACCTGAAGACACAGCAAAACCACACACACACACATGCACACATCCAATCATATACAAATACATGCACACACACAAACACACACAGACACACACACACACACACACACACACACACACACACACACACACAAACACACAGCAATGCACACATCCACACACATGCTATCCATTTGTGTGCATAGCCTCCTGTATGCCCGGGCCCTTTACATTATTGGAATTGCCCAACGGGCATTGACAGAGGGGCTCTAATAAATTAAACTGGACATCGCTGACTCAGGACGATCGATCCGGTCCCAACGGAGCACCGTGGCGCTCGCTGCGTGTGCCAGACACTCCTCATCGAGCCAGAGGGTGACGCCCCAGGAGCCAGCGGGAAGACAGCTTCAGCTCCCCATATCCCCTCTGAGACGCTAACCAGATCCTGCCCTGTCTCCATCAGTGAGAACAGCATGCTAACCATAGTGCATTTAGAGTAGCATAGCACGCTACTGTAGGCTACCTAGACTTCATTCAGAGGAAACAGCATGCTAGCTAGAACCCATTGTCTTTGATAGGAGCAGTATGCTATCCAGAACCTGCCCGGTGTCTGTCAAGGAGAGCAACGTGCTAACCAGACTGCCTTTACAACAGCATGCTAACCAAAACCCATGTGTCTTGATTGAAACTGTGCGACAAGCAGTTCTTGTTTGTCTCTAGCAAGACTTCACTGGGAGGAACACACAAACAGAGCCCAGTGATTAGAACAATATGCTAACCAGACCCTGCCCTGTCTCAGTCTGTGACAACAGAACACTAACCAGACTTCCCCCAGAACAACACACATAGCCAACAGAGCGAGATGTCTGAATGAAAACAAAGTGCTAACAAGACCCTGCCATGTCAGCACACTGTGAGAACAGCACGCTATAACCAATCCTCACCCAGAACAGCATGTTAACTTCAGCTCAATATCTTGATTGAAACAGCGATCTAACCAGCTCTGGGCCTCTCTCTCTCTCTCTCTCTCTCTCTCTCTCTCTCTCTCTCTCTCTCTCTCTCTCTCTCTCTCTCTTTCTCTCTCTCATTCCGGACAGTAAGATACCATATCCTGCCATGTGTCTGTCAATGAGAAGAGCACACCAACCATATCCAACCATATCTGCCTCTCAATCGGGACGGCACACCACCCAGATCTCACTCTTACTCTATCAGACACGCAAGAGAAAACCATGGCCTATCTGCTCTTGCTCTCAGCTAGGCACACAAGGGGGTGATCAGTGATATCTCATTCTAGCTGCGTGATAGCCTACTGCAAATCGACTTAGGGAACAGCATGTTAACCAGATACCAAGCTTATATCTCTTTCAGTGAGACCAGCATGCTAAATCTCTCTCTCTCTCTCTCTCTCTCTCTCTCTCTCTCTCTCTCTCTCTCTCTCTCTAATAATGCCCTTTCTGACTAGATCAAAACGGGAGACAGACATGATCCTGTCTTCTCTCTCTGTCAAAGCCTAGCTATAGCACGCTAACTAAATCTACTCTCGCTATCTCAGACAGAGTAACAGAATTTTAGCCTGAACACTCTCTCTCTCTCTCTCTCTCTCTCTCTCTCTCTCTCTCTCTCTCTCTCAAGTTCAAGTTCAAGTTCAATAATGCTTTATTGGCATGACGAACAGGACATTCATATTGCCAAAGCAATAATACAAAGTATGAGACATATACAATATAACAATAACACTAATAGAATAAAGCAGTATCAGAAATGAGATAAAGTTAAATTATGTCAGAATTCCTTAGCTTATGGCACTGTAAAACATAGTTTGCAGCTAAAGAAGCTGAAGACCCTTCTCCTGAGAGAATGGCCAGTTTTTCATTTGTGCTAAGGTCATCAAAGTTGGGATACTGTGTTTTAAAGTTACTGAAATAACCTTGTCTTATGTTGTTGTATTTGTCGCAGTGAAGAAGGAAGTGCACCTCTGTCTCAACCTTCCCTGCCTGACAGTGACCACATGTTCTGTCTTCTTTGGGCAGCCAGGTTTTCCTGTGCCTGCCCGTTTCCACTGCAAGGTTGTGGTCACTTAACCTGTACTTGGTCAGGATCTGCCTCTGCTTCGTATCTCTGACAGAGGAGAGATACTCTGCCAATCTATATTCACGCTTTAGGGTCAGATAGAAATTCATTCTGCTTTGGTTGGTAGTTTGATTTCTCCAATGGTCCAAATAGTTTTCTTTTTCTTGTTTGATGATTTTTTTGACACAAATTGCTGGTTTGGAAGCAGAGCTGGTCTGAGCTTGTGGTGTGTTAGTGTTTTTTAGTGGATTAGTAAGCTTCAGTACCAGCTGGCTTAGGTGACTCTTTTCTGGGTTCAGTTCCTGGGTTTTTAGGGCCTCAAAATGGAGTGTATCTTTGGGACTTGATTTTAGGTGCATCCAAAATTTTAATGCTCGTTTTTGGATAGGTATTGCCAATGGGTAACGGCCTAATTCAGCCCTACATGCATTGTTTGGTGTTTTTGTTTGGACTTTAAGTATAGATCGACAGAATTCTGCATGTAGGGCCTCAGTTGGATGCTTGTCCCATGCAGTGTAGTCATGCATGCTGAGTGGACCCCAAACCTCACTTCCATACAGCACAATAGGCTGTATTATGCTGTCAAATAATTTGCACCAGATTGATATAGGTATATTTATATCGTAGAATTTAGACTTTATTGCATAGAGGGCTCTGCGGGCTTTTTCTTTGAGTGCATTCACTGCCTTGCTGAAACTTCCTGATGCAGTAATGGTCAGACCGAGGTAAGTATACTGCATCGTGTGTTCTAGGGCGGTGCTACCTAGAGTGAACAGGTATCTGTCTTCCTGACATCTGGGTTTCTTTTGGAAGATCATGATTTTTGTTTTGGTTGGATTAACTGTCAGGGCCCAAGTCTGGCAATATTGTGCCAGCAAGTCCAGGTGTTCTTGTAGGGCCTGTTCAGAGGGTCCTAAAAGGACCAGATCGTCTGCAAAAAGCAGAAATTTTACTTCTGTATTTTGAAGGGTGAGTCCCGGGCCTGCAGACTGTTCCAACTGCACCGCTAACTCATTGATGTAGATGTTGAACAGAGTTGGACTCAGACTGCAGCCCTGTCGCACTCCCCGCTTCTGTGTGAAGACCTCAGTTTGTTTTTTGCCAATTTTTACACTGCATTTATTGTTCGAATACATTGATTTGATCACGTCATATGCTTTACCCCCTACACCAGCTTCTAAAAGTTTGTAGTATAATCCAGTGTGCCAAATAGAGTCAAATGCTTTTTTAAAGTCCACAAAACAGGCAAATATTTTTCCATTTTTCTTGTTTTTTACATGTTTGTTGATTAGGGTGTGTAGGGTGTAAATGTGATCTGTAGTACGGTAGTTTGGAAGAAAGCCAATCTGATTTTTGCACAGGGTATTGTGCTTGTTAAGGAAGGTTTGGATTCTCTCATTCAATATACTACTAAATACCTTCCCCAGATTACTGTTCACACAGATACCTCTGTAATTATTAGGGTCCAATTTGTCTCCACTTTTATGAATTGGTGTAATGATTCCTTGGTTCCAGATGTCAGGAAAACAGCCAGAACTTAGAACAAGATTGAACAATTTGAGCATAGCATTATGCATCTCAGGTGTGCAATGTTTTAGCATCTCACTCCTGATGCTGTCAGGCCCACAGGATTTATTGGGCTTTAAAGATCTTATTTTTTGTAACAGTTCTTCGCTGGAAATAGGGAAATCAAGTGGGTTTTGGTAGTCTTTAAATATAATTTCGAAATTTTTTAGCTTTTGTTTGATCTGGTTCTGATTGGTTCCTTTTGATTGTATATCACTGTAAAGATTTTGAAAATGTTCAATCCAAATGTTTCCATTTTTGATGGGTATGTCTTTTGGTTCTTTCATGCTCAAATTATTCCACATATCCCAGAATTCATTTTTATTGATGGAATCTTCAATCTTGGAAATAAGGTTGTTGTTGTAGTGTTGTTTTTTCCTTTTAATTGTTTCCTTATAGCTTTTTTGAGTCTGGAAGAATTGTTTTCTTATATCTGTATTTTGAGGGTCACGGTGTTTCAGATTTGATAGTTGCCTCAGTTCTTTCCTCATAAGTTTACATTCAGTGTCAAACCATTTCCCACATCTTTGTTTTTTAGGCATCTCTCTGTGGCTTTTTGTTAGCCCAGCTTTCCTTGCTGCCATATGGAGAATGTGGTTCAGTTCTTGAACAGCCATGTTTATACTCTCTTTGTCAATAGAAAAAGTTTTGTTAGTAAAGTTAGTTATTCTGTTAGTCGCTTCTGTTGAGTTTAGGGCTTGTATAAATCTTTCTGAGCTGTCTGCCGCCCATCTGTATTGTGGATTAAGTTTGTACATCATGATTGGCTCTATATTTGTGTTAGTAGATTGGTTAGTCATTTGGAGGAAAATATTTAGTTGGTTATGGTCCGAAAGAGGAGTTTGCTGCCTGACAGTGAATGCACTGAAGTGGGAGGGGTCCATGTCAGAGATTGCATAATCTACTACACTGCTACCCAGGACTGAAGAATATGTGAACCTCCCTAAAGAGTCACCTTTGATCCTGCCATTAAGAATGTACAGGCCCAAGGCTTGACAGAGGTGCACTAACTCTTTGCCACTGTTGTTCACCACACAGTCTAGGTTGTTGCGTGGTGTGGTAGTTGGTGAGAGGTGCAATGGTGACTGACCAAACACATGTGCACTGCCCTCAGGGTCAATAAAGTCAGGCTCAGTACCTGTCCGTGCATTAAAGTCGCCACACAGTAGCACTTTGCCCTGTGCTTGGAAGTGGTTTACCTCTGTATAGAGATTATTGAAGTAGTCTTCTTCATAGTAGTCCGAATCTGCTGGGGGAATATATACCGCACAGAGGTAAATTGTGGATTCAATGCCAATGGTGTTGTGTAATTTTAGCCACAGGTGATATTTCTCTATTTTGACAATTGTTATATGTTTGGCCAATTTGTTTTTGCACCACACCAAGATACCACCTGAATCTCTTCCACGACGGGTTCTTTTTGATTTTACAGAGGGTACAATAATTTCATAACAATCTGACGGACACATAGAAATAACATTTTCACGACACCATGTTTCTGTAAAAATTGATATGTCACAATTTTTAACGCTATCTAAAAACTCAGGGTTTGTACTCTTCAGACCAAAGGCTGAAGAATACAAGCCCTGGATGTTCCAAAAACTTATAGAAAAAGAACGCATGAGTACAGTAATAAAGAATAATTAACCATATTGTGAGACAAGTTTGCAAGGAACAGTTGTGATATTTTTGTAACATTTTTTTTTTTTTTTTTTTTTTTTTCTCTCTCTCTCTCTTCTTCTTCTCCTTCTTCTTCTTGTTGTCTCTCTGTGTGTGTGTGTGTGTGTGTGTGTGTGTGTGTGTGTGTGTGTGTGTGTGTGTGTGTGTGTGTTTTTGTGTGTGTGCCCGGGAGTGTGTCATGTATGAGGGATGTTTTGTGTGTGTGTGCGTGCGCGTGTGTGTGAGAGAGAGGGAGAGAGAGAGAGAGAGAGAGTGTGCATGGGTTTGTGTGTGTGTGCGTGTGATGTTTTGTGTGTGTGCGCGTGTGTGAGTTGGAGAGAGTGTGTGTA
>JAODXP020000008.1:4917314-4920400 GCA_027497455.2 Sardinella longiceps | reverse complement strand
CTCTCTCTCTCTCTCTCTCTCTCTCTCTCTCTCTCTCTCTCTCTCTCTCTCTCTCTCTCTCTCTCTCTCTCTCTCCCCATCTATAAGATCAGCACACTAACCAGATATTGGCCTTTTTCTCTCTATCAGGACAGTATGGTAATCAGATTCCACTCTCTTGCTAATCAAATCCCGCAATCACACCCTCAATCTGACCATGCTAAGCAGCTCCCACTCTTTCTCCCACTTAATCTGAACAGCATAGGCCCTCTCTCTCTCTCTCTCTCTCTCTCTCTCTCTCTCTCTCTCTCTCTCTCTCTCTCTCTCTCTCACACACACACACACACACACACACACACACACACTGGCTAATTTCTTATTAGGACAGGCCAAGCTCACCATCATTAAATCCCATAAAGCGTAAAATGAAGGCCAAGATATTGACAAGATATCCACGAGCAGCTGTCTATGGTGATAACAGACAGCAGCAGCCGGGGGAACTTGGAGTAGCCTAGTTCAGAGAGAACTCAAGTGTCATGCAAGGGCAGGGTTTTCATTAATGACTTTTGGATGCTTGCTTTGAAATAGTGACACTGTGATTAGTTGATTGATTACGGTCAATTTGCCTCATTCACTAATATCTTTGTAAGAATTTTCTTAAAAATGTCCTCTTGAGAAGTTTCCCATATGAATAGATAAGAGAACATTAGTGAATACCACAATCTTTGTGAAACCCGAGAAGACCTTATGAAAAAAAAAAGATTTATAACACATCGACACACTCTCTCTCTCTCTCTCTCTCTCTCTCTCTCTCTCTCTCTCTCTCTCTCTCTCTCTCTCTCTCTCTCTAATAAGGACAGCATGTTAACTAGATCCTTCTCCCGCTAGCTCTGACTTGCGTGTGAACCAGAGCTTGAAATGCTACGCCCCTTTCCCCTTCACTGTGGGAGTTCATTGAGTGCTAATTCCGTCAGTCACCTTCAAGGAGCTCAAATGCCAATGAGACCTTCAGCTCGCTCTTATCAATGCTCAATAATCAATGGCAAGTGATCAATAAGGATTCGCAAGGAGTTAAATGAAAATCCTCTCCAAGGCCGAGCTTTCTGTCGTGCATTGAGTTAGAAACTGGCCCATTCTGACAGCACTGCTAATGGTCAAAGCTTCCCATTCAGTGGGGCTATTCATTGTGCAAATGTACCAGTGCTTTTGTACTGAAGGCTACAGCCACAGTATAGCCTTCCTTTTTCCAAGTGGCTTCTGCTTCAGTATATCAGTACATCTGATTCGAGGCCAAGGCTAAATAACAAGGTAGCTTGCACATCCTAGCAACAGCGAGCGGGCAGCACACAAAATCACTTCTTTTCACACACACACACACACACACACACTTGCTAAGTTCATTTCTGTGTTCGTCGGTCCACTGATGTGTGTTTTGTTAATTATTCACATATATATATCCAAGAGCATGGCTGATTGTTTGCACCCAGTTCCCCTAAGGACAGAAGATTCAATATATGTTTGGGGAATGAGTTAAACCTGTTCGTGTGTCCTTGTGCATTATTTAAATGTAAGAGTGCACCATAAAAATGATATCCTGCCGCATGTTTCTATTCATTCTATCATAACCATGATGTCTACTTTCTAAAGCTTTATGGGACTAAAAAAAACCCACATTTTCTCTCAGTTCTTTTATTCTGGTATGCTCACAGCAGATGGCACAGTAATGGGAATGGATTGAAACAAGAGTTAGCCAGTTTCTCAAGGCCAGGAGTTGAATGCCAGGTGGATTCTAACATCGGTAACCACAAATATTGGCCAATGGAACAGTCGATGTTCATGAACGCTGATTGATTTATTGATAGAGCCTTGGATTGATGTTATTCTGTTTCCCAGGAGAGGAGGTCAGGAGGTGCATGTCATGGGGTGCATTTGGGTCTGACTCCTATATGGACTGTGCTGTATTTATGGGCACGGAGAGCACAGACTGTGCGTAGGGCGCCATGTGCTGGTTAGGGCCAAACGTCTTCCATGTGGTGAAAATAAATAGAGCGTTTGCTTCATCCTCTTTCTGATGTCTCGGTAAGGGTAAATCCACTCCTAGGATAGAGGATTAGGAAATCAATTAGGATGCAATTAAGCAAACATCCAAAAATCAACCACAACCACAAAATATCTCCATTTGGTCGGCTATCTCTCTTTTCAGCAAAACTTTATTTTGCTTTGGCCACCTAAATGGCTGGGCCTGTACACCTTACTTTGCCTTACTGCTTTGAGTAGGAAGCATTCTGGCTCGTCTGAATTTAAATGAATAGCTATTTTGATTTTTGATTTTTTTTTAAATGGTGCTTTAAAAATCTGCAACTGCACCAGTCCAACTGCAATCGTCCTGAATAAAATCAAAATAACAAAGAGAAGTGTTCTTCGCGCTTCTGTGGTAGTCAAATCCGGTGCAACCAGAGCAGGACGAATTTCTAGGAAGGAGAGAGCGTCGGTGCAACACAGATGACTTTTTAACTTTTTTACTTTTATTAAATGGTGCAAAACATAATGACTAACGTTTCGATGTGCGTTAGTCCAAGGACTCTGATGAAGATGTAACACACATCGAAACGTTAGTCATTATGTTTTGCACCATTTAATAAAAGTTAAAAAGTCATCTGTGTTGCACCGACGCTCTCTCCTTCCTAAAATCAAAATACATTGTATTTAAAGGGCCTAAATATTCAATTATGCTGTGCTAGAAATATATTTTTAGTATAATTGTGATCATACACAGGGTGCCTTGATCTCTGCTACATTCTACATTATTTTTTGTTCTTGTGACATATTATAACCATCAACATGAGGCTGCGAGGGAAAAAAGAAAATGAAAAACAGCTCATTTTATTAAGATAACTTCCATATGCCAACACAAACATAAGTAGGAAAATTGGAGGGAAATGAGACATCTAAGTTATTCCATCTCCAATTTAGATCTCCACATTTCTCTCTAGAGCGCTTCACAGATTTCCATTTTTAGACGTGCTGTGTTTTCTCCTAAGACAGACTGATGTTTATCTCTTTGACTAATGATTTAGCATGGCGGCCATATTGTTTTGCTCACTGCA
>JAODXP020000008.1:4902314-4912314 GCA_027497455.2 Sardinella longiceps | reverse complement strand
TGTGACATTGACCTGTTTTTCCCCTCTTTCCAGATAACATTTTGGAAATGTCACAAAAGCACCTCTTAAAAAAAAAAAGATAATATTTATGGTTTTGAAAGCACAAAGGGTGAGAGCCGTGGACTGGACTCTGCCATCTGGTTATAGAGCACATTGAAATAGAGACTGAAGAGGTGTCTGGGAGCCCAAGTGTGGTGCACTATGGCCTTCTGTATATCATAGCAGCAACATTTAATGTCTTTCAGTTTCCTCTTGCAGTGGTATGGCAAACTAGCCTGATTGCCATGGACTTTCAAAGCTCTACGAGACTTTGGTCTGACCAGGAGCCCGTATAACAAAGTTTCTCAAAACGCATGGTTGACCCGCCTCCCTGAAATGCCTTGGTTTGCTAATGGTCGGTGTTAGAAAATGCTGTGCCGAAGCAAACCCAGTCATACCACTCTTTCCTCTGACGTATGTGACGCGAAGGGAATTGCTTGAACAGGACTGAGAGCCGTTGGAGCTGCTCACAGTTGATTGGTTCTCGACCAAGAGGGGGCAGTTCCCCCGTCGAGGGGAATTCAGATATCCTGCCCGATCAGCAGCTGGCCAGACCAGCGACAGCAATGCCGAAGGTGTTACGTCACTGGGAGGGCGTGCCAGGCTAATGGCAAACTGCCTATAAGGCAATAGTACAATGGAGACATGTTGGCTTGAAGGGAGCTACTGCATGACCAGCAGTTTAGGTTAAAATATCTACACATAGAATTAGCAACATAATATGATGATGTTTATATCTGTATTGTATTGTATAATGTTGTGTCAAAAAGACAGAAGTAGTTTTGTTGTTAGCGTGCAAGTCAGCTGGCATCTGCCTAACTTTTCTCTCTCATAGTCTATCATGCGTGGTTGCCGCATGACATGCAATGCAGGTGCATGCAAAACCTCCTGTCAAGACATCTGTAAACAATCGCATTCCATGACCTGGGGGGTGTGAGGGAGCAGTGGTTTCAACCCGGGTCGATTCCTGAGCGCCATGTGGAGAGTCTCTTGTGTCATTGTGGATAAAAGGCGTCAGCTGAATACTAGTTAACTATAACCTTTAACAGATAACTCATTGCAGGTTGAAATAGGGTAGGGTTAAATAGGATGGTAGTAGTCAAGTGTTTTAAAAGGCTGGGTAGCCAGCTATGGCAAGAAAATCATAAGTCTTTAATTTCCTGGATGCCACCGCTGAGTGCCCTTGAGCATAGCACTTAACCTGAGGGAGATTACCCCAGCAATGGCTCAAGGTAGATTCTTTAGGGACGAACACATTAGCTAAACAAATCAAATCCAGGCCCTCGTCCTCCTCCTCCTCCTCCCGTGCTCTGGAGAAGTACGGCTATCAGTATAATGTAGCAGGCTGATGGAGACGTGAGTGCTTTAAATGCACTCTCTCCCACAGCCACTGCAGTGGGGGCAGACGACTGCCTTGTCTTTTTAAGGTCTTTAAAGGTCTCTGAGGCCTGTGTGAATAGATCCATTTACGTCCAGAACTAATGCAGTGGAACAGTGTTTGTGTCGGTTTAAGGCCCTTTGTGCTCTTTTAATGGACTCGCTTGTCTCTTGGTGTCATCTGGAACAAGTCGCAATGTAGCGACGGCCGTTGTTTTATGACTCCGTTGTAATGTATATCACACTCGCTCTTGATGTAAATGGTGATGATTGTGTTTTTGTTTTCTCGTCTTTGATTCCCCCTCCCAAGACACAAGCCACCCTCCCTTGTGCAACAGAGTGCACACACACACACACACACACACACACACACACACACACACACACACACACACACACACACAGATAAACACACACCCACATACACACACACACACACACACACGCATATGCAGACAGACATACGCACACACACACACACCACAGGATCGCAGCACTAATGTGGATCTATTTCAAGCAACGCAGTGCATTAAACCCCACTCGTATGGCTCCCACCTCTACTAATATGTGGCATTTTTACAGCGTTGGTGAGATACATATGATCAGGGGAAGAGGGGGTGTTGCCATTGCCACAGCTGTTAGTGGCCATTAAACGTGCCAATGGAGAATCTTAAGAGGCGCAGAAGACAAAGCGCAGCCCACAAAAGCGCCGCCACTCGCCAATGAGCCTCCCCAGCCGCCTGGCATCGATTACCACGGCAACACGCAAGCACCTCAGGCACCAGTCGATCCTCACGCCATGCGCCATCAGCTCAAAGGAGCGAGGAGCTTGAGGAGTAGCTATGGTGGTGGCGGTGGCGGTGGCGTCTGGTGGTGGGGGATCGGTGGCCATTTTCAAAGCACACTGCCGGAGCTTTCCCTTGGCCCAGCTAACGCAGATGCACTCGGCGGTTATCTATTCGTGGCCGCCACCAGCCGATGCACTCGGCATCAATGGCTAATTAAAACGGCGGGATCACTTTGCCCAAACATCTGTTCTGCTCTAAGCAGGCTGACTCGTCTCGAAAGCGATTGCGCCGCTAAGTGTCATTAACTGCTGATCAAACGCCGCTGCCCGGTCAATGGCAGTAAACGGCGTGGCTCGGTGTGCGCTGCATGCCAACGAGAGGCAGCCGAGAGGCACACACACACGTACACACAGATAAAGACACACACACACAAGCAAACACACACACACACACACACACACACACACACACACAAATCACTGAGAGGCAACTGAGGTGCCAGCAACACTGACAGGGGGACATCTCACTCATGTTTCCCAGGCAACAGCTGATACTAGAACAGAAGTGAGCCAGATCTGAGCCGAGAGTCATCTTAATGGAAAAAAAAAGCAGCGACAGTGTTAATTCTGCAGACAAAAGTTATTGAGTTGTTGAGTTGTAACTCTTCTTTGCTTTCCATAGCGTTCCCTATTTGAATATTTTATACTGTTGCGGCGAGATAAGGAGGTCAGCGGGACTGATTTCCCTCCTGTCTGTAACAAAGAGGAAAAAAATCCTCCAGTTGAGTTGCAGAAAACAAGCTCTGTAATGCGATATTTGTCCTTAAGTGACTCTGCTGCTACCCTATCATGGTCTCAGTCTAATGTGACTCACTGTGGAGATACAGATACAACAGAAAACAAGTTATGCAATCTCAACTAAACAACGGAAGCGATGGTTTGAGAGGACAATTAATATTTATTAGCATGGAAATCTATCTGAGGTTCAGTCAGAGCTTGTAATAGCTATTAAAAGATGTGATAAATCTTATTGGTTTTCTTTCAATTTTTTAAAAAAATAAATAAAGTCAGGAGATGTTCAGTCTGAAGTGCAAAGTTCTCGTCACCAGTTGAAGGGTTAGGAGATCAGGAGAGGGGAGAGAAGAAGACTTGAGGGGTGAGGATAAGACGGAGGAGAGGTGAAGACTTGCAGGGACTGGTGAAGAGAGGAGGAGGAATTGGCTCTGCAAGAAGTGGTGACTCAAGCCTGCATCATCACGGGGCTTTTTTGGCAGCCCAGCTTTCAAGGGTAATCGTTTGACTCTGCCTGAGGAGCGAGGAGACAGTTTCACCCTTCAGTGCCCATGCACTCTTCTCCGATGCTCTTCAGATCCACTCTCCTCTCTATGGTGGTACAGACACAATATTGTATTGTGTCCCCAAACATTGTTGATGGCAGTGTATATCTCTACCCCAGTGGATGTTCCCATTGCACTAAAGAGTTTGTGCATCCAGGAGAGAGTTTGTGGAATAGCCTCACTTCCAGCCCATTGATAATGTATGTGGAGGGGAGCGATACAGTATGGTAGGCCTGCTGTAGCCCAACCTTGATGAGGCTTACTGAGTGCTGCCATATTCCCCAGGTTCTCCATTTATAATGCATTTGCATGTTGTAGAGATAGAGGGTGTATATGGAGCATTGCGTACATACATGATGGCGTCACGCTAACGCTAACATCTCTGATGCTGCTTGCCTGCAGTTACACAACATGTGCAATCACACACACACACACAGACACACACGGCTGCAGGTGTTCCACATCACTATCTAGGCCAGCCATTTACATGCATGCAGAGAGAGAGCGCGGGAGAGAGAGAGAGAGAGAGAGAGAGAGAGAGAGAGAGAGAGAGAGAGAGAGAGAGAGAGAGAGAGAGAGAGCAGAATAAAAGGCAGGCAGACAAATGGAAATGATTCTTTTTAGGGCTGAAAAGGAGAAGAGAGAGGGGTAGACTCCAGAGGGAGGGCCAATTTAAAGGGAGTCGAGTTATACTGATAATATGTTCTTTAACTAGGTCAAAGCGAATGATCTGATTCTCCATACTGGAACATCCGTCAAGGTTCTTCTCGCTTTCTTTTGACTCTCTCTCTCTCTCTCTCTCTCTCTCTCTCTCTCTGAAAAGTATAAATCATATTATGTGTACATGCACTATTCTTGCTCAGATGAGAAACCCTATTTTTTATCGGTGAAAAGTATTTATCATTTGTGCTGAGTGTGTTTGTGTATTTGTGTCTCTGTTACCCCTATTCCACCAACGCTGTTCCAGCGCTGGTTTGGAGCCAGAGACACTTCTAGATAGTTTGCTGACAAACACTTTCCAAATCACAGTACACATAGGTTACATAATATTTAGATTTTCAGGCACAACTCCTGGCTAACTTTGTAAAAACAACTGAGAGAAAAGGTCAAACAAAATGTACTTCAGCCAACTACGGAGTTTGGTTCACCGTTTCAGTAATATTACTTTCTGCAAAACCAAAACACATGAGTTTGAGAAGCAACCACACATTGTCTGGGGAAACTACATCTTTGGCAAAATTGATTGATTTTAAAAAGCTATGCACAAACAGTATAGCTAGCTGTTAATACTTCAGTGTTTAGATTAGTCACTTCAGTTTCAAAATTTTAATGATAATTATCATGTTTAGTAGCAACAGTTACATGTGAAATTACATGTGTTGTTTATTCACTGTAAATTATCATTAGTTATTAGCAAGTTCATAACCTGAATATCCCATCAAGGCAACTGACGGTCTTGAGCCTTAATGATGACTATGATAACAAATCCAGATCATGCGCTGTGAGATTACTGTAACGACAGCTAGCATTTAGCATTTAGCTCTCAGGCTAATGTGAGATTAGTCACATTCTTTTTTGTGCAATGACAACATCTATGATGATGTATTACTGTAGGCCAATCATCATCAAATACCATTAAAGTGGACATCACCCTAGTGAACATTGCTGTTGTTAGAGCTTTAGGCAACAACCATTTCATGTGAGTGATGGGGAGTGGGTGAGTGATTTCATAAAGCTTGTGTGTGTGTGTGTGTGTGTGTGTGTGTGTGTGTGTGTGTGTGTGTGTGTGTGTGTGTGTGTGTGTGTGTGAAACCTTAGAGAGGTATTGTGACTGAATGCCCCTCACCCTCAGACACCCATAAAACACACACACACACACACACACGCACACACACACGCACACACACACACACACACACACACACACACACACACACAAAATTGTCTTCATTTCTGCAACAGTAATTCTATGGCTGCTCTGAACTTCAAAGTAATTGTCTGTATGTTGACAAAGAGGTTGTGCATAAGAGAACCACTACAAAATAACCACAGAAAAACACACACACACACACACACACACACACACACACACACACACACACACACACACAGATGCTCGGACTCCCTGCTGATCGACGCACATCAACTTAGCTACTACTTTAATCAAATTAAAGCCTTATCAAAGGAACTCTATCCACAGTAGTGGGTGTCTGTGATTGAGCACCTGCATCAGAAGAGTTCTGTGTTCTTTCTCTTTGAGTCCCAGTGGATGTGGATCAAGGCTGCTAATTTTATAAAGATGCATGCGAAGAACAATTTAGATTTGATCTTTTGTTCTCTGCTTCCCCGTCAGAACGATTGTTGCTATGCAACACCCCAACATATCCTTGCTCCTTTGGTGACAACGGCTTTCAGAGCGTTCACCTTCCACCCCCCACCCCCCTCCTCTTTCTTTCTTTCTTTTCTCTTCTTACTTTCTTCTTTTTTATGCCTTCACTCATCTCACTCTCTCTCTCTCTCACTCTTTTTCTCGCTCCTCAATTCCCTCGCTCTCTCTCTCTTTCCTCTGTCCCATGTCTCTTTTCTCTCATCTCACTCCTTTCTTCTCTTTTCTTCTTCTTCTTCTTCTTATTTTCTCTCTCTGTTTCTCAAGGCCTAACGGATGACATGGGCACCCAGTGGAAAATAAACACACACACACACACACACACACACACACACACACACACACACACACACACACACACACATCCCTAACAGTCTAACTGCCATACCTAACACATACATCTCAAATCTACCACAGTCTTCTCAAAGGTAGAGGCTCTGACACACACACACACACACACACACAGACACACAGAGACAGAGAGAGAGAGAGAGAGAGAGAGAGAGAGAGAGAGAGAGAGAGAGAGAGAGAGAGACTTGCGTATGCATTTTTTCATACTTCCTTTTTTTAAAACGTGGGCACTCATCACATTGGGCCTGTGATCGCTTGAACCACTTGAAACTGAATTACTCCCACTTCCAAAAAAGCCTTTCTTTAACACTGGCTACCTGCCATTGTGAAGTATGTGAAAGCTTGCCAATGTGCCAAATTTCAGACCATCTTGCACTGACAGGCTTTTTGAGGTAAAACAAAAACACTTGCCAAGTACTATGTGAGCACTTTAGTCACAACCCCAGCCTAACTTTTCCGCTGCCAATGGACAAATCTTCTTGTAATACAAAGCTCAGAAAATCAGTAGCATTGCCTCACTCCACTGGTGGTGTGTGTGTGTGTGTGTGTGTGTGTGTGTGTGTGTGTGTGTGTGTGTGTGTGTGTGTGTGTGTGTGTGTGTGTGTGTGCATGTGTGTGTGTACCTTACCTTTCACATCACACATCACACTCTCCATGCATTTGTCTTTTCAAAGATTTCCTCAATTGCATCTTCAAAGGGAATATTAAAGTAAGCAATGCATGTGAATCCAGAATGCAACCCCATGTTTGATCTATTGAAAGTCACACTACTACGCTCTCGTTCTTAAAATTTCTTTCTCATATCAGCCCAAAATCTACATAAATGTAAAAAAATTTATAATTTTATATTCAGTCAGCCATGACTCAGCTATTTACACCCAAAAAGCAGAGAGTCTGTTTGCCATAGGTTTACTGTTTGCCATAGGAGACTGTTCCAGGTGACCACAAGTGGTCACTGGCTTGACATCTTCCACCTGCCATAACTCAAATACAGTAATGTCCTTGAGATCGGACACAGTTCAGGTGTGACACTGAGCATTTAGTGTTTAGGTGTTTGAGTTCACCTCTTCCTTACATTTACATTTATTGTTGCCTATTTATTAATACTTTTAATTGATAGCACTTTTGTTAACAGTTACAGTAACACTTCCAAAAACCAATGCATCTATGCCCAAGCAGGTTTTCAACACATGGTTAAAATAAGTAAATCTAATGTCTCTCTCCCTATATATTCGTCAAGAGGATGTTTACACACACACACACACACACACACACACACTGTGTGTGTGTGTGTGTGTGTGTGTGTGTGTGTGTGTGTGTGTGTGTGTGTGTGTGTGTGTGTAAACATCCTCTTGACGAATCTCAGCCAAACTGATTACTTCTTACTGTAGGGGAACCAGTGCTGAGAAACCACTAATGACTTATTCCATATGGAAAGCATGCTTGCCTCAGATAAACCACAAATGTTAAGCTGAGTCACACGCACTTACATAAAACTCTCTCCACTGATACCCCTTGATTGACAGGTACAGTAGCAGAAACAATGCCACGCATCTGTTCTGCCTGTTTACACCTTTGTTTTTGTTTATCTCATATTTTTAATATGGACTTAGAATGCATACAAATGCTACCTCACATTACATCCATGCATATGTCGCCCTCTTAGTGATGCAGTCTCTGTGTCTCATTATGTGTGTGTGTTTGTGTGTTTGTGTGTGTGTGTGTGTGTGTGTGTGTGTGTGTGTGTGTGTGTGTGTGTGTGGTGTGTGTGTGTGTGTGTGTGTGTGTGTGTGTGTGTGTGTGTGTGTGTGTGTGTGTGTGTGTGTGTGTGTGAGCATGCGCGTGCACACACTCGAGTTCCTGTGGTACACTTGTTAAAAAATATCAACTGCTCCAGAGCGCCCAAGGACAAATTTCATTATGCTATTATATGCAGTCATGTGTCTCATATACACACCCTTTCTCTGCCCAGGTAATATTTTAATCCACAAATAACTGTCTGCTTTTCCCTTTCTCCTTCCACTTTACCCAGGGGAGAGGAGACAGAGACAAAGCCAAAGAGAGAGAGAGAGAGAGAGAGAGAGAGAGAGAGAGAGAGAGAGAGAGAGAGAGAAGGAGGGCAAAGAGAAAGTAATAGATTGAGAGGGAGAAGGAGAAAGAGAGAGGGAGCGTGTGAAAAAGAGAGAGAGCGAGGGAAAGTGCGAAGGCCCTCTTTAGTGCTTTGCTGTGTGTTTGTTAAAGAGAAGCCGTGTTGCTACGGACAACATGAACTCTGTGCAATGAATGGGGACTGGATGGAAACAGTGTTACATGGAGCTACAGGAGATCATTAAAGAGGGGAGGAAGGAAGGAAGGAAGGTAGGAAGAAGAAAGAAAGATAGAACGAAAGGAAAAGAAAATGAAGAGAAAATATAAATAAAGAGAAAGGTAAGAAATGAAAGATAGATAGTGTATAGTTAGATAGAAAAAGAGAGCGGTTAACAGATGGTGAGAATTCATTTGCAGAATAGGCTCTGACTACAGATCTCTCTCTCTCTCTCTCTCTCTCTCTCTCTCTCTCTCTCTCTCTCTCTCTCTCTCTCTCTCTCTGTCTTGTTCCTCTGAAGATGTTGCATTTGGTGTGTATTTCTCTCATGAAGAAAGTGTCTGGATGAATCAAATAGCTCAGATAAGGGCTTCATTTCGACAGCCCATTGTAGCTTTAATAGCAGCCATGATATGACTGCAACTGCAGGCCAGGCCTAATCGGACAAAAGTGTGCTTTGGAGAGGAAAAAAATAATAATTGGAAAGCCCCCTGAAATATGAAATCCAACAGCTACCACTTTGCTGAAATATTCCATTATTTGATGCACCAAGAAAAAAAAAAGAAAAAAAGAAAAAAACATGTCGTCGGATAGACTGTCTTAATTCATGAGTTTATGATCTGTTCCAGGATCAGTTTACGAGCAGTTCTTGGCACAAACGGCTGGAACACTACTGCGGAGCGAATGAGGACATTAAAGAAGAGTCCCCCCTGGGGATTAAAATGACTTTGACATTGACGTACTGTAAGGAAGAGTGAACTGCTTCAAATAACGAAGTAAGGATTAAAGAGTGGCCAAGTAGCGATCCATTTCGGCTAAAAAGGCTAAAACAATTATCCCGATAAAAGATTTAACGGTTAGGATTAGAGTGAAACTCTCATAGTGATGTTTAAAGAGCAGTTCTACATGTTAGGAAGGTTTCAAAAGAAATTGAAACCGAAACAAGAGTTTATAATAAGTCAGCTTAAAGGAGGGTAGAGACGGTGGAGTTTACTAAATGGTTAAGCTTAGACGGCAGCCCACAGTGAGGTCTGAAAGAGAGAGGGAAGAGCAGTGGAGTTGAAAAGAGGCGTTAATACGGAGCGGGACGAGAAATGTGTGCTAATCCGTTTACATGCTCCTGCGTCTGACGGACATGATCTTCTCCCTCTGCTGAGCTGAGGTTCAGCCGTGGAGTCAGTTAGTTCACCACACACACGCTCACACACACACACACACACACACACACACACACACACCCTCTGCGGAGTAAATTATTATCAGCCTCACTCCAAACACACACACATATACACACCTCTCTCTCTCTCTCTCTCTCTCTCTCTCTCTCTCTCTCTCTCTCTCTCTCTCTCTCTCTCACACTCTCTCTCTCACACACACACACACACACACACACACACACACACACACACACACATTTC
>JAODXP020000008.1:4882314-4884814 GCA_027497455.2 Sardinella longiceps | reverse complement strand
GTCTGTGTGTGTGTGAGTGTGTGTGCCGCTCTGTAGAATAAATAACTGCAGGTGATGACGCAGCAGAGGAATCATTAACGTCTCCATCAGATTGACATGACATATGTCATTCAGTTCTCTTTCTAAGGTGTGTGTGACTGTGTGTCTGTGACTGTGTGTGTGTGTGACACTGTGTGAGTGTGTGTCTGTGACTGGGTGTGCGTGAGACACTTTGTGTGTGTTCATGTGTGTGTGTGTGTGGATTTGAACTGATTGGACAGCATGTTGGCCTCCGTCCACAAGTGCTGTTGTCACTTCATCTGAGTGTTTTCCTTCGCCTACCCTAAGGAGTGTGAAATTACACTGCTGTGCCATATCCCACATGCACACACCCACACACACACACACACACACACACAAATGAATACACACAGAAATCTGCAGGCTGTTGGCTCTTCTGGAAGTCTGTCATTTAACCTCTCTCCATCTAAAGCAAAAAGAGGGGAGAGAAGGTTTGATTTTCATGTACTTCGCCATGGCATGATCTAAACAGGAAGCTTGATGAAACAATCTAGAAGAGACTCTTCACAGATTATAGTCACTTGCTAGCATTCAGCGCTACTTCAGCTTCCTGTGAGAAAATGTTCATATTTTGCAGAGTGAACCACTACAATATGATACTCCATTGTAGAGAGGTGCTGGGCTTCAGGCCTCAGTTAGTTGGTATTATTCTACTTAATTAATTTATTAGTAAATTCATTAATTACTGTACTTATGTTTTTAAGTAAATAGTGAATCACTCTTAGTTGAGGAGCGTAATTCTCTGACTCTGACACCTTTCATTGTTAGGAGAATATCTGCAGCATTTTATGATAACTTAACTAAATATTTTTGATCTGATGACAAAACTGTACATACAGTTTTTTTTGAGAAATCAAGAAAATTATAATGGATAAATCAGCTGTCATCAGGGGAAGACATGTCATATGTGCTTCACTTTTTATGAGTTGTACCAGCATGCAGAAATATAACTAAATAAATAATTTAAAAATAATATTTCATGTTTAAGTCATTGTTATATTGTATTGCAACATGATGGTCCACACACCATCATGTTGTTGCTTTTCGCTTGTTTGTTTTGTGTCTGTTTGTTGTTCTGCCACACTGTCTTAGCAGCCTTGACTGTGGGTCAAACATAATAGAGAAATGTTTTCATTGTCTAAGAAAAGATTAATTCACTGATTCAATGTTTGCATTAGCAGAAACCGTACTGCCAGTCTTGTCTGAGATATAGCATGTCTTTTCAGAGTTAAAGTGATGATGTAATGTCCTTGGATCTGTTATAAAACCAATAATGTTCTTTATGCTGAGAGAGGTTGCATATGCATCAGGCTAGGAATGTATAGGTGTATATTTATCAGAGGTTGTCTAAGAGTCTTTGTTTTTCAAAAGAGGTTATATCATTGGGTAAGAGAGATTGTCTATTTTCCAAAAAGAGGTCATCTCTAGAGTGAGGTTGTGTTTGTTAATTAAATAAGAGAAAAAAACTCTGTTAATACTAAGACAGGTGTTGTATTTGTTGGGTGAGAAATAGAGAGAGAGAGCAGGGGGAGAGTTAGTCTGTGTGATGGGCGAGTGAGGCTAGCTCTGTATTGAGCAAGAGAGGCTATGTCTTTGCTAGCTGTGGGAGCTAAGCCCTCTGCCTTATCTGGGCTTGTAGGGCTCAGGCGTGATCAAAGTCTCCAAGGGTTCCCTTTGATAGGTGCAGAGTCTGGGGAGGCCTGATGGAGAACATGCACATACTGTAGAGCTCCAGGACGGCATGGGGGCAGCAGCCAAAAGAAAAGAAAAGGAAAAAAAAACACCCCCCTACAAAACTAAAGGAAGCATGACTCATGGAATATTTGAATTTAGACCAAGAACAGGCAGCTCTGAACTTTCAATTAGGGCCAAACAATGAACACAGAGGTATCTTGAATTAGGACAAAAATTAAAACAAACAAACAAACAAACAAAAAAAACAGGCAGCTCTGATCTCTCAATTAGGACAAAAACAATACTCCTGCTACTACAAAACAACCCCTACAAACTAAAGAAAGAAAAAATGGGACGAGAAGCATCTGAACCAGACTGAAACATGTAACTCTGGATTCTCAATTAGGCCCAAATAATGCTGAGTGCAAACAGTTGTGATTCAGTAACTGAGCAAGCAAACAAGCATACTGTACTGTACTGGCCTTACCCTTAACTAAAGGATGATCCCCGACAAGGAAAATATGTAGGCAGTTGAAATGATTGACTATTTTTTCCCCGTGCCCTTGAGTATCCCCTTTACTGTCCTGAGACATTACAGACTGGCCTCTGCTTCAGGATTGGGTATGCATTAATTAAATGTGTGCTGTGAGACTGAATTTCCTTCATGGGAGTATAATACTAATATATACAGTACACTAATTTCTACAGTACACAAACATTATCTGTCTAAATTAGGACCAAACACACTCAGAGTATGTGTCAAAGT
>JAODXP020000008.1:4859814-4872314 GCA_027497455.2 Sardinella longiceps | reverse complement strand
CTTCCTGTTTCAATCTCCTCTTCCATATCTCTCCATCTCTCTCTCTCTCCCTCCCTCTCTCTCTCTCTCTCTCTCTCTCTCTCTCTCTCTCTCTCTCTCTCTCTCTCTCTCTCTCTCTCTCTGATGCAGGTCCCCCATCAGATGAGCACCCTGGCATTCTACCGCTACGAGCAGCCCATCGTGGACTACTGTCAGGCCCACCAACCCATGCGGCTCCACGTGGGCTACGAGGGACCCCCCCAGTGTTCCCCCCAGGGCATGGAACCTCTCGAGCAGCTCGGCGTCCCCCCCAACCACCCCCACCCCCACCCCCACCCTCACCCCCACTCTGGCACCGCCACCCTCCCACGCGACCGCAGCTCCATCCAGACGGTGGCGCTCCCCGCCATCCCACCCGTGGGTGCCCGCTCACCCCCTCCGCCGCTACGGTCCGGTCCGGGGGGAGGAGACACCCCCAGCGTCCACTACCCCACCACCGAGCGCCCGCCGTCCACCCTCACCTTCGGACGCTAGCGTGCGCCGCGGCACGGCATGGCTAGAGAGTGTTGACGGCGGTGGCGAGGGGTGGTGTGTGTGGGGAGCGAAGGCGAGGGAGGCCCAGGACGCTTGAAGCAGAAGCTGGTGGTGCTGCTGCTACTGCTACTGCTACTTCTAGGCGGGGTGAATTTTTCTTTTTCCCCCCATACAGACGGGATGGTAGCGCAACGCGCGGCAAAAGGGGAAAGGGGGTATTTTTTTCACAGACACAGGATTGGATCACAGATTTCATGTGATATATCACAGTGAGTTTATCACAGGCTGGATTATATCAAGTGGGATTATTTCAGAGGTGATCATCACAGACTTAACAAAAAAAGGAAAAAAAAAAGGATTTGATCTCGGACAGACGGCATGATCATAGACAGAACTCTGTCTCGGTCACTGTCCTCATTCAATCTGGGAGAATATAGCCTCCAGCGAATCCATCAAACGAACACACACACACACACACACACACACACACACACACACACACACACACACACACACACACAGAATACAGGAAATGGCTTCATCTGTGGGATTCAGAGGCCTATTCCTCTCACAGAGCATTGATGGGTCCTCAACCCTCTGATTTTAGTTCTCTTTCTTTTTAACAAAAAAAAAGAACATTCCCCCTCTCCCTCTCTCCCTCACTCACTCACTCACTCACTCACTCCCCCTGGAACTGCAGGCAGGGACGTGACACAGCGCGAATGCGACATGACGGTGCCTCAGATGTTACTTTGGTTGCCATGGTTGCAACAACGACCCCGCATCACACTGGCACCCCAGGATGGCGACTCCGAGGGCGGGATAATGGAATCTTACCGCCCGCTGTGAGGTGAATGAAACGATGAGACAAAATGCGCAATAAACAAGGTTTCTGGAGAAAGGTCGGAACAAAACACTCACACTGACAGACAGACAGATAGAGAGACAGAGAGAGAGAGAGAAAGAGAGAGAGAGAGAGAGAGAGACAGAGAGAGAGAGAGAGGAGGGATGGAGAGAAGTAAATTAATGTTTAGCTGAACTCAAAGGCTGCTTGCTGTTTCCCTCATTCTAAATGCAAGTCAGCACTCATAAACACTGTCATTATTTGATTAAAAAGAGCGATTTGATCAGGGATGATTGCAAGAAAGACGGAGTAAAAAAAAAAAAAAAAGTCAGTTTTTACTTTTTGTATTTTTCTTTTCTTCAACGTAATAAACTGATGTCTCACTTCTCAGCCGATGTACACGTGTACCAAAGATCAAGCTATTGTTTTAGATGTACATAATGTTCCTTTGATCTCGTGTTCTCTCTCTCTCTCTCCCATTTAGTCCGCCCTGCATGTACTCTGATGTCTCCTCGTTTCCACCCTTCGCCCTTCACCACCCCTGCTAGCCACCCACACACACACACACACACACACACACACACACACACACACACACACACACACACACACACACACACACACGCAGTCTGAGGACAACCTCACATACCCATCAGAGGAGAAGATTCCAGAAAGGCCTTTATTATCAAGTCCTCTTAGATTCTTCTGTTTGCCTTGTTAGGCTCAACTTAATGCAAATATTTTTCAAACAACATATTTTTTTTGGAGAGAACCACCTTATTTCCCCTGAAGGTGTGTTTGTGTGTGCGCGCGCTTGTGTGTGTGTGTGTGTGTGTGTGTGTGTGTGTGTGTGTGTGTGTGTGTCAGAGTTTTTTGGACATATCCTTCTCATTCTCAACTGCCTACACCAACGGTCCTGCTGAACACGACTCCAAAGTTGGGAGTCCCCCCCCCCCCCCCCCCGTGATCTCATCTCTCTCCAGCAACCCGACTCGAGAGGTGGAGCCCCTCTCAGTCCCACCCCCCCCCCCCCCCCCCCAACACTCTCTTTTTCTCTCTATCTCTCTCTCTGTCTGTTTCTTTCCACCCCTCCTGATGCATATGTAATGATCCAATGTGGTCTATGTGAAAGAGAGGGACCACCTGACCAGTGTGATATGGGTTGTTGCCTGTAGACCCAGATCCTTGTCATCCGCGGTGCCTGTGGCTTTGGACCTAACACCTTGAATGTGGACGTATTGTACGTGGCACATGGGCCAAAGGCTCTCGGCCTCTCAACTCTCTCTGTCTCTCTTTCTCTGACCCGGAGACCAACCCAGAAACATGTCCTTTTTGGGGACCCCTCCCCCTCCCTCCCAGCTCTCCGCCCGTTGTGGATTCGCATCACTTCTGTGCCGAGCACACACACACAAAAACATACACACACACACACACACATACACACACACACACACACACGGTCTACCCAACATCCTTTATTGCTTCAGTGACTGGTGTGTGCCAGATATGCTGCAAAGCTTCATGAGAAGGAGACTGTGGGTTAGGCCACTGCGCGCTGTGCTGTGCTGTGCGGGGGCGGATCAGACGACTGACAGTTCTGACCGCCTTGCCGGAGACGTTCATCGTCGGAGGAGGACGAAGAGAAGGAGGAGAAGCACGCTGAGAAACACATTGTGTTTGCTGACTAACGCAGACATGAGTGAAGAGAACACAGGTTTGATGTACATAGAGAGTAACAAGGGAGAGACTCTCATCTGTCTGTTTCCTGTGGACATGCTGGTGTTTGTGAGCAACAGGAAGTCTGACTCATAGGGATAAAACCCCACCACACCAACAGAGTTCAATATTTTTCTATCTGCCTTCTGCTACCATCAACACTCCCCAGTCCACACCCTTCTCCCCCAGATGACACTTCTCATTGGTTCACCGACCACACACCCCACCCCCCATAACCCCGCCCTCACCCCACCTCCAATCTGTACAAGCCTGAGGAAATTTCTCCTCCAATCAGGGTAAAGTAATTTCTCTTTTCCCTGCCCACCCTCCTTTCTGGCGTGCCATTATTGGGTGTTTTCCTAGGCTATAGGCCTCCATTGTGCACTGGCACCTGCCCATGTTGTGAGGTTCGTTTGTTAGTTTGATGTATTTGACCAGCTCGGCCTGTCCTGTTGACGATAATAGTCTGTCTTGTTCCATGAAATGTGGTAAAACAGATTATGTCATTTTCTCCACTGTTACAGATTACTTAGTCCCAACAGAATATTCTCTACTATGACAAATTACTTACCACAGTTCTAACAGAAGTTTATTCAGTTTAAGATGGCAAAAGAAAACCATTCAGTCACAGATTACTTCATAATTAGTAGTCGACACAGCCCTTTACATGAGACTGTTCATATAGTAGTTCAAGCTAAATTACCATAATCCCAACAAATGACTTGATATTTCTCCAGAGAACTGAAATCACTGTTACAGATTATTAACTAGAGTCTAAATGAAACCCTGTCTACTCACAGCAAATGATGTATTGCAGCCCCATCAGTTACAAGTGCAGTCACTGTTACAAGTTAGTCATTGTGCTTTTGACATTACTCTATTCATCGTTAAAGATTATTTATTGAGGTCCTAACAAATCTATTGAGATTACCGCAAATTATTGCGAGTCCAAGCAGAGCACCCTCTACATTTTGTACCAGCTTATCTTTAGAAGTTGCAATGCCACGAATTCACAACTATTCACAAGGGTGGGAAGTCATAGGATTTACCAATGTCAATGCCACTGTCAATTCTGCTCAACTCTTCAATTATTTACCAATCTCTTACAGTTTAGAAGGTCATCTACACAGGTTTTCACTATTAGCACATAGGCCCTTTGTAGCTACGTTGGTCATAACAGCATTTTAGACGGAGGTAAACCATGTTGTTGAACTATGTTATTTGCTTCAATTTCGCTTTCAGAAAAACTCATTGACCATAGTCAGGAAAACATGCTGGTGTTGATAAGTGGAATATGATTCTGGCAAATTGAAGCATTCGATTCTCAGTTCTAGTCGAATTCAACCTCTTACTATTCACTGTTGAAGGTTATTGACTGAAGTCAGAATGTGTTGTGTGGGTAGCTGTTGCCTGAGAGGAGCTCATCAGTAGTGTGCATTTGGGAGGGGTGAATGAGGAGCAAGGCCTTGAACAGCACCAGATACATTCAAGTCATGGGTTGTGTGTTGTGTTACCATGGCAACATCAGGGAGTAAACAATGTGTGTATTCTATGCCACAGACCATGGAGATGGTGTGTGTGTGTGTGTGTGTGTGTGTGTGTGTGTGTGTGTGTGTGTGTGTGTGTGTGTGTGTGTGTGTGTGTGTGTGGGAGAGATAGAGAGAGAGATTATTAGCCTTTCCAGATTTGTTGTGCTTACTGAGCCACTTCTGATTATCACTATGTGTTTGTGTGTGTGTGTGTGTGTGTGTGTGTGTGTGTGTGTGTGTGTGTGTGTGTGTGTGTGTGTGTGTGTGTGTGCCTCTGTGCGTGTGTGTGTCCGTGCGCCTATGTGTGCATATGTCAAACAGCTGTTGCCAATGAGTTCATGTCAGCTCTGTCACACACTCAGCACCCTGTCGTAGCCGTAGCCATCCATTCCAAACTGGGGGATGAATTTGTTGAGTGTTGGATTCCTCTAGTTGAGAGCCCAGATTTAATGATCCATTATGTAATGCCATATGAGCATGTGAGCTGAGCTGAGCCCAGGGCCCAGAGCCGTGCTGCACAGTAGGCAGAGGAATAATTATTCCTGCAGTTAAATCTCATTATGGATGGAGAAGTCCCACAGCAGTGGAGTGAGCTTACCACACCCCTCCCCACCACACACACACACACACACACACACACACACACACACAGAAGCAGTACACTAAGGTGTTCAGTTAATACACACACACACACACACACACACACATTTTTAATCGTCACACAATCACACACATATGGCGGCACAGTAAGTTCCTTCACACACACACACACACACACACACACACACACACACACACACATTAACACACACAGCTGTCATAAATGAACATTCATTGGTCAGTGGCTACTTGTGTGCCAGTGTATTTGTGTGGTTGTTATTAACAGTCTCTATTCCTGGTAGCAGAATTGTCATAGCACGCGCACACACACACACACACACACACACACACACACACACACACACACACACACACACACACACACAGACACACACACAGTCCTTGCCTAGGCCTCATACGCTGCTGTTGATGGTCTGTCCATGTGGCCGTGTTCCCATCACCAGCCTGTCTCCTCTGATTTCCAACTGCAGTCCACAGCGCTCTCTCTCTCTCTCTCTCTCTCTCTCTCTCTCTCTCTCTCTCTCTCTCTCTCTCTCTCTCTCTCTCTCTCTCTCTCTCTCTCTCTCTCATTGCATCTCGCGTGCTGCAGAAAAGGGAAAGCAATCAGAGCAGCCATGACTGTGCAACGATCCAGAAACATGCAGTATGGAAGGAGCCCTTTCTGTAGTGGAAATCTGACATGCCCCAGAACAAGCATGTGTTTCCGCACACTTTAGCTGCTTCTGTTTTCCCTCAGCAAGCTGTTTTCTGATCCCCTCCTCCTCCTCCTCCCCCTCTTCACTCTTCCTCTTCTATGCTGAGTAAAAGAGAGTCTAAATCAGGTCACGTTAGAGCTAAGAACGCATCTACTGTAAAATAAACTGTGTCGACCTCAAATAGATTCCATATCAGCTTATGTCAGTCATAAAAGGTTGTTCAAACTTGACTAGGCTAAAAGGGTGTCTGAACTAGTTTTTACAGCTGAGGAAGTATTATAATTAAACTGTGGGACGCTGGCTATAAGAGAGGAGTTAGGGCTCAAACCTCACTAGGTTAACAGGATGTCTGGGCCAGATTGTTGCAGAGCCAGATTGTTGAAGTGTTTGAAAAGACAGCGTCAGTGCTAAGATCTAATGAAGTGTATGAAAAGGTCCTCATTTATCCTGCTTCATACTGAAGGAATTGTGTACAATTACTGTAGCCAGACAAGCCTCTCAACCGCTCAATATTGCATTTCAGAAGAGTAGGCTTCTCAGTCAGGGTACTTTGCTAAGGCTCATCAAAAGTGCATTCACATTCACAATAAACATATTGACTTTGACTTTAAAACGTTGCCCTTTTGAATAAATCTCTTATATTTGTGGTAACCTTCCATTGAGCTACACGTAGGTTCACAGTGGGGTCAGTCTGTTTGTTAGTGATCTCAAACCTGTTTGGAAAAATCATACAGGCAGACAGAAAACTGCTTGTAAACAACAGTGTCTAATCCCCTGTGTTTGTGAGTGTGAACACACCTGATGATGTGAGTGAGGACTAGGCTACTGTGTGCCAGGTGGTGGTGGGACACACTGGTGGCGTGCCAGCTCATGCTTCTGGGGGAGGCTGACATGCTTTTTGACCAGAGGCTCAGCTTTGGCAGGGCTCTGTTTTACAGTCATCTTCACATATTCACACTTGTCTCTACACCAGTCTGCTTTTGAAAAACTCTTCACACAGTGTGCAGTGTTAACAAATCCACACCAGTGCAAATCAATTTGGTGCAAAGTGCTCTACAGCCACTACATAATTCACCCATAGGTGGCTTGCCCTGTAATTTCCAATGATTTCTCTTGCTGCAGTGCTACTTGAGCACTCCAAATGAAATGGAGTCATAGATAAAGCACTGCTACATGTCCCCTGTTTGATGAGGACTGCTTCACCAACAAACACATCTGAGATACATGTACTGTATGCTGCAATATGCTTCATTAATGTGCTATGGGGCCATGTGAAATAATGGATCAATTATTATTTCTGTCTCATCTCATGGTCACAGTAATCTATTGTAGTCCATGTGCTGACCCATGGCGTAGGCTTAAACTTCAAATATAATACAGAAAATAAATAAATATGACAGAATAGATTTTCCACTGAAATCATGAACTTTTTTTCAGGGGTATAATTCCATTCATTTTTGAAGTACAGCAAATTTGTATCTCCAGCTATTTGCATTCTGTTCAGTTTTAAAAGTAAATGTAATTTGCTGTATTTAAACAATTTTGGAGGTGGATGTTGACCGAGAGGCATTTATGAATATTAACCTACAGGAGGCAATGATTTAACACATGGTGTATTGAGGTAATGCAAAAGTATCCGCAGTTTAGCTCACACTGTCTGCTAATATGATGAACGTGTGAACTTTGCACGAACAAAACCTTTAAAAAAATACTGCGAAGCTAGTTTCTATTGGCAGAGAGAACTTGTAGTGAATTTGTGGGTGTATAAATTTGTTTATGTCTGTGTGTGGTAATATTGTAACAGATAGGAGGCAGGGGTGTGACAGCCCAAGCCGGCCGCTTCAAACAACCCACTCCACCAAACACACACACAAACACACACACACACACACACACACACACAACACACACACACACACACACACACTAGCCCATCACCCGTCTGCTTGGATTCAGGTTGTGTTTCCCACCTCCCTGTCTCCCATGGCTAATGGTCTGTCTGTGTGTCTGTTTGTCTGTCTATACGTGTGTGTGTGTGTGTGTGTGTGTGTGCGTGTGTGTGTTCGGGCTTAGAGTCCCGCTGGGAGCCGGCTTGCGCTTGAGGGAATGAAAGGCCCTGCGCTGCAGTGTGGAAGCCTTTCATATCCCGCGCCGCAGCACAGAGAGAGCAGCCATATGCCATATGCATCTCCAGAGGGGGCCAGGAAACACACACACACACACACACACACACACACACACACACACACACACACACACACACATCAGATAGAAAGTTTAATGTACACGTCTATAACAATAGCTAATGGTAGTAAACAATGCAGAAAAGAATACATAACAGAACATCAAAACCTTCTCAAAGCTTGGCATACATCAAGCTCACACGCACACACACACACACACACACACACACACACACACACACACAGTGCGTTCACATTTATACAGATGGTGTATGAGATCCGATTACACAAATATACATTTAGTCTGTATATGACACCACTGGTCACACCACACACACACACAAACACACACCTGCCACTGATGTCTTCAGTATCCTTTCCTAGCCTCAGTAAACAGAGAGCATCCTTATCTCCATGGCTGCACATTGCTTTGGGAGGGAATGGTGCCTACAAAGCTGTGTTCACCCTGCAGGGGGCAACATCTGCTCCTTTCACACACACACACACACACACACACACACACACACACACACACACACACACACACACACAAACATTCATGAACAAGGATGGCCAAAACCCTCCCTCACACACATACACACAATATCCAGACACAAATGGATGTACAACCACAGAAATACACATACAAAACACACACACATACACACACACACACACACACACACACACACACACACACACACACACACACACACACACACACTACTAGTTCAGTCAAGGTCAAGCACAGTCTCTGGGCATCACATCAGTGCCTGGTGAATCTACCGGCAAAAGCCTTCCTCTCTACATCTCCATGACTCAGTTCATGAAAATAGTCAGAATTAGGACAATAAACACACCAAATCTCTCTCTCTCTCTCTCTCTCTCTCTCTCTCTCTCTCTCTCTCTCTCTCACACACACACGCACACACACACACACACACACACACACACACACACACACACAAAGACCTTACTGTAAGTTATTCTCTTTGTCCTGATTTACTATGTATGACTACTGTCACAGAAGCAGTGTGACAGAACTGACATGTGCTTGTGTGTTTGTGCTCACGTGTGTGTGTGTGTGTGTGTGTGTGTCCATTTTGGTGATTGTGTCATTGTGCAGATGCAGCCAGTGTCAGTCATATGGCCAATCTCCCGTAGACTTGTGGCAGTGCTTGTCACTCACCAAGCCTGTCTACCGTAGTCTGTTTCCATATTATACCCTGGTGATGTTTGGTCAGTTGGCTTTGAGACCTCGGCACAGTAGTTTTGTGTGTGTGTGTGTGTGTGTGTGTGTGTGTGTGTGTGTGTGTGTGTGTGTCTGTGTGTGTGTGTGTGTGTTTGGAATGGCGGACTCAGTTTTAAAAGTCTCTGGTGCAATAGCTCCTCATCAGTCCTATCCAGACACGCCTAAGGGAAGGTATTTAATTGACTGATGAGCAAGTTTAATTCTCTGCAAATAATACATCACAATGTCAAGTCATGTTGAAATATTAATTCAGTATGGAGTATCCTAAAATATTCAATCTGACTAGTTCTCGGCACACAATCCTTCCATAGATCAAAAGAGTAGGCTTCATTTCAAAACCAGCTCTCACCTGACTAGTATAAAAACTGGATGTTAAAGAATATCATTTATCTGCAGTGGGTTTTAATGACAAAGTCCAGTTTCAAGGTTTTTTTTTCCAGTTTTTATAAAAATTTAACCACTTTAATGTCATTGAAAGCTCAGACGCAATGCAGTGGATAGCAATATTTAAATCTTTCATGTGCGTCATTCATGGACGTCAGCAGCTCCCTAACTATCCACCAACACCCCCGCGCCCCCACCACAAACACCCACCCATCCAGCCCTACCCATCCATCCACCCACCTCACCCCCACCCAAGGGTCCATCAGATGCCCCCCGACCCCCCCATGAACCCTCGTCTTGCCCCACTGGGTCAGAGGGCTTCGTTTGTCAAATGTAAATATGCGCTGCATTAGTTAATCCCTCAGTTGAATGGTTGTTTGTTTTGTTTGTTTGTTTGTTTGTTTGTTTTATTTTTTATTTTATTTTCGTTTCTTTTTCTGTATTCAAATCAAATGCAATTTTGTGAAGGCCTGGTCCAAATATGAAATATGGCTCTTACTGAGTATATTATTGTCAGAAAAATGTTTTGTAAAAATTTTGATGCTGAAATCAGAAATAAAGTAATTTAAATATCTGACTTGTGGTCTGGAGAGTCTTCACTTCCCAGTCTGAAGAAACACAAATACACACGCATGCGTGTGTCTACACACACACACACACACACACACACACACACACACACACACACACACTTAATTTACTCAGCTGCAGTCATTGATAATCATGCTATACTTTTTGTCCAATTCAGCAAGACTTCCATGTTCCACTAGTTTCCTAGCCTGACATAGCCCGACCATAATACTGCTGTTCATCCGTATTCATGGTCTGGGGGTTCTTTAACCTGACGCGATTATACTGCGGAGGGGAGGGCATTCACTTCTGGTTTGAAACGATTGGACAGCTCGTCTAATCAGCTTTGCTTATTGGCCGGTAGACTCTCTACCGATGTAAACACGCCCCAGAGGACCGTTCCCAGACCATGGATACGGATGAACATTCGTATTATGGGCGGGCTATGTCAGGCTACTAGTTTCCTGCCAAGTGTTTATACTTCCACGATAAACAATCCAACTGTGTTCTGCTAACAAAGTGGTTCAAATCAAATATATAACCATACATTCCAACCAGTCCACAATGTTCTGTCAAGGGATACACAGATAGGGAGTGATTGATTTCTTGCTCAAGTATTAATAACCTGGAAAGAAGACTTTGATTATGCTTTTGTGAAAGGAGTGACATACACACTTTGATCTGATCAAGCCAGACTGTGTTCCAGTAGAGTTGTATATCACAGAGAATATCTTTGCTTCCTCTAATGAAGGTGTCGACAGATGCACCTCAGTGAAATATGCAAGTTGGGATACTGCACAGCCATTAAACTCAACTGCAGAGAATTGTCTACTTTGTTTCACCAGCTGATGCTATCTTCCTACCCCTGTGTTGAATATGTTAATTTTAGTGGGCAATACATGACCATATCTGACTTTGATGTCATTTATAATGTGTATAGCCTAGCATACAGCCACTTCACCAGTTCTTGTGTTAAATGGACCAAGGCTGCCGGTCTGCCACCAGTGCATTCTCAGTCAATTCCTCAGAGCACCCACACTAAAGATCCTCCCATTAGCATGTGTCAATCAATCAGCTCTCTGGATGGGGGAGAGTAGATGGATGTGTGGTGGATAGTGACAGTTAGGGTGGACAAGCATAGTTAGAGAGGCTGTGTGTACAAGGATTAGAGCATATAGAATGAAGAATGTGTGTGAGGATGGAGGCCATTGGTGTGGATGTATGTGGGAATGGTAATCTATGCATGGGTAAGGGACATATGTGCTGAATATGTTGAGGTATAGGGTGTTTAAGGTGGATGTGTGGGATATGGGGTATTTAAAGTGGATGAATGGGCATTTAAGGTGGATGAGTGGAGGTATAGGGTATTTAAGGTGATGTGTTGAGGACGGTAAAGAGCTTTAGGGTGGATGTGTGGGATATGGGGCATTTAAGGTAGATGAATGGGGGTGTACAGTGTTTAAGGTGGATGAGTGGAGGTACAGAGCTTTAGGGTGGATGTGTGGGATATGGGGTATTTAAAGTGGATGAATGGGGGTGTAGAGTATTTAAGGTGGATGAGTGGAGGTATAAGGTATTTAAGGTGGATGTGTTGAGGTATAGAGCTTTAGGGTGGATGTGTAGGATATGGGGTTTTTAAGGTAGGTGAATGGGGGTATAGAGTGTTTACGGGAGATGAATGGGGGTGTACAGTGTTTAAGGACCCCACAGTCCCACCCAGCTGAGCACTACTACCAGAGAGGGTTGAAGCTCAGTATTCCATGATCTTTGCTACTACTGTATGGGGGCTTAAGATCAGGGCCAGTTCTAGCCTTTTTGCTGCCATAGGCCACATGTGAGTTGTGCCCCTCTTTTCTAGAAATACAAGAAGAAAAATGAAGAAAAAAAGTAATAAATGTATTTTGATGCCCCCCTGATATTTGGTGCTCTTGGCGATCGCCTAGTTCATCTATGCCCTGCATAAGATCCACCAATGTCCAACCCTCGGAGATCTAAACTGGAGGAGAAGAGTTTACTGTTAGCCTGGCGACGCCATACTATGTACTTCCGCCCAAAGATTTTGACTCGTACAGTAGTCTGGCCCAAGACGCCTAGCTCGGTTCGTGTATGGTTTAGCCAATCAGCACACAGTTTAGAGCGATGTCTCAGAACTTGCAGCAGCTTGTAGTTAAACAGCATGGGAGTGTGTTGGTT
>JAODXP020000008.1:4839814-4852314 GCA_027497455.2 Sardinella longiceps | reverse complement strand
CATATTTTTTTTCCTGGCTCTACAAGAACATGCTAATGATATCTGATAGCAAAATTAGCAATGTCATGCTGTAGTTTTTTTTTTTTTTTTTCAGTTGAAGCGGTTTCCTACCCCCCATCCAGAACTACACAGTACACACCGTGGATGGCTGATGGGAATCAAACTTTTCAAGCATTTATCCACCTTTCATATGACTACTGTATCTCATCCAAATTAACACCAAACTAATTATCTGATAAAAAGAATACCTCAAACTGGCAAAAAGTTGCCTAGAGTCCCTTTAAACTGAAATCAGTTCCTGATAATAATAATAAAAAAATAACAATCTGGTAATAATAAAATGATGGCTTAAGTCCATGGTCTCCACTGCACTGTAAAAGCAAGAGAGCCTTTTCTGAGAGACAGATTGAGGATTGAGAGTCGAGGTGCGACTGTGGCCCAAAGGTGGCCCGCATCTAGTGCTGGTAGTGCAGATGAATCCTACACTCACTCACTCCTCTGCTGTGTCCGGGCGGCCGGCCGGCTGGCTGGCTGGCCGAGGTCCAGCAGATGGCAGTTCAGCCCGGTCCACTTGACATGTTTGACACGGTGGAAAGAGAAGAGGCGTCAGGAAACTGAGTCATGCACTGCCATCAGGCTCTCCGCTCTCTCTCTCTCTCTCAAATACACACACACACGCGCACACACACACAAACACACTCCACTGAGCAGCTAAGAGCGGAGACTGCCAGAGGAGGAGACTGACATCTGAACACTTCAGCTCACACACTCACCCACGCTAACACACACACACACACACACACACACACACACACACACACACACACACACACTAAGACTTTCAGACATACTCATCTATTTCTCTCTTCTATTTCTCTCTTGCTCCCTATTTCCTTTTTCTCTTGTTTTCTCTGACACCCACGCAAATTCTCACACACGTGACATGGAATACTTCAAACACACATATACACAAACATACACACAGATATTACTGTAAGACAGACAGAGAGAGAGAGAGAGAGAGAGAGAGAGAAAGAGAGATATATAGCACACAAACTACCTAAACAAATAACCACTGGCAACAATATCCTTGCTTTCTCCTTTAGTCGACTTCAAATGATCTACTGTATTTCCCCAGTGGCACATTATACACTGGCATGTTTATCCTTTACTTGACTGTTGAAATGGTCCTTTATGGCCTTGTTTGTGTGTCTGTAAAAATAGATAGCTGGGAGAAACCAATTCTCAATTCAAGTCGCTTTCACATCATCCCTGCATGAATTAATAAATAGATTGAATAAACAAACCTGAAGAAGAAAAGATAAAAAAGAAAGAAAAAATAATCGAATCTGTTTTCAAATCTGTCATTGGACATGCCATACAATCCTTATCTGTCTGATTCTTTTACAAGGGCATGGATTTTTACACTAAGTGAATCAATTGCATAAAATTCCTATAATTTGTGCACAATTAGCTTTGCCAAGCACAATTCCACTTGATTTTCATCTCTCTTCGGTGCCCAATCTGGGATCTGTCCCTTTGAGCTTGATTTCTCTGGCCAATCAGGGAACAGAGAGAGGTGTTGTGAATGTAGCGCAAAAAAAACTACAGGCTATCAGTCAAGGGCTGATCTTTTTCATTTTCAGTTCTAACACCTCCAGCAAGCAATGCTTTTTTTTTTTTCCAATAACCAAATTTCCAGACCCTCTGTATGAAGCAAAGTGCAGAACAAGGGGCTGGTTACCACCAGGCAAATTTAGGATGAGAGCTGTGAATTAAAGTACATAACAAATTAAACATAAAAAATGAATAGATGGAATTTAATTGGATTGAAATAAATTAATTGTTGTGTGTATATATATATGTGTGTGTGTGTGTGTGTGTGTGTGTGTGTGTGTGTGTGTGTGTGTGTGTGTGTGTGTGTGTGTGAATCCTGGATTCGGCATGCTCCCTCTCAGCAGTAGGAGAACAGCAGCAGAACCCGTGAATGAATTCTCTGCACGATCCACCTGCATTCCAGTCTCTCTCTCTCTCTCTCTCTCTCTCTCTCTCTCTCTCTGCCTTCCTGTGGTCTAATTGCAGGATCAGTGTCTTAATTAGCATCTGTAATCATTCGACTAAATTACTGCTCTTCCCTCTCATTACCTGAAGTGCTGGTGTCACAATAATTTCTGCCACCACCCACCAATCTCTATTGCCAACGTTGGTGCACAGCGCAGCCAGCCAAATCTGCCCAATGGAACCAAAGCACCCAGGAGGAACCGGACCAACCCAATGGAGATGAACCAGGCCAGAGGAACCAAACCTGCCAGGAGGAACAGGAACTGCTCACTGGAGATAGACCAGCCCAGAGGGACTGAACCAGTCTAATGGAGCTGAACTAGCCAGGAACTGCCCAGCTGAACCAGGCCAAAGGAACTGGACCAGCCTGATGGAACGGAACCTGTCCAATGGAACCAAACCATTCTAATGAAAGTAAATCAGTGTAAAAGGGCTAATACAGTCCAATTGAACCAAACGGACCCAATGGAGCTTAACTTTCCCAGTGAACCCAAACCCTTGGAATAAAAAAGTCAGCCCTTTGTAGTTGGAGATAGATAGGCAGCTAGCAAACCAGGCAGCCAGCCAGCCAACTAAATCCAGCCAGGAGGAACCCAATTAAAGAAGTTCTCAAAGAGATTAGAATTTCCATGTGAAAGCATTTGACCCTGGGCTCTAAGCAGAATGACGTGGCTAAGTACACTGAACAAACCACATAATTGGTGAAAACAGCAGGATCCAAATCAAATCGAATTGCACTCTAATTGTGATATGATTATATGATTGGTTCTGAATCATTCATCACATGGCCTTGTAAATACATGTATGTAGCTGGATATTTATGAAAACAGATATGAACAGATTTGCCCTTCTCCATTATTCCATAAAATGCAGCTATCAAAAACACACTAAGCAAAATAGGTACATAATCACTGAAGAAAGAGTTTTCTGAAATCACCACTTTGGCCAGACTTTTCAAAAGGAGCTGGTTTCAGTGACTGCAACCACCATTTACATGTGGGGTATGTGTGTGTGTGTGTGTGTGTGTGTGTGTGTGTGTGTGTGTGTGTGTGTGTGTGTGTGTGTGTGTGTGTGTGTGTGTGTGTGTGTGTGTGTGTGTGTGTGTGTGTGTGTGTGTGTGTGTGTGTGTTACATGGGGTCTCTAAAGAGAGTTATCTGTTACTTTATGATTAATCAATGGAAAATTCCTGTATCCCCCATCCCTTTCTATCTGTCTCTGACAGAAACCAGGAAGACAAAACCTGTTCCAATGGTTCCAAAGAACAATCTGAAAATGGCATCTCATTTGCAGCCCATCTTCTGTTCATTTTGTGTGCTCTTCGTTTGCATGCTTAGTGACTCACAGGCTAAAAAAGGGGCACAACTCAGGCTAATTAAACTCATTAATGGACTGGGTTAACTCTACTTCTGCAGTTGTCTCTTTTCTGTGAAGGTGGAGGAGTGGGTTGTGTTTCTATTTTCTCTCTCACACACATTGCTGCTCTCTCTCTCTCTCTCTCTCTCTCTCTCTCTCTCTCTCTCTCTCTCTCTCTTGGTTAGAATTCAACACAAATAAATAAAAACTATTGCCAGTGCAAGTTTGTGACAAGCACAAAAAAAGATGCATAGGATACACTAAATCAACTCCCCTCATTACTTGTTGCCATGACACTTAAATACCCAACATCATCAACGGTATCATCATTTCTCAAGTTCCCCATGTTCCAGGCCCCCAGCACTGTCAGAATGATAACTATAATGACAGCTATAAACAAACAGCATCTGCAACAAGCTCGCACAGATACTACCAGGGATAAGAAACCTGTCTCAGACACTTGTCCATCCTGATTGGCTGTCAGTGTTTTGGTCATACAATCAATTCTGAAGTGTTGACAAATTACATTGTTCTTCATGGCAGGACAGTTAGGCCAATATGTTGAGGAAAAACAACATTTTAAAGTGCTAACATGGTATTAAAACCATCGATTTTCTATTGGCAGAGTGGATGGGCTTTCAGGAGATTTTGAATGATCCTCTTGGATGGAATAGCTGGATCAGCGTCTAACAGTCACAAAGAAAAAGGGCATAACCGGAATCAAAAGGAAAGGGGAGAGAACAATGTTCTGCGTGCGCCATAGCGTGACTGAAGTATTGCACGTCACTGATGCTCAATAGGCAGGAAATAGATTTGATTGGGAAAGGAAACAGTTCTCTTTAACCACCAATTTGCCTCTTTTATTGCACCCGTGCCGCCGGAAATCTTTTCTCTAGAGGAACAAAGGGCAGGTTAAGATGTAAGACCTAGGGCAGAGTTTAGCCACTGGCTATGGCTGGCAAACTACAAATTGTTGGAGTAGTCCTGCACATGGCACATGGTCTTTCCTGAACTTTTCAGAAGACATTATATCTCACCTGCTTACCTTCCTCTTCCATCTGCTCCACTGGCTGAAGTAGGTTGGAGCATCTCCAACTAGTGCAGAAATACTGTACACACTAGGGCATCTCTAAGGGATTTCACAATGAAGATTGAATTTATTGGAGTGAAAAAGTGAAGAAAAAAGTTTAGTCTAGGATTTGTGAGTAAATGCAGATGGGAATGGTTCAGAGTAGCTACTGTAGATATGCAGGGTAGAGCATCTGATAAAACTAACTGGAACAGAAAAAAGGTTGGCAGATAAAGTAGATTAGAGGTTTTGTGAGTAAATGCCTGAAGTACATTAGAGGATATCTGAATAACTGAGTTACAGAATTTGAGTAACTGAATAAAGGAGATAAGAGAGTATCTGGACTGAGCACATTAGAGGATTTGTGAGTAGGCCTACATGCTGAAAGGATGCTAGAGGATTTATGAGTAACTGCAAGATACAGCATTTCAGTAACTGAACCAAGCAGATACTATAACAGGACCGTTAATTAACTGGCTAAAGTGCATTAGTGACTTGACATGCCAGACTATACCATCAAAATGCATGACAGAAAAACCATCAGACTAAATCCAAGCGCTGGAATTAGTGGTTGTCTTCAAGTGCCTCTGCACATATACAGTAGGTAGCCAAGTAAGATACTGATTGTAAATGTTTAGGCAACTCTCTGCAAGGTTAGAGTAGTTTGATTGATCTGACCTAACTTGGCGATTGAGGTCTTATGGTTCATTTGAAGATGTACTAGCATAACCAGTTGCTACCGCTAGAGTATGTCTTGGACTAATACTTTAGAGGATTTGTAAGTAAATGCTGAAAGTGCTTTAGGGTATATTTAGCTGTATTGGGAAATAAGAGGACTACTGATTAACTGGATAAAGTACTTTAGAGGATTTGTGAGTAAATGCTGAGAGTCCATTAAAGTAACTGCAGCACCAGCGTCTACAATACATTAGAGGATTTCACAGTAACTGGATGAAGGTGATGACAGAGACTTTAAGCAACTGCATATGATTAGTCATTTCATTCAATATACTATAATTTTCTTTTCAGGTAAATTTGGGACACTTGCAATAGGGTTAATGTTATCTCACATCCTTATCCAATTCAAACAACAAAGAAGTCCCTATGTATTAGTCTTGCCAAAGACATTTCACAGTAGGCTATTATAACCTAAAAGTAATATGTGTTAACGGTAGCCCATGTACCCTGACACTACTCTTCTATCTATCCATCCCATCCCGTCCCATCCCAGTTTTCCTTGCGTTTTTTTTTTTTTTTTTTTTTTTTCTCGGGACACTTATGCTTACTGTTGGAAATCCTTGGGAAAATCTGTACTGGTTGGCTTGAGTAAAAAGAATTTGCAGTGAAACGGACAATTGCTTGCTCTAGTGTGCATTGAAACAGTGTTGCAAACAGTGGTGAAATACTATTTAACTCCTTCATTTTTCTCCATGGAGTGTATGTGTGTGTGAGTGAGTGTGTGTGTGTGTGTGAGTGAGTGAGTGTGTGTGTGTGTGTGTGTGTGTGTGTGTGTGTGTGTGTGTGTGTGTGTGTGTGTGTGTGTGTGTGTGTGTGTGTGTGTGTGTGTGTTACCTTTGCTTTTCAACTTTTCACCACTCTCATGGCATTGGTTAATTAGGAGCAGAGTGTTAATTACTCTAGGTGAGGAGGGACTGGGCCTGGTTTGAGTAAGAGTGTGTGTGTGTGTGTGTGTGTGTGTGTGTGTGTGTGTGTGTGTGTGTGTGTGTGTCCTTTAGACATCGGTTTGGTTTATGGATCTGCATATGATCATGGAAATGTGTGTGTGTGTGCGTGTGTGTGTGTGTGTGTGTGTATGCAAGGTGTGTGAGGGTGTGTGTGTCCGTGTGTGTGTGTGTGTGTGTGTGTGTGTGTGTGTGTGTGTGTGTGTGTGTCTGTGTCTGTGTGTGTGCCTGTGCGTGTGCATGTACATGTGTGTATTCACTAGTACTCTCAAAGACAAGTACCCCATTTCCCCATGGTCTTGAGCGATGTGAATGCAGACAAACACAACCTAATGGAGTTCATTGTGGGGACAGCTGAGCAGCACACACGGCTTGTGAGGAAACGCCACTTCAAAGCGTCTCTCAACTGCATCTCCGAATGCCTCACATTCCTCACCTGGCTCGCTCGGACTGTTCCAGACAAGCCCCACAAGCCCCCGCATCAGACAAACCAGACAGCCAGGGAGGAGAAATTTGCATTCACTCACCGGCAGGCCGAGGACATTTTCAGTGAGTTTAGCTTAGAGCTGCTGAAAAAGAGAGATCGGAGGTGAATGTGTGTGTGTGTGGGTGTGTAAGAGAGAGTTCATTTGCTGTGTTTGTGTGTGTGTGTGTGTGTGTGTGTGTGTGTGTGTGTGACTTCATTTACTGCATATATGGTAATGGAAGAAATCATGGTTGACTGGGTTTGATGTCAAAGCTTTGACTCATGGGGGTGTTAAGATTGTTTGCAAACAGACTTATCATGCAAAGACACAATCATAATGCAGTCGTTTCATACGCACACTGTTATTGTGCAGAGATTCTCTGCTTATGCAGTTGTCACTGAGCATTCATTTGCACACGCAGTTGTAATGCAGTGACTCAGTGAGCTGTTCTGTTATCATGCATGCAAAGGGTTCCCTGCTTCTGAAACCATTTAAAGGGACACCAGACAGGATTTCTAGGTTAATTGACTAGCTTCCTGGTCATTTTTATGGTTCAATGACTCATTAAAGGGCAACTAATGACTCTTTCATCCCTGCCTATACTGTTTCTCGGGCGGATGTACAGCACTTACAAGATGCCCTGCATCAACACCCGCAGAATAAATTTAAAGGCACTCACACATGACCTTTACGGGAATCATTACCTTGAATGATTATCATGATTGCCTTCTCAGTCAATAGGAATAAATAATCAAAAATCATTGTTGCTGAGTCCTACTCTTTGGTTTGTAAATTAATCCATATGTATTGGTGGGAATGTAGGACATTGGTGTAATTTCCACAAAAGCTGGCTGGGCTACTTCCTTACAGACTAGACCCAGGGTTGACCGGAGCACTCAAAGATTTTTTAAAACTTTCCTTTATTGAGGTGCAGTAACATCGACTAACGTTTCGACGCAGTGCGTCTTCCTCAGAGTATTGGTGTAATTTACCAAAAAAATGCTGTCTATAGAGGGAGCTCCCTAGTTATCCAATATCACAGACTTGGCTGGTATACCTTTAACACAACTAGACAACATCTAACTAGAAAACCTCAACAATAAAAATGAGACTAAAGTGAATGTAACTTATCAAAATTCAGTGTAAGTGCAACTAGACGAAAAACCTATTTTCAAATTAGTTAAACAGGTTTGGCACTGGGTTTCCAATCCTAACTAATTCCCTGTGGTCTAGAGGAGTTCTGCTTGACTCTGACAGGTGAATAACTGACGGATTAGACCGTTTATAGCAGTTCAAATAACATGACTGGTGCCATGGGACCCAATGAGCCAGCAGTCACATCAAAAAACTGTCATCTCCGATCTTAGAGACTGTACAGAGGCGGTTGGCGGTTAGTCAATCTGGTGGTTGTAGGGAGCCATGATATTCCTCTACTCTGGATATTGTACAAATTGTATCAAATAGTTACATAGTGTTTACAATAGACAGCCATTGGCTCTTGCTGCTCTGGCCATTGAAGCCACTCCTCTCCTCTTTTCCACGCTACTGCACTGTATTCAAGAGAGTAGCACAAGGGACAGTAGTGCCAAGTCAGCTGTTTGGTTGTGGAAAATGATATTGTCAAAAGACATTATCATGTCTGACCTATACAATGTAGAGACTGCCTTAGGATGCAGTTTGCCTGTAAAAAATAAATAAAAATAAAATATCTGACGCATACTGTACAGTAATTGTAACCGCATGCTGAGATGGGCCTGTTTACTGAATGCTTATGATGCATTATTGAATGCTTTGTTGAAATGATGTTTTTATCTCATATCATCCCATTTAAAAAGTAGACCTTGCAAGCATATAATTGGGCCATGTTTTTTCTGCACTAGTTACTGCTGATTATAGTTCATTTTTTAAATGATTGCTTACGCACTAAATACCCCCAAAATAATTGAGATCCAAATAAAAGTACTATTTTTAAACTAATACAATGCTTTCCAAAAACCTCCCTCTCTGTCCCAATTCCCCAATGTCTTTGTTGCTGTCCGTGGTCCTGAAACTCTCACATAGCGCATGATTACATGTAATAGTTACTCCATTTCTGTTATATTATTTAACATACACACTAGAATACTAAAAAACATTATTTTACTAGGAGCTAAAACTGCTTTCCCTCTTCATGCTCTCAATGGTCCCTAAAGTCCTCCCCCCTTGTCATCATTAAGGATTTCAGAGTGTTGATTCAGCAGATTTTAAAACATGTCCTGATCTTCTCCAGCCCTGTCAGCAGTAGGCTGGCTGTAGAACATAGTCTGTGCTATTTTTTTTTTTTTTTTTTTTTTTACAGTAAGCTGCCATGATTCCCACTTGTTACATACAATGCTCAAAGTGCTTCTGACAGCTCACTGATTGGGCAGTGGTCTCAGAAGCAGGCTCATAGCCTCTTTCCCCCCTAACCCCACTGTTCCCACTGCAGTTTTTCACCGCCCATCAGTAGACTGCTCCCAATGAGACCTATTTCCTTTTTGTTTTCTAGGGAGAACTTTGAAGGCCTTTTCTGCTGCTGTTTCTTCCAGTAATGCCAGAGATTTCCGAAGCTCTTCTCTACTGAGTATTTCCAGACCTGTAATTCAAAGGAGACCTCAGCAGTTAGATATGAGGTCTAGTACTGTAGCCATCAGTGTGTGTGTGTGTGTGTGTGTGTGTGTGTGTGTGTGTGTGTGTGTGTGTGTGTGTGTGTGTGTGTGTGTGTGTGTGTGTGTGTGTGTGTGTGAAAGTTATTGGCAGCACTGAAATGCAACCCTCAGATCTGTTACCAATCACCATTCAGTATTCTGAAGCCCCTTTTGATGTGATTCAAATTCCAGACTCCGCAAAAGCTTTCATGTTGGCTACTGGCTTGCCACTAAACACGATCATGAAGCCATGCCAGCATTAGGCATGCGTCCCCAATTCCCACACCTTTTCAGCCATAGTAACTCTGTGTGTGTGTGTGTGTGTGTGTGTGTGTGTGTGTGTGTGTGTGTGTGTGTGTGTGTGTGTGTGTGTGTGTGTGTGTGTGTGTGTGTGTTCATGAGGCCTGCAGACCAGCCACTGTACTGGCAGGGGACTGAACCAGAGAGCCAGACAGAGAGAGACATTTCCAGCCATCTCAAAAACCGATTCATTCTTCTTGCTATTGTGGATTTGCATGTGAATGGCCTCCTGTTTAGCAGACTTGCTTGGATTAGAACCCATTTCGGGGCCATTTTGCCACCTATGACACCATGTTTTGTACCAGAGGTCATAATACAGGTCCAATTTTCTTTTAGTGTCTCTTTGAAAGTGTCAACTTAGCAGTGTATCGCCGGGCCCAGTGAAAGCAGTGACAGGTGTGACTGGAGCTCCATCTATGCAGCAAGATGAATACCATCATAGATTTTCTTATGGAAATGTGGAGATGGTCTATGATGGAAATGCAGAGATGGTCTATGAGACAGGAGCATATGCATTAAATGGGAAAACGGCTCCAATAAATCAAGTAGAAAAGAGACACAAAATCAGACACACACCATAGTCGTCATTCTAGCTTCAGCTTCAGAGAGTGATGAATGTCCACGTGGTGGCTATAGAGAGTGTGTGTGTGTGTGTGTGTGTGTGTGTGTGTGTGTGTGTGTGTGTGTGTGTGTGTGTGTGTGTGTGTGTGTGTGTGTGTGTGTCATGCATAGCTTTCTCTCCTATCTCTGTTGAAGAAACACCTCTTTGTGTGATGATGAATACACACTTATGCACAAACACACACTCTCTCTCTCCTTCACAGACACAGACACAAACGCACAAATGCCCCTACTGCTACACATTAAAATACTCACTTCTTAAACTGTTCTCAGATGCTTTCTCCTAATAATTCACTTATCATCTTTCTATTTTCTATCTGTACACTTTAACTTTTAATGAATGTATGCATTTATTCATATTATTCTTGCCGTATTTTATTTTTGGACAATACATTGAAATTCCTTTGTGTATGAAATGTGCTATATTAAACTTGCCTTGCTTTGCTTTAGGAGGAAAAAAGAAAGAAAAAAACAAAGATAAAACTGTAGGAGAGATACCAAAATCATGCAACAGAAATGGGCCACAACAGTCACCGTGGGGGGATAACGTGACCAAGAAAGACATGTGCATGTGTTATGATGTCATTGACTTTACATATATGTGCCTCTGTGTTACACAGAGAGAAAAGGACAGTGACAGAGAGAGAGAGAGAGAGAGAGAGAGAGAGAGAGAGAGAGAGAGAGAGAGAGAGAGAGAATAAAGGACATGAAAAGCAGAGAGCTCTATGAGGGACAAAAAAGGAGAGGAATCTTAAAGCAGCGGGCGTTGCCTAGACAACTGGAAAGCGTGGGAAGAAGAGAGAGATGCCGATGCAAAGAAGAAGTAGGAGAAGAAACAGAGGAAGGAAGAGAGACCAGATGAAAGAGTGGAGAGAGAGGGTCTAAATCCACACAGCTTTTTCCTGCTGCAGCGGTTTGCTTGCGCGCGGCTGGCTGTCTGTCTGTCTCTCTGACTGAAAGAGCGGCTCTCGCTGTTCCGCCAGCTGAATTGACTCGTGGATAAAAGACTTGAGGATAATTAAGGGCTTGGCGTTCATTCAGTGGTGCGCCAGTGCATCAGAAATATCCTCTGCAGCAGAGAAATGCGAAGGATTCAGGGCCTAAAATAACAGCGCATGATCTTCCCCACTCTTCCTTTAATCAAAAGTAAAAGGCGAGTCTCAGCTAATATTCCATTAACCCACATGACTCATAGCGGCATAGCGTCTACTTCTCTTTTTTTCAATGCAAATCAATCTGTGTGTTTGTGTGTGTGTGTGTATGTGTGTGTGTGTGTGTGTGTGTGTGTGTGTGTGTGTGTGTGTGTGTGTGTGTGTGTATGCGCGTCATTTCAGGAAATCATGAACTCTGACCCATTCAAATCATGTAAGCCCAAAGATCAAAGACAATGTCATTAGCCCAGTGTCACTGGCATCTTAATTCTCCTTTGACTCTAAAAGTGTGTGACATTTGTAAGTGCTTAAGCTTCTAAGCATTCCCCAATGTGAATGTTACATTATGCATGGGGTGGAGTGTTAGCACTGACTGAACCACCCTCGTAGGTTGGTGCTGACAGAGGAAAAGTATGTCTTTATGGTCTGTTGTACGTCAATAATTTTGACTTTTTTTGGCTTACCTATATTTACATTAATGCATTTGCAAAACACTTATGAAAAGGTAACTTACAAAAGGAGGACTCACATTCCAACTACAACACACAACATAAAATGTATATTTAAGTGTGTTGTAGTTTAAACTTGAGTTCAAATACCTTCAATAAATCCCTTACTATGAGTGTGGTTTGCTAACAGGATACTGACAGGAGTTGAAAGAACAGCTATCCCCACAAAACCCCCTCAGCTAGTGCATCCCAAAAGCATAACGTAACAAAGCCAGATACCTAAAGCAAGTCTCGGCCATGGTCACCATGCTCCTCTGGAGAGTGATGGGAAATGGAGCTCACAAAGAAGCTTGGGTACTCCCAATAATACAGTTTCTGTTTTGTTTTGTTTTGTTTTTTGATATTGCAACATAAAAGTATTACTCATGGCTCCTTTAACCTTCCTGGGAAGTCTAGGGAGGATTGAGAGCTCAGACCCCCTGCCTGCACTTCAGCTCCAGCTCAGGGTTTAATGATGGTGGAGACCCAGATGTTAACCATCCCCTACATTTACACAACAGTGATTCATCACATCTCTTTCTTACTAACACACATGCATATACATATTTAATGCACACACACACACACACACACACACACACACACACACACACACACACACACACACACACATACAGTAT
>JAODXP020000008.1:4809814-4837314 GCA_027497455.2 Sardinella longiceps | reverse complement strand
CTGAATGTCATGCCTGCCCTTCCAGTCTGCTGAATGTCATGGCTGCCCACTCTGTCTTTCTGTCATCAACCCCACCTGAGTGGAACATCACCAATTTCACGGGAGGCCCATAGCAGGACAGGACTGCCTTGATGGCAGCACTACCTTGAAGCCGCTGTTGAGTGCAGAAAAGACCAAAGTCCAAGTGGCTCAACCCTCCCTTGATGGCGCATGTCCAAATGAACTTCATCTAAATGTTTCCATTAATCAAACTCCCTGATGTCTGGCTGCTACTGCTGTCCAAACAAAACTTTAGACAACCACCTAAGGCTTGACTGCGCTATAAGGTTGTGGGACAGTATTTTGTAATCATACTCAGGGTTTAGAATTAGCACCCGCCACCGGCTAAATGCGGGTAAAAATTTGGTATAGCTAATAACAAAAACCAAGCTACTTGCCACTGGCAGACTACTGAAATATGACTGCTTCATATACAGTAGGCCTATGACTTCCATCATTATTGATGTGAAATGAAATGAGCAGAGCTAGTAGGCGCTATAGTAGTTGAGTTTAGATAACCATATGCTATAAAATACATTTTGATCTTGGAATGTGTATTACGGCTTTTGTTACAGAGACACCTGAGAGAAGAGAGAAGTAAATTTGTTCTAAAAAGCACCCACATTTTTTCCTCAGTGGCCGGTAAAACTATTTTTTTGGCCGGTAAATGATCAGTCCTTACCTGCCATTGGCAGGTGGGTCAAAAAGTTAATTTTATACCCTGATCATACTGCTATAATGCTTAACCAAAACCGTAGACAAATTGTGGTTTATCAGTTGTGGTCAATTACTGACTGTGCTTGTACTGCACTGTCCCCTACATAACTACCAGAAAGGAGTTTTTCCTTGTCATGTTACTCTTGTGTACTCCATGTAATGTCTGTAAAAAGAAAGTGCAGGCTACAAATAATTTGAATGAACTGGTCATAAAGGAGGTTTGATAGTGGATTTAATAGATTACTGGATTGGTAGAGTGGTCCTTACATATTTTTTTGTTCTGTTGATGGATTTATTATTTAATAGGATACATCAGGTGGTAGAGTACTAATGTTGCTGGCTCAAAAGTAATCTATATTCCAAGTAGTCTACCCACAGAGACACATCAGCATCTCTGCACCCATCTCACCATCCCTGCTGACTTATCTCTCTATAAAAGCAAAACATCCCAAAAATAAACTTTTAAAAAATATATACCCTGGTATTCATCCAGCATTTTTGTGTCCTCGGAAGTGACCTGGCGACTGGCTGTGGTGAAGCGCCATTCACTTGAGTTACCCTAGCAACTGAGATGAGTTATGGTTCAATCAGCACTGGTTCTGCCCCAGATGGGCAGAGAATATTAGACTGTGACACACCTTAAATCTGACTCCCCATGAACTCCACTGCAAACGGAGGCTCTCCGTCTCCACACCAGCAGCTAGCGCCAGCCCCATCTCTCAAGCCTGCCAAGGAGGGAAAATATCACTGTCTCCACCCCTGCCTCTGCCAAGCCTGCTCTCCTCTCCTCTCCTCTCCTCTCCTCTCCTCCGTCTGAAGAGTTGGAGTTGGTGGGGGTGGGAAGTGAGGGAGGGAGGGTGTGTGTGTGTGTGTGTGTGTGTGTGTGTGTGTGTGACAGCTGACCTGAGGCTGCAAATGACACATATTCCTGCATAGCAACTCCTCCCTCTCTCTCCCCCCTCCATCCCTCTCTCCTTCTCACTCCCTCTCTCTCTCTTTCTCTCTTCCCTCAGAAGTGAAAAAAAAAAAAAATCAAAGATTGCTGAGCCAGGCAAAGCCGAAGCGCATCAATCTCCACACGTCGCAGGGAGTCAGATCTCCTACCACCACTCAATGGATCACTCCAGCCTGCCACAGGCTGACGCAGATACAGTGGCACAGCAGCATTGGAAAGGTGAAGACAGAGAGAGTAACAAAGAGGAATATTCTGGAACCCTATTCAAACAGGAATAACTGAGAATGTTCTTGAACCCTGTAAAAAAAGGTTTATGCTTTTTAGTTAAAATTTCTAGAATTCCTGGATTGGCCTGTACAGAATTAGCATGGCTGACGCCTAAGTAAACTATTTCGATTTAGTCTGGGAACCATCTATTTTCTCATAGAGGAAGCGTGGTACACAATTGTCCAGAGCTGTTTACTAGGCACTATGATGTCTATCAATCGTAATTATACCAGACAATGTATTTAAAACTGAGTGTACACGACAGGCTAGTCCCTCCCCGTTCTGTGATTGGATACCAAAAGCAGGGCTAGAGATTGGGCATGGACTTTGCAGGCTGAAATGACATTGATCGTACAAGACTCCCAGGCTAGAGCAGAGTAGTGTTGAGCACTTTGTAATATATATATAGGATGCTCTACAAATGCAGAATAGATTTAGGCTCTTATGGCTGTGTAAACATGGGAATAAAATAAATTGTTAATGGTTCTAGCACTTCAACCAATAGAAACCTAGAACATTACAGTACTCTAGGTTTGTGATTTGTGGAGGGAGGTGAATGTTACAAGACTCGGTGACAGAACTGTACTATATTCGAACACAAAGCAGATCAAAACATCTCAGCTCTCTAAAAATGTCTAAAAAAAACTAGGAACTTTTAACCCTGATGCGATAGAACATTCGGTAGAAAAGTTATCAGAGGTTATCAACAGCAGGCCTATTCAACCATGCATTGCCTAATAGACAAAACACTCAAAAAAGGCAGGGGGTCTGTTTCCAGCTTAAAGAGACAGAATGAAGTGTTAAAACATGGCTCTGTAAAACTTCAAAAGGGGAAATCGTCTACTGTGAAGTGGAATGGGCACCACAGAACATGGAACATTAACACTGTAGAAAAAGCATACAATAGAAGAAATCTACAATGGAATTCAAAATGCATACAGTCTACTGCCTTTGATGTACTGTACATGGAATCCAAAAGCATTAAGAAATGATACTATCCCCACATAACTGTCTTTTTCTCTGTTATACATGAACTGTCAAATGAGAAGTAGCAAAAAGAGAAAGACAAGGCTTTTAATAGCTTGACTGCCTTAGGTTAACTCTGAAGCGGATGGCATATTGTACATCAAGTCGGAATAAAAGGCTTCTTATGGGAAATCCACGGGGACTTCTTTTCTGTGCCTGCAGTTTGGAGATCAGGCGGAAAAGTGATTATAGTCAGTGCTGATTCTGGGTGCTTTTAGCTGTATTCTCAACAATGACATAAATCTAAATCAGCCTCATTAGTCTAATATGATGTATCCTCCAAGGACAGATCAGTCCGCTGTTCAGATATAAGCTCCTCTGATAAGGCTGACAGAGCTGACCTCTAAAATCTCTCTCTCTCTCTCTCTCTCTCTCTCTCTCTCTCTCTCTCTCTCTCTCTCTCTCTCTCTCTCACACACACACACACACACACACACATTCTCTCCCTCTCTCCCTTTTGCTGTCTATCTCCCTTACAAACACACCCTACTCTCTCTCACATGCACACGCATACATATAATCTCTCTCTGCTGTTTATCTTTTTTATCTCTCCCCCAACCCCCCCAACTCTGTCTTGCCCACCTCTCTCAACCCTGTGCATAATTGCCTGTTTCATTTCAAGAGTCACAGGAAATCGTCTCAGTCAGGGTAGTTCAAGAATAGTTCTCAAATCACTGCGTAAAGACACATGAAGGGAAAGGGTTGGGGGGTGGGGGGGGATCCACCATGCTGTGCGAATCTCAGGAGTGTTTTAATGCCAGTGTGAATGGTGAATGGCTTAGCCGCATGCTGTGGGAACACTTCAACAAAGCATGAGTGCGATGGAGAGACACAGAGGAATGGAATACAGAGAGAGAAAGATCTGTTGTTGAGGGATTCTGGCATACTACTGTATGTAGTTGATTCAAAGCTCATGATTCAAAGATGGGGGTTTGGATGGTTGTTGATGGGCATTGGGATGCTGGTTATTTTGAGTGATGATTCAAAGATGGCGGAGTCATGATTCATAGATGAGGTGCTGGGATTGGGAATGTGTTGTGTTGTGTTGTGTTGTGTTGTGTTGTGTTGTGTTGTGCTCTCACTTCACTCTTTCTGCTGGGCCCAAACAGTGTGCATTGTTGTGCATTATGTTGTGTTGTTCTATGTGGTGTTGTGCTCCGCTGGTGTTGTGGTAAGTGGTCATGTCTGACTCCTAACACACCTGGTGTGTGTGGTGCTCGTGCTGAAGAGCACCCCCACAAGCCACTATAGGGAAACCAGTGATCCAGCCTGTATGCGCCAAAGGAGATACTGAAGGACAAACACACACACACACACACACACACACACACACACACACACACACACACACACACACTAAATCAGATTTAGTTCAGAAGTCTATATTGCCTTCTCTCTCTCTCTCCCGCTGAGAATACAAAAAGCTCATGCTGAAAGACACACATGTACACACGGAGACACAAACAGTACTGTATAACACACTGTTGCACACACAACACAGACACACACACACACACACACACAGAGACACACACATACATGTGCACACACACACAAACACACACACACAAACACACCCTCACGCAGTGTGGTGATTGAACCACTGACTGAATCTGTGAAATAGCTTTGCGTATAAGCCCTTGTGCTGAACAGTCCCCCTGCCCCCGTGTCTTAAGTCCAGCCAGTGAAGAGCTTTGGGGGATTTAGCCTGCTCTATAGGGACTGCTAATGGGGTGTAGAGCTGCTGGAGCAGTCAGTCACTCAGACAGACAGACAGACAGACAGACAGACAGACAGACAGGCCTGTGGAGACATTAATGCTGTGGAGGAGCTAGGAGACACACACACACACACACACACACACACACACATACATGTAAGCATGCACACACACACATGACCACAAGCTCACTCTCTCGCGCGTTTTCACCCTTTCTCTCTCACCTCACATATAAACACACACAGGTGCTCATCATTCGTTTACACTCATGCGCGCAAACACACAACACTCACACACACACACACACATCTCTTTTTCTTAACCTCTCTCTCTCTCTCTCTCTCTCTCTCTCTCTCTCTCTCTCTCTCTCTCTCTCTCTCTCTTTTTCCCCGTCTGTCTGCAATGTTGCTGAGCTCCAAAGAGACAACATGGACCCAGAACCGGGCCCAGAAAGATTTTACATATTTTGGGTAACTGAAATTGTTGTCACTGCTCATAGAGACAGTGTAATTAGTGTTTCATTAATTGTTCGTTTTGTACAGTTGTTGTACATGCAATATTAGCAACACACTATCTGATGGTTTAGGGACTTGTATGGACAGAACACTTGGTTGTGTTAAGAGCTTGCCATTGACTATTTACTGTATAGTCAATGGCTTAAAGTCAATGGTTTCCCTTGGCTACAAAATTGATTAGTTTATAATGATTATTTTTGTTGTTGTTATTTGGGCTTAGAAAATGCAACTTTGTGATTAACAAAAACAATCTCTCTGAGGAATACAGAAGTGCATTTTGCTGTATTTTTTATTTGGCATTTTAGCACAGCTCTCTGAAGTCACTACCTTGAAACCCAGCCTCTTGCATTTGCACTGTCTGATGTCCCGGATTCCACATGCGTTCTTAATGCACATAAGTGTTTCATTCTTCACTCCTCTGTCTGATTTAAATCCATTAGCAGATGAATAATTTATGACATTGCAAAGGTAAGTTTGTTTCTGACTGTAGCTCATTCCACAAGCCTACAGTAATATTGTCTTCCTCATCTCCACTTGTGTGTATAGTCTTGCTCATCTCTCTCGTTCTCTATTTTCATCTCCAACTAGTTTGTCCACAGAGAATTTCTCTCTTTCTCGCTCTCTCTCAGTCCTTCAAATAATTGCTATTTACCTTTATTGTGTTTTACTGCCTACTGATTATTTATGTTTGAGCAGCATCTAAAGATGGAAGAAGCTACGAAGGTCATTGTGTATTCACTGCAAGTTTTGCAAATAAAAGACCTGAATTGTTGTCTTCTGTTATCTCCCATCCTTTTTGCTTCTTTGGCTCATATTTTTTTCTCTCTTTCTCTTTCTCTCTACCAATCTCTCTCTTCCCTCTCTTTACTCTTATAGCTACTCCATCCCTCTGTCTTTTCACTATTACCTGCACTCTGTCACTCTCCCTTTCTCTTTTCTCCCTCTCTACAACTCTGTCTCATTCTCACTGTACCTTCATTACTTTCTCTGCCCCTCTCTCTTTCTCCATTCCTCTCTATATCCCCCGCTCCACACCTTCACTCCACATGTGTTGATGCGATGACACAGGCAGAGAAAGCACACGTACCCGTGGTAACACTTAGGTCAAATCCATTTAGATAAGTGCTCTAACAATTCTCCTTAAGTCTATAAATAGTCCTATCAGTTGAGCCACACTGTACAAAAATGCTGTCGGGGCAACTATTGGCATTGATGAAAAGTGGGCAGGGGCTGATACTTTTACTTGATTGCTTCTTGCTGTTTTGGGAGGCATTAAAACAGAACCACCGATCCGGTTATGCCAACGGAGCCTTACCTGCAATCCGTCTGTCCTGTTAGAGTGGAATATTGCATTACGCAAGGCCACATATAACATAATAAAAAAAATGGCTTAATTCATTTTGAAAAATGCCAGCGTTGGGAGCGAAGGGGTGGTGTGTGTGTGTGTGTGGGGGGGGGGGGGGGGTTAGTAAAAGGTCAGGGCTCTGTGTGTTGTGTGTCGGTCGCCACTGGATGCACTAGACTGTAGGTGGAGAATGGTGTGTGTATTATGGAGTCAGATGTGCTCCACATAGCTGTTGGGGTGAGGGTTCATTCGCTATCTGCCCGTGTTCTACATGCTCCAAAAAATCTTCACAGATGCTACCTTTTTTTTTTACCAAAGTTGCTCTACGATGTCAAATTTGGTATTTTGTGAGGAGCATTTAGCATTTCGTCTCTCGCTTGATTGCTTTATTGAGCAAATTCAGGAGACTCTTGTGACGTTCCTTTGTTGCTGGCCTACTTGATGTGCTGCCACGGTCAGATTAAGGAACTCTCAAGAGATCGGTTCTTGACTACTCACGCAGTCTGGAGTATAATCTAAAAAGAGATAGGGTGAACAAAGGACAATCCCTTGACTGTAATCTGAAATGAGTTTGGGGCATGCTTTAAAGCAGACACTGAACGTTAATCTAAACAGAAAAAAAGGTTTCATTGAAGAAAGGATTTATTAAGTTTACAGTAGCTCTATTGCATTCCAGACAGGCTCGATTATACTCAACGAAAGGGAATCATCTTATCTGTAACAGCGAAGGCAAACTACATATGAGCAGTCCGCAGTACAATATTCTAAACCGAGAGTGGCAAATCACTCTGCTCTCTCCTCAGTCCATTATCCCTCTTTCTCTCTCTCTCCTCCTCTATTCCCTTTGAGTCTCTCATCCCCCCATCTTCACACTTCTTCTTCCACACTCTTTCTGCCCCCAGGAGGAGAACCAGCAGAAGAAAAGACTGTGACATCTCTGCCCAACTTGTCAACTTTACCTTAAAGCAACATCACTTCACTATTTTACCTTAAAATAACAGCTTTGAACTCGTCTGATGGTACATGGACTTACAAGGAACATCTTTTCTTCCCTTTCTTTTTTTGGTATTCTTGAAACAAGAGCTACTGCACTTGTGTAACCTTGTTATTCTCACATTGTGTAACATGACCCATTTTGGTGGAGTAGTGGTTATGTTGCCTACGAACATTTCTTTTTTAACATGGATTGATGGATTGATTCCTGAGCCCCATTTAGATATAAGCATCTGCTAAATATCAATAATCTTTATCTTATAACGTTTACTGACAATGAATAAGGGGAGTCATTTTATACGAATGATTGTTGATGTTTTAGGATTCCTTAAAACTCCTATGTGTGCTTGTGTGCGTGTGTTTGTGGTGGTGTGTGGTGTGTGTGTGTGTATGTGTTTGACCAGAGAGAGGTGAAATCAGTACGAACCAGCACCCCATGTGACCTTTCTGCCTAATTATAATTCAGAGAGGTGCCCTGTTTGCGTTCCCACGGCGACAGCATAAACAAATGATGGATAGCAATAATCTAAGCAGCCAGTGAAGCTGATCAGGGGGCCACCACACCCCCTCAGCCGCGTCTCCCAAACATTCAGGGGAAAGTAAGCAGGGCAAGGAAATGGATGCCGGCAAGAGAGAGAGAGAGAGAGAGAGAGAGAGAGAGAGAGAGAGAGAGAGAGAGAGAGCTGGGTTGAAAAAAAGGCATCCATCAGCAGCGGCACCAACCGTCTACTCCACCTGAGGAGGGAGGATAACAACAAAAGAAAACACAATCCTACGCTTGTTTCCTTGCAGCGGCCCTGTCTTGTCTTCCCAGGCAGAACAAGAGCGGTGATACACAGCCATACTTCACTACTAGACACAGATATATAGATGCGCATGAGAAGTTTTAATGTTGTGAGTCTGTGAGTTGTGAGTTTAACATTACTTTACTGCAGGTGAAGTGACTCCGGGTCTAACATTGCATTAGTTTTAGGTGAAGTCTGACTCAGAATATCACCTGAATAACACTACAACATCCTGCAAGCTTGGGCCACGACTTAATGAATGATTTATGAATCTCAGAACTCTCTCTCTCTCTCTCTCTCTCTCTCTTTTTTTTCATTTCTTTTTCTTCCTCTGACAAGAACAGGTTAGCATTTGAAAAGCCTTTTTGGAGTATTTGACAGAACTATTGTTGTCACCTGCTGTGCAATAATGTTAACTGATTCTCTTAGTTCTTCAGAAGCACTGCATGACACAGAATAGGATCCTGACGACGTTTCCCTACCTAGACTTTAATTTAAGTCGAATCGGCCTAACAGCAGCTATGTCTTTCTCTGTCTCTCTCTCTCTCTCCCTCCCCCTCCCTCTCTCTCTCTTTCCTGATGTAACCTTGCACAGTGCTGTGTCCTCATGCACACCTGCACCTGCACATGCACATACTAACCTCTCAAATCCACAAACCTGTACAATTCTATGGTATGCACACCTACAGTGCACACACACAAATGCAATTGTATAAGCACAAGCACACCTCTACAACTCTATTGTGACATGGACAACTCGAACTATTTAGTCACATGCACATCCGCACAACCATACAATAAAATGCATATGCACACCTGCAATGAAATGCTGCTTGCTCACCTAACCCACATACATACTTTCACAGCAGCTCCACATGCCCTCATAATAACCATAGTCTACTGTATACTCACATGTACACCTATGCAACTGTCTAACAGCATGCATGCCCATGCAACACTGAATATTCATGCACATTGCATACCTATGCAAATCTATATGAATATCCATCTATATGTATATGTGCATGCACACATAAGCAACACTTTATTTTTTGCATATGCACTTCTTTTTGTAGAATCCACACCTCTCTAGACATGCATCTATACATTTCTACAATCGTTTCTCTATGAGGACCTGTGCAACTCTATATTCACATATTCACCTGTACTGTACAACTCTATATCTGCATGCACACCTGTACAATGTACACATGTTCTATCTTCACATGCACATCTGTACAACTCTATATCTGCATGCACACCTATACAACTCTGCATGCACGCTGCACACCTGCAGATGCTGTTTTGGTTGCATGGTTCCCAGCCTGCATTTTTCTCTCTCCGCCACCCCCACCCCCCCCCCCCACCCACCCACCCACCCCCACCCCTCACCCATCCCCCCTGCAGGGTGGAGGCAAACTCCGGTTCAGGATTACCCCGCTCCCCATCAGTGAGCACAGATGGAAATTACTCTAAAATAAGCAGAAATCCTTTTATCACCTCTGCATCCCTGAACATTAATCAAAGCGAGAGCAGCACAGAGCACTGGACACTTTTCCCTGTCTGAGGATGAAAAAACAATATGGGTCACCATGACCGCACTCCACTTCCACTAATGAATGGGACAGAGTTCCACACACATGCACACACACGTGCACACACACACACACACACACACACACACACACACACACACACACACACACACACACATGCACACACACGCGCACGCACACAAACACCCACATCTACCGTACACACATCTATGCACACAGTGACACACATACACACACTCACATCTACACACATCTGACTATACACACACAGGGGCACATAGACACATGCATGCGCACATACACACACACACACACACACAGACACACACACATACAGACAATCAGAGGCCAGTTATTCAAAAAAAAGTCCAGCTGGTGAAAGCTCTCATCTATTCAGCAATTCTGTTAAATTAACGGCAATGAATTGACATCAACATAATTGAATTGAATTGCACTGCAGTGAATTGACTTGATTTAAATGTGCACAGTTCAGTTGAGGTGCCCCATTCTCCTAATCCCCAGCAGCTGTGTGTGAACCAGCAGACTTACTGTGAAGTTTACAGACCCATCTCTTTTGTCCGGAGCTCTTTTTGCATACTTTATATTTGAAGTTTAAAATTGAAATGTTGATTCATGTACATTGTCACTTCAAATAAATAAAATAAATAAAATGAAAATAATACGCCAGAGAGTTTTTGGTGTTTTAGGAGGAACTAGAGAGTCTGCAGTCTGTATTGACTGTGTGTGTGTGTGTGTGTGTGTGTGTGTGTGTGTGTGTGTGTGTGTGTGTGTGTGTGTGTGTGTGTGTGTGTGTGTGTGTGTGTGTGTGTGTGTGTCATTGCCAGCTTTGCTGAATGGTTTTCCTTTTGTAAATGCAGAAACAACAAAGATGTTGTTTCAGAGTTCTCTGCATTTCTCCCTCTTGTTCTCGTTGTCTTTCAGTCTCTCTCTCTCCCTCTCCAATAAGACAGACAGAAGACAGACAGACGCACAAGAGTGAAACACAGAAGAACAATGCTCCTCATAAGCACTGCACAATACCAGGCATAATTGGGTGGTGATTGTAGCAATCCCACATTGTATCTGTCCAATACAGATAAACCAGTCAGGCCCCCTCCAGCCGAGGTGACAAGCAAACAGGATCAGGAGACGCAGCCATCCCTGAGAATGAAGCCTCCACACACACACCTACACACACACACACACACACACACACACACACACACACACACACACACACACACACTCACACACACACACACACACACAAATATACAGACATACCGACAAGCACACACACACACAGACTTTCTCTGTTCTATACACACACACATGTACACACACACACACACACACACACACACACACACACACACACACACACACACACACACAAACACACATGCACACACATATACTGTATAGACACACATACACACACACACACATACACTTGGGGGTGGGGGGATGGGTGAACTAATGAAAAAACAACTGCACAATTTCAATGGAAATGGAGAGTGTGGAAAAGTTTGAGTGAAAAATAGAGGATAAAGAATAAAGTCTTTCCTTACCCTGAAATGTGTGTGTGTGTGTGTGTGTGTGTGTGTGTGTGTGTGTGTGTGTGTGTGTGTGTGTGTGTGTGTGTGTGTGTGTGTGTGTGTGTGTGTGTAATGTGTGCAAGTGTGTGGGCAGCTCAGCTCCCATTATTCAAATTGCACACATATCATTACCCTCCGGCTGTTGCTGCGGTGATGGTGTTCGGACTGCTCGGCGGCGGCACAGCGCTTTATCGCCTGAGTTTGTCAGCAGATGGAGGGAGGTCTGCTGAGCTGCGTGGGAGAGGAGGAGGAGGAGAGGTGAGGAGAGAAAGAGGGAGAGAGAGAGAGAGAGAGAGAGAGAAAGAGAGAGGCAGAGACAGTCAGAGATGGAAGGAAGTGAAGAAGAGAAAGAGGGAGAGAGAGGAAAGGGAGAGGAGAGGAAGAGGAGAGTGGGAGAGAAAGGAAGGAGAGAAGAGACAGAGGAAGAGAGTGGAAAGAGAGAGATAATGATGGAAGTGAGGATAGAGGGTGAGTGAGAGGTGATGTAAGAAAAAGAAAGGGGGAAAAGAGAAAAGGGATGGGGAAAGAGAAAGACAGGATAAGGAGGAGAAAGAGGGAGATAGAGAGAGAGAGGGATGGGAGAAGAGAAGATAAAGGAGAGCAGAAGGGTGACAAGTCAGGAAGAGGAGGAGAAGATAGTGGGAAATAAAAGATTGGAGAAAGAGGGACAAGAGAGAAGTCAGAGATAAGAGGATGAATGGAGAATAGGTGAGGGAGAGAGGTAGAAATGGATACCGGGATATGTAGAGATTAGAGAAATAGGAAGAAGAGGAGGAGAGAAAAAAAGGAAAAGAGAGAGTGATGAGAGACGGCTAATTCCAGGTGTCAATGACACACACAAACTAACACACAGTAGCACCAGTCAAAGAAAACATGCTTTCTCCTTCCTGTTTGGTGTAAACACACACACACACACACACACACACACACACACACACACACACACACACACACACACACACACACACACACATTCCCTGTTGCATATAAGCTGGCTGACTACGGTACTATTGTGACTATTGTGTCATTTCCTTTCAACACCTACCCCTTGTTGGCATGTGTTAATACATTTTGTGTTTGTTTTGTGTCCATGTGCAGACATGTGTGTGTGTGTGTGTGTGTGTGTGTGTGTGCATGTTGTGTGTCCATGCCTGTTCATCTGCATGTGAGAAAATGCACTTTCCCAGCTTTTGTTATTTCCCAAAGGTGCATATGATGAGTGAGTGACAGGTACATGTGTAAATGTGTGAGTGAGTGTGTGTCTGTGTGTGTGTTTGTGTGCGTTTGTGTATGTGTGGCGGTGGTTGTGTCTGTCTTTCTTAGTTCACCTGTAGCTCTGTATACACATGGGCGGGGCCAGGGGGGTGAGATCACATCCCTGCTGATGTTGTTGCCGTTGTTGGTGATGTTGTTTATTTGTTGTTGTAGTTGTTGTTGTTTGTCATTTTAGTTGTTAGCTGAACGCCTTTGTGTTCCCCTCCTTACTCAGTCAGCCATGGTCACACCACCAGGACAGAGCACCAGCATTACTGAGGAGAAAGCAGCAGCAACACACACACATAAACACACACACACACACACACACACACAAGGTCTCTCTTTCCCTCCCACACATATTCTCTCTCTCTCTCTCTCTCTCTCTCTCTCTCTCTCTCTCTCTCTCTCTCTCTCTCTCTCTCTCTCTCTCTCTCTCTCTCACTCACACACACACACACACACACACACACACACACACACACACACACACACACACACACACACACACACACACATAACCAGTGAAGAGGAAGCAGCAGTCTCCTGCATGCTCCACTGAGTGCATGCCTGCCAGCTATGACAAGGAGAGAGCAAGGTGTGAACCTGTCACCCCCCACGCATATACACATAAATGCCCAACTAATACATGCACACACACACACACACACACACACACACACACACACACACACACACACACACAAACAATCACAAACAGAAACACACACAGAGAAAGCACCACCACACACACCATGCCTATACACATAAATGTCAATCCAATATATGCACACATACATACACCGCATACAATGCCCAACAAACGTGCACACAAACATACACAACACAAGAACACTTGAAAACACACCAAAACAGAGAAAGAGAGAGAGAGAGAAGGAAATAAAGAAAGATACATTGATGCCCACACACAACAGACATAAAAGAGAGATAGAAAGAAAGATACATTGATGCCCGCAGAGAGAGAGAGATGCCCATTGTATTTTGTTGACATTAAATGCTTTCATGTCATGTCATGTATATGCACACACAAACTGCCATACATTTATGGGAAGTTTATCATATGTGTATGAAATGTCTTCTCCAGATGGACATACTCCGAAAAGGCAAAATGCAAGTGATTTATAGTTAAATGGCCTGTACATTTTGGACACAACAAAATTATATTAGAACTAATATCAGCTTATATGGTAATATAGATGTGAGAAATATAAGTTTCTTGAGGCAGGGTATCCATCTCTGCCAGCACTGCTAAGCTTGAATGGTTTCACATCAATGATAATCATTCTTGTTTCCCAAATAATAAGACTTCAGGTCTACTTATGTTCACTGGTGATATGTCTGTGAAGTTGTGTCGGGTAAAAGCATCCGCTATTTTCATCAGTAGACCTGAATAGTTATTTTTTGATGCAGTGTTTGTTTCTAGTAGTGTAACTGTGACCATGACAGTGGTACTCAAGACTACAGTAAGCGATCACAGTTTGCTATAGGGCCCACACTGGTTGCTGTTTGATCTTGAACCATGGGTGTCTGTGGCCTACTGCCAACTAAATCCCAACACACACACACACACACACACACACACACACACACACACACACACACACACACACACACACACACAATACAACACTCCCTTGAACATCCCACTAGCTGATCTCCCACTGGCCCTCTTGTCCTAATGAAGTCAATATTCTCTGAATCAGATCCTGGAAGGATGGCAAGGAAATGGACACCGCAACGGGATTAGCACTCATTAGCCCTTCAATAGGATTCCGTCTGGGTCATCTCCCATGAAGCCTCAAGTGCGCTAAATGCTAATATAAAACTAAGCCTATGCAGCACTCACCTTAATGTGGCCGGAAGAGTGCTTACAAGTGGCTTTGGTAGCTCCCGTAATCCTATTTAACATGAGAGAGCTGCTTACATGATATTAGCATATATAGCGTCCATCTCCTAGCTCGCTGCATCACTGATTCTCAGCTTCGCTGCTTCGCAAGGCAGTTATCACCTAAAGGCCCAGAGGATTTCTCACTGCGCTGCACGTCCTCCAGTCACAATCTGCATGCTGTTAATTCACATAAATGGCTAGTGCTCAATGCCTAGTTGCTAGCTGTCACGCAGTAATTAGCCGCTAACATTCACCATTATGAACTGCGGTAATTAGCGCTTCCATTGACTGTCATGAGGTGCACTGCAGGATGTCAACAGAGGCCCATCAGTAAGTATGTGCCAGCCAGTTCCCCCTAAGGACTGGTAACACAGGCAGAGATGAGGTGTGTGTGTGTGTGTGTGTGTGTGTGTGTGTGTGTGTGTGTGTGTGAGTGTTTGCACATGTGTGCATTTGAGTGGGAATGTGTGTGGGTGTGTGTGTGCTCAAGTGTGTATTCATATGTGTAGGCTGTATGTGTGTGTGTGTGTGTGTGATTTGAGTGTGCTTGAATGTTCGATACCAACACAGTGAATATGTGTGTGCATGTATGGTTATAGGGGTGTGTGTTTGTGTGTGTGTGTGTGTGTGACAGCAGCTGTGGGAGGTGTCATCTCCAGCATGGCAAACGAGGTGAGGTGAGAGAACGGTGGCACTTTGACGCTGGCTGAGGTAGCGGGTGCGCTGCCTAGCGTGAGCTGTCTGCTCCCTGCTCCACTTCTGAGCCACGTCCCCATCCCACTTCCCCCGCAGCTTCCAGGCCTCTTCAGGGCCACTGTGCTGCTGTCAGCACTCATCTTTCTCTGGTTAGAACACACACACACACACACACACACACACACACACACACACACACACACACACACAGTCTCCAGGTGTATCTTTACACAAAGACATCATTCAAAGCGCCTTCAGGAACCTGCCACAGTCAGACAGGCAAAGCTGTCCTCTGAGCCTCACACACACACACACACACACACACACACACACACACACACACACACACACACTATTATTGTATCTAGAAAGTTCCCTCAGGTGGTCGTGGGAGGGAAAAGATATTTTTTTTCCTGAACCGTGTGTCATATGAAATAATCATTCTGTATAATGATTTCTCTGTGAATGTGTCTGTAAGTTTGTGTGTGTGTGTGTGTGTGTGTCCATCTGTTATAAAAAAAAAACTTGATGACCCTGACCAGCTGTGATGATTATATGGTGACATCACTTTTGCAAAGGCTTTGTTTACAAATTGCGTACTCTAAAGAACTTTAAAGATTTTCTGTTGGACTCAAGCAGAGAACAGGCTTTAGTGACTAACACATTTCACCTACAGTATTCTCCTTTAGTTCAAGAGTATTGCACTCAACAAAAGAAACATTTTATAGAACTCTCCAGAAGGCTTCAGAAAGGCCTATTGACTTTGACTCATTTGAAGGTCAAATTTTTCAGTATAATGACAGCTGCAAACCGATAATGCCCACAGTGGCTATGAGTTTTTGCTCATGATTCATTCCGTCAATCTGAAAGTAGTTGTTTACTTATCTTATCCAAATGGAATTTCAATTGAAAGTGATAGACATGACTGATGAGCTGTATTCTTGTGTGGTAAGCTATTAGTATATATTAGTATTAGTAGTAAACTTTGTATTTCCTATTATGATTGATTATAATATGTTAAACTTCTTCCATACCACTCCCTTCTCTGCAACTTTAGGCCTTATTTTTTTTTTTTTTTTTTTTTTTAAATAAGCACATCCACACAATACCCAACCCACTTCGGCTGGAGTTTTCAAAAAGCAGTTGGTTTCTTCGGTCAAAACCTCTACTAAAGTGTGGGTCAGACACAACCACATAAAAAACGTTTATTTTTTCATAAATACTCGGCTGTGTATAGGCCATGAGATTTTCTCTGGTATTTCATTATTCTCTCTCTCTCTCTCTCTCTCTCTCTCTCTCTCTCTCTCTCTCTCTCTCTCTCTTGCTGCAGCTGGCCTCTCAGTGCTGTTCTGTGCTGTGGTGTATTGCATCAGTCTATCTGCACGAGCGAAGGGCCATTTGGCTTCACTGGCTCCGGCCCCACTGGTGCTCTCAGTGTGGATTATTTCTGGGAGGAGGGGAAAAAAACATAGGGCAGTGTGGCCTATACACTTACTGCATATTTCAGCCTGAGTGACACAGAGGAAATGAACTTCAGTCTGTGAAATATGAAGCGCACTGAGCTGCTGCACCCACTGCACCCCACCGCCACCACCACCACCACTGCTACCGCTACCATACTCCTTATAAGAGCCCAGGGAGAAAACTGGAGCAGGGGATGGAGGGAGGGAAGAGAGGAGAGCAGGAGGAGAGAGAGGCAGGGAGAGGAGAGGAAAAGAGAGGGGGACATTTAAAGAGTGGAAGGCACTAGAGGAGGATGGAAGAGGAGAGGGCAAGGTGTATGAAAGAAGAGGAAAGGAGGAGAGGACAAGGCAAGGTGGATGTGAGAGGACAGAGGAGAGAGGGAGAGAGGGAAGGGATGACAGGTGATGTGAAGTGTGGAGAGGGAAAGACAGGAGAGGAGAAGTGAAGAGAGGAGAGGGGACAGGACATTAGGGACGAATTCAGATATTTGAGCAGGATGGAAAAGACTGAAGATGGAATAGACTTCATAGCTGTTCTCATTCCATTTGAACCTTTCAAAAGACCCTTCGTGGCTGTTTGATTTGATTAAAATATAGTTGAAGAAGTTTGGAACAAAACAAAAACATTGAGCATTGTTTTTGTTTTTTATCTGTTCTTACTGTTTTTGTCATCATCTCTGACAGAAGACAGAAGAGGAGAAAGGCAAGGGGAAGCAAAAGATTCTCAGAAAATAGAAAATAGAAGAGAGGAGAGAAAGATTTACAGAAGTGAGAGACAACAGAGCAAGATAAGAAATGATTTTTCAAGAGAACAGGCCAGACAGGAGAGGAGACAGTGGAAGGCCAGAAGTAAAAGAGGAGGTGATACTGTTGTCTGTTTGAACAGCTATTGATCAAAAGGAATTGGGCAAAATGGCTCCATACAAAAGGGTTTAAAATCAATAACTTAACTTCACATACAGGTACAATTTGTTTTGACATGTACACGTTCTTCACACAGTTGTGACTTTGAAGAGGAATTGGAGAAGAGTGGAGAGAGAAGAACAGTAGAAATGAGTGGAGTGAAGAGACGAGTGGGTTTGAGAGAAGATGACAGGAGAAAAGTGGAGAAGAAGAGGACATTGTGAATAAGGAAGAAGAGTGAGGTTGAAAGAAGAAAGGAGAAGAGAAGAGTGGGATTGAGAGGGGTGGAGGACAAGAAAGAGGTTGAAAATACAGAAGAGAGAAGGAGAGGAGTGAGATACAGGTGAGAGAATACAGGAGAAGAAAGAGCATAGAGTTGGGAGAAGAAGAGAGGAGAAATCTTGGTGGCATGGTGTGGACAGAAGAGGGTAGGACAGGAGAGAGAAGTTACAGACAGGAGTAGGAGTAGAGAGAGGGGGTAAGGAAGGTTGCTGGAGCAGGCAGCCATTTTCTCTCCTGGTATTGATTTTGTATTAGCCCCACAGCCTGACCTCCCTTATTTAATTAAAGCCCTGCCGGAGCTGCCCAGGGGCTCCTGGATCATCCATCTCAGCAGTGCAGCCGGTGGCCGAGCTGAGCCCAGCCTAGCTCTCCAGCAGTGCTGAGACAGAGCCCCTAGCACTGCCATTTTACACCATCCCACTAACTCATCACACTAAAAACTAAAGAAAAATCTTGCTCATGATGAGCAGTGAGCATAGAGAGGACCTGTGTTTAACCATACCACGCTACAAAACATTGGTCTTGTTGCTAATTAATGTAATTAGCAATAGCAATGTAGATAGCTAAAGAAAGAAACTTTGCACTGTTCTATCAGCAATGCAACATTTCAGGTAATTAACACTATGTTTAAACAATTGGCAAAATGTATTAGCTGACAAACCTATTTGAACTGGTTTGTTTATGTGAGTTATGTGTAGGTTGTTATTGTGTTGCACTGGAAGTCAGATGTCAGGCTGGTTGGTTGGTTGTTGGTTCAAACAGCTATTTCTGTCATGAAGTTTGATGAAGTTGCTAGATTGTTTACCAAGAATGCATTATTCTTTTTTTTTTTTAAGTTGTTGGAGCCATTTTAAATCGTGGCCTATGTGCCACTATATTGAAAGACCATAGTAAAAGCAATAATAATTTGAGAGAGACACATTAATTTTAAGATGATGAACTCTAATAGCATGAACATGTGCAGTAGTTTGCTACACACATTAAGGGACCCTAAGGAAAAGAAGCCTCAGCCTTGGCAGACCAGTCCAGTTTATTGTCCAGATGTAACCCCAGGTACTTGTAAGTAGGACCTATTTGCAGTCTCCACAGTCACCCCAACAATGGTGACGGGCAACAGGGGAGAGACAAGCCTCCTGAAGTCCATCACCATTTCCTTGTTTTTATATGTGGTTCTACACCATCCCACAAGGTCATCCACAAGGCCTCTGTACTCACCAACAAAAGGTTCAGCTTGGCTTTGAACATGTCACCTTCCACCATACTGCTCTTCCCCAAACAGCCCGTAATGTTGCACACTGCCCGCCAAACCTCTTTCATGTTGTACTCTTGTAGTTTGCTATTCACTTCATTCTTAGGACTCGCTGCTTTCAGACGTTCTTTCAGCTCCCTCTGCACGCCCATCACTTCTGTCACATCACTGTCCTTAAACACTTTCTTATTATTAAGTTTTATTAAGTAATTATTACGCTTTTTGGATGTCGCTGGTCACCCAGGGCTTGATACTGTATTAGGAGAACAGAGTACAGATTTAATTGGAACAACTATGTCCATGCAAAAGGTAGTCAGGTAGTCCATTATGCAACATGAGACTTCTTCTGTATACACAGTATCCAGAAACACACTCCAGTCCGTCTTCTCAAAGCAAAAAAAATGCAAATGTACGCTATGTTGATATGTTCCTGTATGTACAGGTATATTGTTGTACATATCTATTATTATTTTTCTGCTAAATACTACATGTCTATTGTTAAGTGTATAGAGATTGTGTGTAAGTATAGCCTGCTTGACCAATGAAAAATTTCTTACAAGTAAGATCCATCTTCCTACTCCTGTGCAGATTTAAAAACAAACAAAAAAAAAACAGCCCATGGACCTTTTACACTCATGGAATCATCCTGATAGGAATCTTAACGTTAGTGGAACCATTCCAAAAACCTTTGACATCAGTGGAACCATCCCAAGAACCTTTGGCATTCTACTGGAACCTACCCAAAAACCTTTGACACTGGTACAAACTTTGTCCACTAACCAAAAGTACCCACTGGTGTAGGGGGGACAACCTCCTTTAGTGCTTTTAAAAACATCAGACCCGTGACTGAACTGATTAGCCAGTAAGATCCACAGTTGATTGAGCGCCAGTGAGTGTCAACTGAGTATCATTGAATGTCAGTGTCATTGATCCTTTGCACTCAGAACCGCAGGTGTTAGTCTCATGAGAACTGAAAGTATTTGAGCTCGGTTGGAGGTTTTTCCCAGCTGTGGTGGTCTAATGTATTCCCTGCATGAGTCATCAGTAGGATGCTCGGCCTTATCCCTCCTTCTATTGGGTTCTGAGCAGATTATTCCCCAATGTGACATTTAAGTTTTTTTGGTATAAAAAATAGACATATATTTCAAAACAGCCACAACAACTTTGAGTGCTGAAAGCTGTCTTCTCCTGCATACTTACTGGAGTTTGAGATTCTCTCTCTCTCTCTCTCTCTCTCTCTCTCTCTCTCTCTCTCTCTCTCTCTCTCTCTGTCTCTCTCTTTCTCTCTCTCTCTCTCTCTCTCTCAATCTTTTTGTCTCTCTCTCTCTTTTGTTTGAAAAATATTAAAGCGCTATGCACCTTTCCCTTGGGGAATTTTACAAAACCATCCAGTCAACACAAAAAGCTGCGTACAAAAAGTAACAGCACAAAACAAAATCAATAAATAAAATGCTTCAAACAGGCACCTGGGAGTGGAGCAGGGGAGAAATGCCCAAACAAGTCCAAAACAGTGCGGGATTGATTTCCCATCATGCACACGTACACACACACGCACACACACACACACACACACACACACACACACACACACACACACAGACACAAACAAACGGAGTGGGTAAGGAAGCGTCGCGATCACGGGTGGTGCTCCGGGGCCCCTCTCCTCTCTTCTCTTCTGCCTCCAGATTAGAAGCCAACATAATTAAGCATTCAAAGACTCTGTGTGTCTTCAACCAATCGTTAACCCCCCATCACCTACTCACCCCACAGCAGCCAACTTTAGTCACACACACACACACACACACACACACACACACACACACACACACACACACACACACACACACACACACACACACACACGCACACACACAGCCATCAGATAGGGGAACTTATTTATGCTAGTCATTCTCATCAACTGCTTCAGATGCTCATGGTTCCGTGTGTAGTTTGGGAACAATGCTTCATCAACCCAGCTGACATTGCAGGGAGGCCCCCAGAGGACTGTTAACATGCTGCTTCCTTGGTGGCCTGGGATGAGGAAGAATGGGAAGATTTTGCATGAGATTGATGGATTTTCCCTGCATATTACTCCCCTTTCAATTCACACACATACACACACATACACACACACAAACATACACACACACACACACACACACACACACACATACAGACACTTGTGTATCCAAGCTTTGCTCTCTCTAGGGCCAGATAGGGTCACTAGTGCGTGTCTTTTTCACACACACACACACACACACACACACACACACACACACACACACACACACACACACAGAGAGAGAGAGAGAGAGAGAGAGAGAGAGAGAGAGAGAGAGAAAGACACATACAGAGTTATAGAAGATGCAACCTGGAAGCAATGCCCCAAGATTTAGCGAAGTGCCAGGATTTTCCTCCTCCCTCGTAGCTCTGTGTTTGCGTCTGGGCTGCGTGTGTTGTGACAGGTGACCTTCAGAGGCATTCCTCCCACTCTTTCACTCTGTCTCCTACAATAAACACAGGCCTCTGTCCAAGCTGCAGTGTAACCCAGTAATGGCTCTCCTCTCTGCACTGGCCTGCTCAAACTGGACGTGTGTGTGCGTGTGTGAATGTGTGTGTGTGTGTGTGTGTGTGTGTGTGTGTGTGTGTGTGTGTGTGTGTGTGTGTGTGTGTGTGTGTGTGTGCGCGTGGGGTGACAACTAATCCAAACTTTGGCTCCACTCCCCCAGAAGCACTCCGGTTAAATTGGTTTTTGCTGGGCTTGGGCTTCTTCTGTGAGTTTAGCTTGGGGTGAGGAGGAGTAAGGAGTTTTTTCCTCCTTGCTTTCCTGCATTGCCTGGAGGAATGTGAAGGACCTCAGAGTTCAGGTCAACATCTCCACCAGGCACCAACACTTCACACTGCAGTCATGTGGTCTCTCTCTCTCTCTCTCTCTCTCTCTCTCTCTCTCTCTCTCTCTCTCTCTCTCTCTCTCTCTCTCTCTCTCTCTCACACACAGGGGCAGAGAGAGCACAAAAGGTAGCATTAACTTCTGAAACGCATGCAGCCTCTGGGCCTTTCATTAAAATGTTAACTCTGAGAAAGATATTGAATTAAATCCCTTTTGTCTACATTAAAGGTTCACTAGAGACCTATGGCCATAATGTGGCCATTTGAGGATACTCTGTTTGACCAAAGGTCTTTATTTTGAACAAAACAATGAAACCTTTCAATGAATGAAAGGTGAAAACTTTCACCACTTTGTTAACAAAATTAAATGACCTGCAAAAAGGCAATCATCTATATTGGTTCCCCTCAACAGAAAATTGGCCTCTTTAATGTTCTCACAATCAGTCCTGTTGTTTGCTGTTGCCAGGTGATCTCAGCAGATATGGGGAGGAGACCATACAGACAAAATAGCGCAATTATCGCCAGTTAATGCTACCTGATTGGGGCTGAAGAATAAAGCTTGTTAGCATTAGCTGCTATTTTGCATATCCAGTCTATTGCTCCAAATTCTCTCATTCTCAAAGCCTACCTGACAAACAACAACAACAACAACAAGGACTATTGATTTATTTACACCAAATTTATCCTGTAATTGCACTGGCTCTCACTGTGAACACAAATATTCAACATCAGTAAATTCAACGATCCCGTGGCACCGTCAGCTTAGATATTCCTGCATCCAAAACAACCAACATCAAAGCCCAGCCTCTCCATCAGACATTCATTGCTGTTATTTAAACTAATACCATCCTTGTACTTCAATCAATTTGCTAAAAAGCTTGTCATGGCGCCCCTTGTGGTCTACTGCCCTATGAAACTGCACTGTCTGCCAGACCTGCATGCTGCCCTTCCGCCAGCCCTGTATACTGCTGCGCTGCATGCCAATGTTTCTGCAGGGTGTGTGTGTGTGTGTGAGAGAGAGAGAGAGAGTGTGTGTGTGTGTGTCCTCCTCCAGTGGTCCCTTGAGGCCAAAGCTGCTCTTAGTGAATGGGCCGGTTTGGGAGGTTTGAACAGTGGCCAGGGCTGCTGTGGTTGGCCATCTCTGCTGGCAGACTGTAATCCCTCCCCTTGGCTGGCCATCATTACTGACCTAATGGACCCACACTAATGATCAGAGGTGCCCTATAACAGGCACACACACACACACACACACACACAATCTCATTCACAATCACATACACACACACACACACACACACACACACACACACACACACACACACACACACACACACACACACACACACACACACACACTCACTCTCTCTCTCTCTCTCTCTCTCTCTCTCACACACACACACACACACACACACACACACACACACACACACACACACACACAGACTCATTCACAGATACAAACAGACAAATAGACAAACAAACAGAGAGAGGAGGAGAGATTACAGTAAGCTCTGCCCTCTTCATTCAGAACTAAAAAGCATCAGCTGGACCAAGACCTACTTCAATTGGAGCCCAGCCCACAGCACTGGACACTGTGTGTGTGTGTGTGTGTGTGTGTGTGTGTGTGTGTGTGTGTGTGTGTGTGTGTGTGTGTGTGTGTGTGTGTGTGTGTGTGTGTGTGTGTGTGTGTGTGTGGTTCTGGTTCTTCTCAGGTCTGCTGTCTGTATTGCATCCTCATGGTCTCTGTGGAGAAGCTTAAAGCACTGGAGCAGAATGTTCAGAGACAGATGTCAGACACTTCACAGAGAGAAAGAGTGTGTGTGCATTTGGTATTTTCACAGAGAGGTGGACTGTGTGTGTGTGTGTGTGTGTGTGTGTGTGTGTGTGTGTGTGTGTGTGTGTGTGTGTGTGTGTGTGTGTGTGTGTGACAAAGAGAGAGACAAAGAACTGGATTCTTCACAGAGAGATGATGTATGTATGTATACGTGTGTGTATAGGTGTGTGTGTGCATGTGTTTGTGTGTATGTGTGTGTGTGTGTGTGTGTATGTGTGCGTGCATGCGCGCACGTGTGTGTGTGTGTGTGTGTGTGTGTGTGTGTGTGTGTGTGTGTGTGTGTGTGTGTGTGTGTGTGTGTGTGTGTGTGCAGTGAAGTAATGGTACCAGTTCTGTGGCATCAATGATTCAGCCTCTTATAAAACATGCACAAAGATTGGGCAGCACTTCTGGAAGAGGCAGGAGTTTAGAGCAGGATAGGAACATGAAACAAGAGGGCATTTCTCCCAAGTCTGTGGCCCTCTTGAATGGCAACCTCAGAAGGCTCCCCCAGTGTCTGCCTCACTAAGAGAATAGAACAGCGGGAGACTCCCCATGCCACCCTCCTCCCCAGATGCACTTCAGTAACCAGCTTAGCTAAACAGCTCCAGCACGTAAAGACCTCCACAGAGGCTACTGGAACATTTTGGGAGAGTTTGAGAAGAGGGTGGTGGGAGTTCTCAAATATACTCAAAGTTCAGATCATAAATAAATTAATATTCATGAGTCTTCATTTCAATTGAGAACTAGTCTTTTATTTTTAAGTGAAGAGAAACAGTGAGTGAATATTTATAGCTTATCTTTTCAAACAACCCTGTATAATCATCCCATTCATAATCAGCTGCATCTCTTACAGACTTGACTGTTGTGGATATTATTATTTGGATGCCTCTTTCAATCATCCAAGACAGTAACACAATATAACCTCGCTATTATGAGAAATGGAATTCTTTTTGCTGATTGGCTAATAGGGTGTGTTCACAGCTGCCGAGATGTCCAGAGAACAATCACCCTAAACCTTGGCGAGGGGAAGCTCCACAACACTTTTTGAATAGCAACTATAACAGCCATAGTAAACAGTGGTTGAAGTTGTGAGCAACAATGTAATCAGCTTTTATTGTAGTGATAAGCGATGTTGGTTGTAAGAAAAGAAAGTAGAGCAATTGAATAGGTTTCTTTAAAACTGTATGTGTTTTGAATGCAGGCCTGGCTCTCACACATATGACTTGCAACCGGGTGATAGGCTGGAAAACAGCCTTAGAGCTATGGTGCTGTATGGAATTAATGAACTGGGCAGAAGAATTTCTGAAGAGTTTTTTTTTTTTTTTGCTTCCGACTCACTCATTAGTTCTGTATGACAGCACACATATAACAGCACTCAAGTATAAGTTCTGAGGACTTAATTCAAGCTCATGTTCTTATGATAAGAATATGTAAGTTCAGTTTACAGTTCACTGAAAATTGAACTTGTTTGAAATTTAGTTCATACTGTACACAACAGTGTGGCTTTAGCATGAGTTATTTGTGAATACCTTTTGTCATTTACATAGCATGATTTCTGCATTAATACACATTAGTATGCATGTTATAAATACTTTATTAACACTTTACAACTGATGCATTTCCATGCATTGTATATAAATGTTTAATGTACCATATAATGGACTATCTGTACCTCTGTAGGAGTAGATTCCCATGTGTTTATGCAAATGGAATTCATAAGATGTATTCTCATGTATTCATGTTTATGTAATGTATAGAGGTACAACCAGTAGATTACTCCCATAGAGACGGGTGAATATAAATATGCATATCTATACTCAAAATGACTTTTGTATTCACTGTGGAACATTGGAATCTTTGCTGGCTGTGTTGTCTGCAACACTAATTTATACTAGTGTCATGGTAACCATATGCTACCATCTGGGAAATTCCCTGTTTACCCTGTACATCTCAGTACCCTGTAAATACACACACTGAGATTTCAGATTCAGACTCAGAGGTCATTAAAACACATTTTGGAATCAAGGCTTTGAATTGTTTTATGGAACAAAAAGGAAAAACATTAGGAACAACATTGAAACCAGAGACGTTATCATTTTTTATGTACTGTATTATTTACAATGTTGGTAACCAGTTAATACCGGTTCCTTTTTGTTCCTGAGAGGGTTTGTAACATGAAATGGTGAGGGTCATCTCCTGCCATTCAATGCATGCCATAAAATCTGTTCTCACTTTGATTCGATAGCTCCTCCTCTGACTTACACCATTAGCACACAAACATGCAGCATTGGTGACATCTGCTACGAATGACCAAACTAACTTTATTTTATTCGTTGTCACTTAAAATATAGACTCAAACGGATGGACTGGAACAACTCTGAACCTTTTGATTTCATTTCAACTCTTTTTTGACTTGAGTGTATCTCTAAGGTTCCCCTCAAATGGCTGTGGATTCCTCGGACTAAAATAGCCACACATACACACACACACACACACACACACACAGGAAAACCCTGTTATGTAAAAGAGAGCTGTTCTCTTTAATGATGAGGAATACATTTTTAAATAAGATATTGTGGTGTTCCAACACACAAAAATATGATTTTATTTGTAAGAAGGTTTACTTTTAATTTTGGTACTGGTGAACAATGATTTTCATTGGCTGTTCCCTGAGCTACAAAAGGTACTGCGCTCTAGGCGCCGCTCTCTTGCACCTGCCATGTTAAGGCAGAGCTCAATGTGTACAGTGGCTATGGTTTATATTAAAATCCAGTTCGGGTTAACTTGCATATCTGCCTACGTGTCCTTCCAGTTGTCTGCTTAAACAGTTTACTAGTGTGCAATACACCACAAATATGATATAAGTAATTCTTAGAAAGGAAAAAAGGAGAAATTCCCAAAGTTTCCCATAGGATAGACAGCATTGTGTTTGCACTGCCTTGCATCCTATACACACACACTAATTCACTGATATACAAAGGCAATCCCACTGACATTGTGACCTGCACCAGTGGCTCAGTCTGATCCCCATTGTGGCTAATGCACACACACACACACACACACACACACAGAGAGAGAGAGAGAGAGAGAGAGAGAGAGAGAGAGAGAGAGAGAGAGAGAGAGAAAATACAAACATAAACTCACCCCAGTCTGCTCCGAGGGCACAGATTAGCCCTGACAGTGCTAACCAGCACACTAATGGCAGTGTCAGTGCACTTAAACAACCATTAGCTTATCCCTATGGCCTGCTGAGGAGCCAATGGGAATGGTGGACTGGAATGGATGTGAACTCAATATAGGTGAGTTAGGAGCGAGAGAGAAGAGAGAGAGAGAGAGAGAGAGAGAGAGAGAGAGAGAGAGAGAGAGAGAGAGAGAGAGAGCAAAGCTGAGAAGAGAGGGAAAAATAGAGGTATATTTTTTCCACATGAATGTAAAGACTGTAATCACTGGGGAGGCTAAAGAGGCTGCAGGGGATACAGATTCAGGACCTGTCTCTAACCTCCTAGAACATTCTGGTCCTGAG
>JAODXP020000008.1:4799814-4804814 GCA_027497455.2 Sardinella longiceps | reverse complement strand
AACCATAGCAACAAAAGGGTTGATTAGGTGAGGAGGAGGAGGAGGAGGAGGAGGAGGAGGAGGAGAAACAGGGAGACCAGTGAGGGTAAAAAGTGGAGATGTAGAAGTAGAAGAATTTCAAGCATTAGTGAGGAAGAGGAGAAAGAGGAGGATGAGGAGAAAGTGAAGGACCACTGAGGGGAAATGAGGAGGAGGTGAGGAGGTGAAGTAGAGAGTGAAAGGAAGAGGAGAAGGAGGAGGTGCAGGAGGAGGAGAAGAGAGAGAGAGAGAGAGAAGGAGGAGACAAGTGTATCCTCTTCATTATGTGGACAACATGGCTTGTGCATTAGTGCATCAGGGTGGAACTGATGCTCTTCATGTTCATCACTAGCTGATTACAGCTAACTGGCTCCTCCCTTTGTGTGTGTGTGTGTGTGTGTGTGTGTGTGTGTGTGTGTGTGTGTGTGTGTGTGTGTGTGTGTGTGTGTGTGTGTGATTACAGCTAACCAGCTCCCCCCTGGCCTGCTCTCAGCTGTTCCTGCTGATTGCACTCACATTTAGAGTACAAGAGCATACAGAAGCCATCTCAAGTGTGTGTGTGTGTTTGTGTGTGTGTGTGTGTGTGTGTGTGTGTGTGTGTGTGTGTGTGTGTGTGTGTGTGTGTGTGTGTGTGTGTGTGTGTCGGGGAGGGGGGGGGTTGCTCTATGCCCCCATTAACCTACTCTATGATGTGGAGAAAATAAATGATCAACCCCCATAACCCTGCTCACCCCTCATCACACACACACTCACACACACACACACACACACACACACACACACACACACACACACACACACACACACACACACACACACACACACACACACTCAAACATTCCCTTGATGGGCCATGTACTTGCAGGCCCTGAATGGATCACCTGTAGCTTTGATTTTGTGGTGGAATTCTCACTCCTGGTGGAACAGTAGACTTCAAATGTCTTCTTTCTGATGGGAACAAGATCAGAAGAACAGTAGAGTTCAAGGTGCTCTTTCCAATGCAGAACAGGATCAGAGGTACTGTAGAGTTCAAGGTTCTCCTTTCCAATAGGGAACATGATCAGAGGAACTGTAGAGTTCAAAGTTCTCATTTTTGATGGGAAATACGATCAGAGGAATGTTGGAATTCTTTGTTTTTGTGTCCCAATGGAAAACCTTTACTGAAAGCTTATGGTTATATTTATTGATGAGGAACAAAACAAATGTTGCAAACACACACACACACACACACACACACACACACACACACACACACACACACACACACACACACACACACACACACACACACACTCAAATATGAGTTGTTGGCAGCTAGGAACAAGCTGGTGCATTTCTCAAAGTCCCCTCAGCCATAGGCATACTGTAGGTATGTTGTTCATGGGTGATCAGAGTTAACCACTTCCCAACCACTGTATTTCAAACCAATTGGGTTCAAAGCAGCCACCCTTTGTCTGATCCCTAACCAGTTGGCAATGGCTGCCCATAGTAACCACTCACACTTCCATCTCCTGAGGAGAAATACAGTTATGGTTCTCTGCATATTGATGATGATGCACTCAAGGTACAATGATCCTTTTAGGTTCCCTCTGTTACAGTAATAGGTTCCCATCAGAGAAACAGACATCAGGTCAGGTGAGATCTAGTTCCTGAGAGGCAGCAGTTAGAAATGTTGGTAATAGCTAGCTTGCTTAGTATATTTTATCAGCTAACCCGAGGGTTTACTGCAAATGTTCTGATATCCATAAAAAAGTTAGCTTGCATGTCTAAGTAAAAGTAAAAGCCAGCTCCTTATGAGTAATGGTGTGTGTGTGTGGGGGGCGGGGGGCGGGGGTTGTATATATATGGAGATATCTCTTCTCTCTCTAATTACAGTATTGGTAGAAGCAGTTTGCATCCATCTCCCTGTGGAGAAACGTCATTGGGGCAGAACAGATGTTGAGAACCTCCACTGAGGGACAAACATCTGGGGGACAGATGTCCGTTCCCTCAGCAAATGGGAAAATTGCTGCAGATCACTCAGTTCAGGTTTAATAGTACCAGAACAGCAGAGCTGCAGGAACTAATGGTTTTCACTAAAACTACAACCAATGGGGTGCCTATGAAGAAACTATCTTGCTGACACACAGCTAGGTACTGTAATACTTGCCCTGATCCAATGGAACAGTCGTTTGTTTGTGTGTGTGTGTGTGTGTGTGTGTGTGTGTGTGTGTGTGTGTGTGTGTGTGTGTGTGTGTGTGTGTGAGAGAGAGAGAGAGAGAGAGAGAGAGAGAGAGAGAGAGAGAGAGAGAGAGAGAGAGAGAACCGTAGCATTAGCATGTGAAAGCCAGTGGGATGGCACAGCTCAGCAATACCTGGGCATTGGCCCAGGAGAAATACGTTCACACACACACACACACACACACACACACACACACACACACACACACACACACACACACACACACACACACATCAAACATCAGCTCTCTCTCAGTAGCTTACCTTCCCTTTCTCTTCTGCATTCCCCGTAACCCAATAAACAGCTAACGAGACAACAGCCAGCTGTTGGTTAAAGTCCTGCACTTGCAGCGACTATGGGAGAGAGACAAGGGGAGGAAGAGGAGGAAGAGGACAGTAGGGGAGCCATTGTTGTGTTCCTCTTTGTGAAGGTAGAGGCCCTTTGGTGGGAACATAATAACTCACTAAGAATAGAGATTGTGTAACCAGCCCCCTCCCGCTGGCAGTCTGGGCTGTACAGTGTGTCGTGCTGTGTGTGTGTGTGTGTGTGTGTGTGTGTGTGTGTGTGTGTGTGTGTGTGTGTATGTGTGTGTGTGTGTGTGTGTGTGTGTGTGTGTGTGTGTGTGTGTGTGTGTGTGTGTGTGTGTTTGTCACTATGGTCTGTGTTTTTTCCACTCTGCACAGGCAAAGCTGAAAGCTGAATGACATTGGATTGAAGTGCTGCTCTGCGTTGCTATGGCACAGTGTGAAAATAAATAAATAAAAACACGGAAAAATAAATAATTAAAAACGGAAGGACAGCATAAAACACATCTTTCTGCAGGGATCTGGAGAGTTGTTCTATATGTTCTAACCTCAGGCTCTTTTCCCAATTAACCCCCCTCCATACACACACACCTCACACACACACTCACACACATTCACACACACTAGCGGTGAACTCTGGCTAACTGACAGCTATCTTGACGAGCTAGGTTTAATTAAACAAATGCAGGCCCATTAAGAAGGGAGGCTTAAGCTGCAGGGAGCTCCAGCAGCTGCAGTCTGGCCAACACTCAATCCCACAGCACTGGCTCATCTTCTCTTTTTCTTCAACAACAACACAGAGATAAGAATGAGCGTGTGTGTGTGTGTGTGTGTGTGTGTGTGTGTGTGTGTGTGTGTGTGTGATAGAGTATTTCTGTGTAGGTTTGTGCGTGTGTGTGCTCATAATCATAATCATAGTGGTGCAGCCATCAATATATATGTGTGTGTGTGTGTGTGTGTGTGTGTGTGTGTGTGTGTGTGTGTGTGTGTGTGTGTGTGTGTGTGTGTGTGCGTGCGTGCGTGCATGTCTGTGTTTACTCCAAGTTTTGATACTTTTTTCAATAAACATAATTTGTTTGTTGTGTTGAACCAATTAAATCCCTTTAGGTCATGCCTTGTTTATGTTTATCTGTTATTGATTTAGTATTATGGTTATCTTCCGTTACTGGTATTCTGTGACAATTATTTTCTGTATTGTTGTAATTTATATTATTTATCCAGACTGTCTAACTACTTTTTTTTCAGTCGTATTGACACTGTTATTGACAAATATTGTTTTGGACAAAGTATTCACTAAGCATCAACAATCCTCAACCAACCATGAATAGTAATGGTTTATCATGAATAAAGGATTGAATACATACTTAAGTAACTATAAAAAATAACATACTAATAATAAACAACTAGGAATAAGTGACCAGTGGTCACATTGTGATTGTAGTGTTTCATCTGTGGTCAATAGTTAGCACTGCTGCCCACACCCAGAGGCTTAATTACAGCCTTATGCAGCGGTCACTCACGCCCCCGTACTGGAGGTGTTATTGCTAAGGCTGTACTGGTGCTACTGTAAGGATGAAAGCTTAAGGCAGAAAAAAGGTATCAGAGCTACTTTTCCAATTACCCTACAGGCTTATAACAGCATGTACTGTGAAAGTCTGGTTAGGTAATAGGTAATTCAATGGTTTATTCTTGTGCTGAAAGCACAAATTGTTATGAACAAGTAGAACACATATAATAGGAGTTGGGTGGAAAAGTCCAAGCAGTACTGTTTAAACAAAACAAGACTTCATGGTCTACAACTTCAAATGATTTTTTTTTTTTTTACATGGAGTGTGTGCTATTTCTTTGGCATGTGGGGGTTTGTATGTGTTTCTATTGTGTGTGTATGTGTGTGTGTGTGTGTGTGTGTGTGTGTGTGTGTGTGTGTGTGTGTGTGTGTGTGTGTGTGTGTGTGTACATGTGTGCGTGTGTGTGATTCCTGTTGCGTGGCTGTGAGTTTGGGCATCCATGGCTGCTTTTATCTGCATGTTAATAATGCTTAAAGGCACACATGGGTGACTGGGCAACGCTTGACAGAGCAGCAAACAGCAGCACACACAGCAAGGCCAGACACAGAAGACACCAGGCACAGCACAGCACAGCAGAGGAGGTGAGGGGGGAGGAGGAGGAAGAGGAGGAGGAGGAGGAAGAAGCTCCAGTCCTCTGCTTGCTCTCCACACAGCTGGAAGTAATAGTCTGATTTTGTATTAGCAGCACGCTACAGCCATCACACCCCACCTGCCAGTTCATGTTACTAAAGCAATACACACACACACACACACACACACACACACACACACATAAGCACAACAACTCCCCACATAATTGCACTCACAGGCACATCCTCTCACACACACACACACACACACACACACACACACACACACACACACACACACACACACACACACACACAC
>JAODXP020000008.1:4794814-4797314 GCA_027497455.2 Sardinella longiceps | reverse complement strand
CACACACACACACACACACACACACACAGTCTTTCTATCTCTCTGTATCACACACACACACACACACACACACACACACACACACACACACACACACACACACACACACACACAGTCTCTTTCTCACACATATACAAACACACACATTGATCTGACAGTACTCACTGCTCACTTCTGTCCTGTGTCTTTACAGATGCTAAACACGCCTCTCTCACTCAAAGGCCAGGAGACCAGCAGGGACAAGCTGGCCCGACTGTCCCACTACCGTGTATATATTAGCCACTGGACTCTGCGCTCCTGCACACACACACACACACACACACACACACACACACACACACACACACACACACACACACACGCGCACAAACACACACACACAAGCCAGACCGTTGGTAAATTAGAGTGTGAACAGACCCTGACAGCTGATGTATTCATCTAATTGGAGAGGGATTTCAGAGGGAACTCCAGATGTTGTACTGTGCCAGTGTTTTGTCTATTAATGATGTTGTAATAATGAATGCGGTCCACTCCACGGCCAAGGCCAGCCCTTTCCCTGGAAGAAGATAGCTGACTCCCTCACTCTGCTCTTCATACAGTACATGTACAATGCTGAAGAATACATTGGTGCAGTTGGGGATCTTGTACAGATTTTATTGAAAGAAAGAAAGAAAGAAAGAAAGAAAGAAAGTCGTACATTTAAATGAGCCTAAATGGAGGTCATTCATCTCTAAATGGGGGTCATTAGCATAAGATCGAATTAAAAACAAAACAAAAAAGATCAGGACCTACCAACAGAAACCTGAGGAAGAATGCAAGAATAGAAAATAGAAGAGGATTTCACTGACATGAGTGGCATATCAAATGAGCAAAAACTGACTATAAAAGGTACAGATTATTAGGTAATATTTGTCAACAATATGACTGTACTGAGTAAAGAAGCTGATTTTAGGACACCTGCAGTCTGGTGAAGGCCAAGTATGTGGTAGTGCTGCCCAAAACTGTGTGGAAAAACAAACACAGAAGAGACACTGTGACCTCAGTGCTACTGGGGCATAATCATAATCACACAGATATGGAGACAGACTGAGGGATGAGAGAGAGAGAGAGAGAGAGAGAGAGAGAGAGAGAGAGAGAGAGAGAGAGAGAGAGAAATAGACAGAGACAGAGAGAGAGACAGAGACAGAGACAGAGAAAGAGAGAGGAAGATAGCAGAGAGGAAGAAGAGAGAGAGAGAGAGAGAGAGAGAGAGAGAGAGAGAGAGAGAGAGAGAGAGATGAAAGACAACAGAGAGGGAAAGAAATAGATGTGGGGAGCGGGAAGCATAGAGAGTCAGGGAGTGATGGCAGGAGAGTGATAAGGAGGTAGAGAGAAAGAGAAGGAGAGAGAGAGAGACAGAGGGAGAGAGTTGAGGTCCGTCCAAGCCATGGTCATCTGACCTGTTTGCTTTGCTTATGCTGTTGTTGAAATGCCAGGATCTTTTGACACCTTCATGGTGAAGGCAATATAGCATCCTGAGAGCACTTCTGCATCTAAGATGTGTGTGTGTGTGTGTGTGTGTGTGTGTGTGTGTGTGTGTGTGTGTGTGTGTAGAGGCTTAGAGATTCAGGGTGTATTCCCTAAAGGCAGCTTTCTGAGCTCTGGAGAAATGCCACAGTAGAGGATAAGGGGCAAAGGCTTGAATAACACAATCCTGTGTAAACACACACACACACACACACACACACACACACACACACACACACATAGGCACGAACACATGCACACATATACTCACATATTGAAATGCACACACATACTGTATATAGGTACCCAGAACCATCACCACACACACACACACACACCTACTGCACACACCAGTATCCTAGTAACTGGACAACTGTGTGTGTGTATGTGTGTGTGTGAGTGTGTGACAGTGTGCATGCACGTGTAAGTGTGTGTGTGTAAGTGTGTGTGTGTGTGTGTGTGTGTGTGTGTGTGTGTGTGTGTGTGCTCACTCTCTGTCTGCTGTCTGTCTGTCTGTCTATGTGTGTGGTGGTCTGCTTAATAAGATGTGTCCAGGCCTCGGCGGGGAAGGCCCTCATCCCTGAAAGAGACGGCAGGCTCCGGCTGAGCCATTTATCCGCTGGCATTAGACCTCCATGTTTGAGTTAATACCCCAGAGTGAATCTGCTGCCCTCATCGCCTCACTGCATCCCTGCCTCCCTGCTTGCCTGCCTGCCTCCTGCCTGCCTGCCTCCTGCAGAAACATCCTCCAAAATGCAGAGAGGGGGAGAGGAGAAAGAGAGAGATAGGGAGAGAGGGAGAGGAGAGAGATAGATGGAGAGATAGAGATAAATGGAGAGAAAAAGAAGAAAAAGAGGAAGAGAGTGTCTTTGATCAGTGTGTATGTTATTTATCTTTATGTTTTTGTTGTCTTGTCTTGTCTTATCCTAGGTAATGTGCTCTGCTTTAAAAGTGCAAAATAATGCCCACTTGTCATGCTAGAGTTTGGATTTGA
>JAODXP020000008.1:4782314-4789814 GCA_027497455.2 Sardinella longiceps | reverse complement strand
CTAGGAAAGTGACGTTTCATTGAGAGTGTGATTTATAAGTTTAACAACTTTATTGTGGCTATCGCTAGCTTTTTAGCCTGCTTGTAATCAGACAGCACTTTTCTAGCCTCATAGCCTGAAATAAAGTTTGTTTTCTTCCATTAAGTTAACTTATATTTCTTATCTATAGGCTAGTTCTGATAACAATTACCTGCTCATTGTGACTAGGAAAGCCCCTCCTCAAAAAAGGGAATTTAGTTTATTGGAGAAATCTAGCAAAATTCCACGAACTCCACATTGGGTTTAACAAAGGTCTGTTTACTACATCATATGGAAACAGGAAGGAGCTCCTTATGAAAGGTCTCGGTTTCCAACCGTCTCTGCTATTACTGTAGGGGCATTGTTGTAATGAGCTCAGGTGTGTACAATAGGCAGCCATCACTGTGAGGTCAATGGGTGAGAGTCCTATTATTGTAGGGGCATTATTGTAATGAGCTCAGGTGTGTAAAATAGGCAGCCATCACTGTGAGGTCAATAGGTGCATTATTATTTTCAGCATAGGTGTGTAGGCAACCAGCCAGCCAATCAAACAGACCAATCTTGTCATTTCCGCACAGTGTAAACTATAAAGAGCACAGGTGAATAAACAGTCATCACTAAGGTCCATGGGGGAGAGTATCACCTAGCGTATGTAGGAGCATCAGGAAGAATACTAGATGACTATAAAGTAGTAGTAAAGATAGTAGTTGGGAGAATAATGACTTTCTGTGTAGCGGAGACCTAAAGGGAGAATCCCAACTTTGTAGGGGGCATGAGGTGAGAGCGACACCCACGATTTTTGTCGGAGTTATCTGATGGAATTCCCTCGCCCACCTACCCGTATCAGAAATCACCTCATGGTCATCCCTGTAGGGCAATGTAGGGATAATGGAGAGTGCCATCAATCACCGTGGGGGCAACAGAACATAATACATAGTAACAGAATGGAGTACAACTCATCACTACATTGGCAATAAAACAGAACAGGATCACAAGGGGCTTGAGTGAGAATACTAGTAGTCACAGTAGGCATGCAGTAGGTGAGAGGACCTTTGGCACAGTGAAAGAAGAGTACTACTTGCCGCTGAGGCAGATAGAAGAGTGGGAGAGTGCGGGGGACAGCCATCACTGTAGGGGTGTTAGTAGAATGTGCCATCACTGTTTCAGTTCTTAATTACTCTCCCCGCTCCATTGCCATCATCAGCCCTGGGAGAGAAGCATGGATGGCTGTTTGCTAAATCGCTCAGTCCATGGGGAATATAATGTAGAGGCTCTAGTGGTATTGCACACACGCACGCACACACACACACACACGCACGCACACACACACACACACACACACACACACACACACACACACACACACACACACACACACACACACATTACTGAAATATAGACGTTCACAAGCACTCACACATATTGTGCTCACACAGACACAGTCAAATAGAGACACATAATAACAAACTAATGAATGCATGTGTGTGTGTGTGTGTGTGTGTGTGTGTGTGTGTGCTTCAGCTAGAGTACTTTATTGTGTGTGTCTACATGCGTCTTTTTAGTGTGTGTACTTCAGTGCCTCTGTGTGTGTGTGTGTGTGTGTGTGTGTGTGTGTGTGTGTGTGTGTGTGTGTGTGTAAGTAGGTAAACACTTCTGTCCTAAGGCTTGTCCTTGGCCTTTTCTCTCTCTGCAGGGGCAAACACTTCTTCTCTCCCCAGGGGGGGCGATCATCTCGGAGAGGGGGAAGAACGGAGGGAGGAGGGGGGGAGCAGGTGAAGGGAAAAGTGAAGAAAGGTTACAAAAGAGGGAAAGGATAACAAAGAGGGGTGGCTGGGGGGTGCTTTAATGATTGCTCATTCACCCTCTCCCTACTGGCTTGCCTTTTCTCCTCTATTCTCTTCTCTTCCATTTTCCCTTTCATTTTTATCCTCATTTTCTCCTTTCTTTTTACGTTCTCATCTCTTTTTCAACCCTTCCTTCTCTTTCCCTCTCCGCTTTCCTTTTCTCTCCCTCTCTCTATCTTTTCCTCCCTTAGTTTTTGTCCCCACCCCCCTCCTCTCTCTGGCCCCCTCTCTTCTCCTCTGTTCTCTCTTCCCTTCACCTCCCCTCCCCTCCGCTCTTTTCTCCTCTTTTCTTCTATCCCTCCTTCCTGTGCCCTCCCTCTGTGATGGCCACCATGGGCATGTTTCTTTTTTTTCTTTCTTTTTAGCTGTACTCCCATGAGGAGTGGAGCATGAGGGCCACAAAAAGCTTTGCTTTGACATTGGCTTCACTCCTCCTCCTCCTCCTCCTCCTCCTCCACTAGAATACTCATCAGGCCAGAGGCAAGGAGCAGTTCCATTCAAAACTTACTAATTCATGGAAAGAGAGAGAGAGAGAGAGAGAGAGAGAGAGAGAGAGAGAGAGAGAGAGAGAGAGACCCTTTGTCCTTGTCCTTGGGGGTCAATAGGGTGCTTGAGAGAGAGAGAGAGAGAGAGAGAGAGAGAAAGAGAGAGTGCCTTTGGTCATGGGGGCCAGTAGGGTGCTTGGGAGAGAGAGAGAGAGAGAGAGAGAGAGAGTCTTTGTTCATAGGTGCCAGTAGGGTGCTTGGGTTTAAGTTCGGTGCAGAGGTCACAACCGATTTGTCGACAAAGAGACACAAACACAAAAGGTCTGACCCACACACTGGCCTTGGCCTAAACTGTTTGTGTGTGTGTATGTGTGTGTTTGTGTATGCTTGTGTGTGGGTGTGTGTGTATGCGTGTGTGTGTGTGTGTGTGTGTGTGTGTGTGTGTGTGTGTGTGTGTGTGTGCGCGCGCATGGTTAAATCACTTCCCTCAATCTTAGCACGACACATTTCATTAGGCCCGACACCTGGGGCAGTGTCACCAGTATATGTCCTCATCCTTCATACAAACACTAGCCAAACGCACGTGCACACACACACACACACACACACACACACACACACACACACACACACACACACACACACTCTTTAAAGTGTAACTTTAGCTTTACTCAACTTAAATTTACTTTACTTTAATCATGGCACTTTTCTAAATTGTACATTTTGGTGTAAAAAAGCTCTTTTCAATATTGATGATCAGTGTAAATTGATGTCTTCATCGGTTCCTCTATCCCTCTCTCATCCTTCTCTTTTTTCCTCCCTCTCTCCCTTTTCTATTTTTTTCTTCCCTCCTCTCTCTCTCTCTCTCTCTCTCCCTCTCTCTCTCAATTTCTCTCTCTCTCTCCCTCTCTCTCTCAATTTCTCTCTATCTCTCCTCACCGACACACACACACACTTTTCTCTCTCTGTGTTGTTCAGTGTTTCCTGTGTGTCTCCCTATCCTGCTGTTGTGATGATTGATTTATTTACCCTGACTCACTCCTGCCAGCGGCTCCACTTCTACACAACACACCAGCCGCGCTCTTTACCTCTCTCTCTCTCTCTCTCTCTCTCTCTCTCTCTCTCTCTCTCTCTCTCTCTCTCTGCTCTTTTTATGCCTCCTTTGCTATCTACCCATTTTCCTTTAGACTTCTTCCTGTTCTTTTTTTCCTCTCCTCTGTTTCTGTTTTTCAGCCTTTCTTCATTTCTATTCATCTTTTATCTGCTCTTTTCTCTGCCTCACTTTGTCTCTGCTTTGTTTTCTCTGTTGTTTTTGTTGCTGCCTCTCTTTCTTTCGTTCTTTCTTTCTTTCTTTCTCCCCAAATTTTGCATTTCTTTCTTTCTACCTTTATTTTGTTGCTACACCTTTCCCTACACCTTCTCTACATGTCTTCCCATTACCTTATTATTTATATCTCTCCCTACAGCTCTCTCTCTCTCACAGGACACAGGAGCGTCTGTAATGATCAAAGTGGGAGGTGGTCTTAGCTACCCAGTCCCAGTCACAAGAGGTATACGGCAAGGCTGTCCTATTTCTGGGCAGTTGTACATCCTTACCATTGAACCTCTTTTAAGCTTGTTGAGGAAGGGTCTGACAGGGGTTCCTATTCCTACAACAAGTCTTGCTGTGTGTCTGCTTATGCAGATGACCTGACCGTTTTTATTTCAGGGGCTGAAGATGTTAATTATCTTTCTGAAGCACTTAATGTTTATGAGGGAGCTGCCTCCGCTAGGGTTAACTGGGGAAGAAGTGAAGGTGTCATTGTGGGGGACTGGGGTAGTAGTGGGCCTCCTCTGCTTCCAGAGGGTTTACAGTGGGGGCGTGATGGGTTTAAGTTCTTGGGGGTCTTTTTGGGCACAGAGGAATTTAGACTAAGGAATTGGGAGGGCATGCTGGAGAAGGTGACCGCCAAGTTGTCTAAATGGAATTGGCTATTACCCAAGCTATCCTATCGGGGTAGAGTCCTTGTTGCAAATAAGCTGGCTGCCTCCACATTTTGGCATAACTTTGCTGTGTTGGAGCCTCTGGAGCAATTGGTTAAACAGATACAAAGGAAGCCGGTGGACTTTTTCTGGTCGGGCCAGCACTGGGTTTCGGCCCCAGTTCTATACCTGCCCATTGAGGAAGGCGGGCAAGGCCTGGTGGACATACGGAGTCGTATTGGTGTTTTTCGACTGCTGGCCGCACTGAAGTTGTTATATAGTTGGGATCTGAACTGGGTGGCTGTTGCACATTGCCTTCTGAGGAGGGTGACACCAATGGCATACACTAACCAGCTGTTCCTTTTGGACTCTGATGTGCTGGATTTGGCCCAGCCTCCTTTCTACAGGTCCGTTTTTAAGGCATGGGATGCTGCCTTTGCAGAAGAGCGGACAATGTTGAACGTTGGGCAGTGGATTATGGGGGAGCCATTGTTTAACAACTCCTTGTTGAGAGTGAGAAGCCTCACTGCCGAAAGCATTCGCACTGGCCTGTTGAGGGCCGGGATCACTGTGCTAGCCCATTTGAGAAACCACAATGGCTGGAAGTCAGCGGCCTCTGTTCAGAGGGAAACTGGCATTCGCTCTCTTAGGCTGGTGGAGAAGGCCTTGGACGAAGTGAGGGGGGGGCGCTGCCTGGAGCATGCAGGGAGGCGCTAGACAACTGCTCACAAGCTGAATGGGACACACACTATCAAAGTCCATCGATTCTTGTCTCCCCTAACATCACAGAGGAGGTGTGGAGTAGTCCGGGTGGCCTATGCTCCCTGGCGCGGAGGGGAACAAGACCCTTTCGGGAACTCAGCAAGAGGACGTTGTACAATGTACATGTAAAGGTCCATCACCAGAATGTAGTGAAACGGGCCGACCTACAGTGGAGGCTCGTCCACGGGGCCATAGCTACAAACAGACACGTGGCTCACCTTACTCCAGCGACTAGCCACAACTGTCCCTTCTGCGGTGTGGAGGAGACGGTTGTTCACCTTTTTGTTAATTGTGACAGGCTGAGTGGGCTCTTTGTTCTTTTGGCGGGCTGGCTTAGGAGACTTGGGGAGGTGCTAGTCCCTGGTTTCTTTGTGGGGGGCTTTCCATATAAGGCAAAGGAGAAGCGCAGAGTGTGCCTTCTCAATTTTCTGTTGGGCTCTGCCAAAATGGCAATATGGAGGACAAGGAAAAATAAGATTGTGGGGTGTGGCCCTCTGGACCCTGCTGAGGTTTTTAGGGGAATGGTGGGAGGGAGGATAAAAATGGAGTATGCATACTACAAAATGGTCAACGACACTGTTGGTTTTATTGATGTATGGGGGGTGCGGGAGCTGCTTTGCAAGGTTGGGGAGGGAGGGGATGTGATTTTTAATATATGAGGTGGACTGGAATGGTGTAGTTAAGTTAAACTGAACTGTAGTGGATGGTGTGTTGTTTATCTGGACGCTATTGTATCATTTAAACACTCAAAAGCTGATTGAATAAAGGAGTGTTAAACCTCTCTCTCTCTCTCTCTCTCTTTCTCTCTCTCTCTCCATCTCCTCCTCATCCTCCTCCTCTTTTCTTTCTTTTTTTGACAATTGTTATCTTTACCCCTCTCTGTCTCTCTGTGATCCACATCTGCATCCCTCATTTTCTGTTTACAGTAAGTTGAGCAGGTGTGTGTGTGTGTGTGTGTGTGTGTGTGTGTGTGTGTGTGTGTGTGTGTGTGTGTGTCTGTGCCTGTGTGTTTGGGGAGTGGGGGGTGTTGGAGGAGTTTATTGCTATATTGTTGCACTATTTTTACACACACACCTCTCTTCTCCATCTTTCACTTGACTCTCACTTGCTTCCAGTAGAGCCCCGTGCAGAAGTCTTTCCTTTATCCTGCTCCTGTCCGCTCCCACATCTCCTTCCCATCCAAAGCAGCTCTCTAGCTCACACTACAAATGTCCCACGTCAGGGTTTTCCACGGCTCTGTGGACAGAGGGACCCTGCAGCATTGAACAGATAAAGTTAAAGGTCAGGAATGTGGACTGACTGGTTATTTCCTTGCAACCAACCCAATGTCCTCTATGAAAACGTATTACATGTGGATGTCAAAGGTTTGCAGTGATGTAAAAATCTGAGTAATATACACCATAAAGGGGTGTTCATGAGTTCAAATGAGCTAATAGCACACAAGAGTATTTACTCTTCCAGAACAAATACCACATACTTGGGACATTTTAGAATCTCATTTTTACTTCTCAAATGGCATTTGCTTTTCAAATTTAGAGAGGAATGTCAAAGTCTTTCATATGTGTCTGCCATACAGTAGTGTAGGTGTGTGTGTGTGTGTGTGTGTGTGTGTGTGTGTGTGTGTGTGTGTGTGTGTGTGTGTGTGTGTGTGTGTGTGTGTGTGTCTTGTGTGTGCATGTGCGTACAGTATGTCTAGGTGTGCATGTGTGTATGTCTATGTGTGCATGTGTGTGTGTGCATTTTTGTGGAAGTGTTAACTTTGTGTGGTGAGAGAGAATGTGTTTTTCTGTGTTATATAACTGATGTAGGCCTAATTGCGGTGGGAACATAGGGATAGTGGAAGAGAACAGAGGCCAATTAAGGGCCCAGTGTGGAACTAGACACAGAGAGGTGGCACACACACACACACACACACACACACACACACACACACACACACACACACACACACACACACACACACACACACACACACACACACAAACATACACACACAAACATGCGCACACACACACACACACACACACACACACACACACACACACACACACACACACACACACACACACATAGAGGTGAGCATGGGAACATACAGTAGACACCTAAGAGGAATACTACCAGAAGCACACAGAAGACAACACATACTGTACACTCAAACACACATTTGGACGAGGCACACACACACACACACACACACACACACACACACACACACACACACACACACACACACACACACACACACACACACACACACACACATTTATTCCTCTCACCTTTAAAGGTAGACATCTGTAGACCTGATATGGTCACACATTTGTACTTTTCCCCTCATGTCTCCTCACCTGTCTCCTGCTGGGACAGACTGTACTCCAGACAGAGAGGGGGATGGGAAATAGAAGTGGGGTAAAAGGACAGAAGAAGATACA
>JAODXP020000008.1:4734400-4779714 GCA_027497455.2 Sardinella longiceps | reverse complement strand
AGGCAAGGTAGATAAATAGAGCTGGGAGCATTGTCCAGGGTCTATTCATCATTTGGACTTGGCTACAGTAATTGACTTTTTGATTGAGTCCTTTGAGCCAAATTGTATAAGTACTCCATTAAGATGGGCACAATGCTAGATAGTAACCCTCCGAAAAATGCTGTCTCAGTGGAGAGGAGCTTTAGTTTATTGCAGGCTGAAGGCCAGAATACTATAGGCATCCATTGTTTTAGCTTTAACAGTGTTATTATGAATACAAAGACCTGAACCCATTTGCTTGAAGAGGTCATACGCATTCAAACAAGGAGCTCTTCAGTAAAACAGCATGAACAAAAGTAAATGAATGCTTAAAATAATGCTCAGAAGAGTCATACATTTTTCTTAAATCTAGAATAGTGTTCCATTTAATAGTGGTGCAGTCTTGCAAAAGATGTGTGTATTTTTCATGCACTTACAGGTCTTGGGGTGAAGATTCTCATCTTGAAAAAGAAAACGAAGTACAGAGTGTGCTCTGACCTGAAAACAATTCTGAGCAGGCAGCAGAGCAAAAACAGAGGCATCCTCCTGCGACCGATACTATGTACCCACAGCTACAGAAATAATTAAATTGGAGTAAAGTCAAATCGCACACAAGTGCAGTATAAACTCTGGCTGTTTCATCTCCCCTGATACTGTAGCAGATACAGTCAGTAATTCTGGAAAGAAGTTGCTGATATTTGATCACATGCACCCAATGATGGCAAACAAATATCAGTCTCACTATTCACTATTCTTGAAAGACTGTATATGAAAACAAAATGAATGAACAAATTCTAAAAGTTTCTATATCTCTCATTCTGTCAATCTCTTCCTTTCTTTTCTTTTTTTTGCTTGTCTCCCCTCTTCCCTCCCTCCCTCTCTCACTCCACATTCCTCTGGCCGGAGAGCAGAGTTACTGAAGCAGGCAACCCCATGCAGGGAGGCAGGCACAAGGGAGCACCCCCTCTGTCAGTCCAAATCAATTTTCTTCCCAGGGATCCGGCAACATGGAGCTTAATAACAGCCAACCCTTCTCACTCACGTCCAGACCAGAGGCCAAGAGCTCCTCACGCATCCTGGAATCTCAGTATGGAGTCAAAAGTGCCTGGTCGTTACGCATCATCCTCAGCCAAGAAAGGTGTACAAAGTCACAAACAAGTAGATACTCTTGGGTCGTGTTCTTCCATTTTTTTTTTTTTTTTCTATTTTATTTCAAGAGGACTTCAGGACAATATTTTCCACTGTCACTCTCCAGAGGTAGAGTACTTTAATAAATGGGGGAAAAAAAGTCCCGGGAGTGACGCCAATTTGTGCCTGGGGCGACAAGTGTCAGCATTTAAAAAGTTTATATATAAAAAGTATATATAAATGCTTATCCCCATGTGGAACACAGCTGAGAAGTTTTGCACTCTGGGGTAATAGCATACCTCAGGATTCATATTGAGGTGAATGACACTGCTGACAAGTGGGACCTGCATTTATCTGTTTATTTGACTAAATGATGGTTGGGCCTCACTCACACTATTATTAGATGAGAGGCAATAATGTCTCCACTCTCAAAAAGAGGTGACAAAATATGGCAGGAGTGTTTTGAGTGCTCTTGCTGAGTTTCACCAAAAAGTATAGGCCTAATGTCTGGAAAAGTCAACTGTTCAAACTAAACTTTCAGAACTTTCATTTAAATAATTTAATGATTCACTCTTTTTGAGCCTCGTACAAATGTTGATTCACCTTATAATTCAGGTCTCTTTAAATATTAAATCACATTTCGGAAGAAGAAACATTTTTTCTCTATTATTTTTTTCTGGGAAAAGATAATCAGACTGACCTATAACAAATCAAATGTCTAATTGCAAACTGCTAATCGATATAATTTAGTTTTTTATATGACTAAGCAGAGTCTGAGTCAAATTAGCATATTTTGCTGAAGAGCTAGGAGACCTGTGCCTTCTCCACAAAAAGTCTTTGTATGTGTGTCTTGAAAAGAGTCCCAGAAAAACCACAGGGGAGAGAAATATCACAGACTAATAGACTGAGTAGGAATTGTGATTAAACAAGGAAAATACTTGATGATAGTTATGCACCAGGGACAGAAACACCCTTAGATAATAATTATACAAGTCTGGATCAAGATGCCATAATCTCCTTAAAAATATTTTGTCACTCTAATGCTTAATTATGATCTATAAAGTAATGTTGTCTTTGCAGCAAATGGCTTTCATCAGAATAAAATGAGGAGATAATCCTAGAAACCCGGGGCGTTATTTACAGAGCATTACCTTAAACCTCGGCAGACGTTTATGCATACAGACTCCACATGAGAGCTCATGAGAGTAATCTCCTTTTCCTATTGGGAGAATTACTCAAACAGTTCACCATAAAGGAGTTTTGTATATATGAATAATGGGACAAGTTTTCTCATTTCTCATATGTGAGCTCACAGTGATCACCATCGTTTCACCCGTTATTTAAAGCGAATGTAGTATACACTAGGTGGAGCTCTTGCTTACGTTTTGTACGTCCATGGTCAAAAAATAGCTTCCAAAGTACCCCCTGTGAACTTCAATTGAACTTTGCGCATCTCTCACCAGAGTACTGTATGTTGCTGCCAGTGGTTTTGTGAGGGAACAAACGCATTTTGGACGGCTGCTGCTCTGAATTCTATTCAGGAGCTACAGTACAGCTCAGTGAAAAAAAAGAAAGAAAGCTCTTCTTCAGGCAACATTCTTTGGAGAATATCACCAAAAAAAATATTGAATGTCTACTCGTGGGTGGATCTCATTGTTGAGCTGTCTGAGATCAAAATGACAATCACTGATGCCAATCTGTATCATAGCTGTTCAATAGAACTTGTCAGAGAAAATACAAACACCAGCAAAGACTGAGAAAAAACTGAGATTTCAACCTTGAAAGCCTCACACAGCTGAAATGAAAGCATGTCTTGTCTACATATCAACTCCTCCAGGTTAAATCATGTAAGATCAGTGACGTCTGATGTCCTCTTCCAAAAATGTATTTGTCCTTGTGTCCTACAGTTGTGTCAGTCACTGGGTGTTGCACAAGCATATAGCCTTGCTTTTAGAAAAGACTAGCTAAATTAAGTACAACAGACTCTCATTCTAACACGCCAGTCAGGCCAATGCTCTGTGAATCATCACTCATGCTAGCAATGACTTGGTGCTCTCAAGGCTGTAGCAAGTGAACTTTAGAAACTTCTTCAAATTCTAAGAAAATGGCAGCAAAGAAAAATGATCTACTCACTGTTTGCATCGATCAACCAACACTTTGCAGTCGAGATACATAATTATTAAATGCATGTCAGATATGCATATGAAAGGTAGTTTTCAAGAGCCAGCTTGCAGCGCAGAGAAAATAGATACAGAACACATGCACATTTCCTTGAGGAAGACGTTTAATATTGTCTAGTGCTGGAGGCGCAATGATTAAAAAAAAAAAAAAAAGCATTTGTTTATTTCATGCTTCAACAAACCAAAGCTGATTAGGTCATCCATAAAGTTATTTTGAGGTTGTTATGTACCGTAGATAGGATTGGTTATGAAATGGAGGAGCAAACTATATCTCTGTATATAAAAAATCTACTTACTGTAGATGTAATACTGTAGTTTTATCAGATCAGTTGCTGTGATTGAGTGAATTTATGCCCTGAGCCCAGTAGCAAGGCTACTGCAAAGAATACCCAGTAAACTTACCTTTATTCCAACCACCTAAAAAACACAGATGAAAATATGCACCTGCAATATGAGCACCTGCAGTTTTGTTTGCTTAGTGAGTGTCTTTGAATACTAAAGCTCAGTGGGCATGTTTTCATGGACATATTCAGTTTGATATTATGCTTATCCTAGGTGTAAACTCTTCAGCAGTATGATTGGTGTTTACACTGAGTCATTTAAAGTGTGTTTACAAATAAATACCTTTTTGATTTAAGAACACCCCATTCATGTTCTTGCACCTAATTAATTTAATGTTTGTGTGTGTGTGTGTGTGTGTGTGTGTGTGTGTGTGTGTGTGTGTGTGGGAGAGAGAGAGAGAGAGAGAGAGAGAGAGAGAGAGAGAATGGCTTGTTATTACAGTAGTTTAATTCTTCACATCTCTCTACTTTAGTAAGTTCTTCACATCTCTATATTTAAACGTTGTTCATGTGTATGCGTGTGTGTCTTTGTGAGTGTGTGTGTGTGTGTGTGTGTGGCGGGGGGGGTTATGATGCCTCATACATAAGTCATGGTGTGCATGTGTATTAGAACATAAGAGTTGCCATGTCATTTTCACTCTTGTGGTTTCCAACCTAAAGCCTATTCTCTACTGTAGCCCTATAATGTATTCATAGCCTTCAGCTTTGATGCTATACTTTACTCCAGCGAGACTCTAATTAGTGGGCAACTTCATCCCCTTGATCCGGCCCGACTATTCCACAAGCTCCCGCTTACAAGGCTGCCTAATTATAAGGGAAAGATCTATGTTTATGAGGGACACAACCGAAGCCGTGACCCAAGTTTGCTTCATGGCGACACACGTGTACATTCTCCCTCACGAGCGCACACACACACACACACACACACACACTCACACACACACACACACACACACACAAACACACACATTCAGATACTCTCACAAATCATATACTTGTCTTCTGAGATCCTACCTGGCTCTCCTCTGTAATCCCCATTAATCTGTGTGTCTAGACAAAATCGTGGTGCTAAATCAATGACGTGAAAAAAGCAAACGCTTCGTTTTGCTCTCCACTTTAGCTGCACTTGATTTTAACCAGTCCTCTTTGACTCATGCCTCTCTTTTACAACACAGGATTTCTAGGTGTGTTGTTCCAAGTGTTACAATCAATTTATTTTACATTTTCTTTTATGAGAATGAGCACAAATGCCTTCTTCATGATTCAACTGTTACCTGTGTGAGTGCAGGTTCCCAAGCAGAGCAGTGTGTGATTCTGTGACACACAGAATTCACTCTGTCTTTGACGTTGTACAGTAAAATGTTTTTTTTTATTTATATTCTGGACAATATCTTCAACAGCACTTCAATGAATGTGTAGCCGGGGTTGGTCCGCACTGCGCACAGCGGTTAGAAGCATTCTTAAAGAACAGAGGATATGAGGATTTACACGTACTGCCGCCAGCGATAGCCGAGCTAGTTGGTATCCGTTAAACCCCCTTAATCCTCACTCCCATCCAAGTCACTGCACCAATGCAGCCGGGGTCGGTCTGCACCGTACACAGATCTCGAATCCGCCACCCCTTCAACTACAAAAAACGCACGGCATGGGAGTCAAACATTCTAACCACTGAGTTGAAAAGCAGGCTTCCAACTCAGCAATTAGAAGTGTTCTTATAGGATAGAAAATGTGAGGATTTAAACTTACTGCCACCAGCTAGCCATTACAGATGCAGTCTGCAAGTGAATGCTCAGGAATCTCAAATAACAGGGAATAATGGATGCAGTAGATAGGAATTTTTTGTGACATCAACGGGAGACCAAGTTAGATGACAGTTAGAAAAATCAGGGTTTTATTTACAATGATGCACAGCAAGGGAGAGACAGCATGCTTCATATAAAGATCCACCAGCTGCTCTAACTAGACAAGGAAATAGCCTGACTGTAAGTATAGTCCTAGATAGACCAAACTGAATCAGTCCATGATTGGTGCCAGAGTGGTCTGCTAGACTAGAGCAAATAGGAACTGATGCAGGTGACACATGCAGACAGTGCAAGCACCAAAACAACACAAGAAGATAATATGTCATCTTATCTCTAATGATTAGAGATATGGTGTGAATGAAAAACAGGAACAGAATGTAGAGTAACACTTTACAATGTAGTAAAAACAATGTGTGGAAAAGCAGTTAGGCCTTCTCTAGCTCAAACATGAAGACATGAACTGTATTGCTATGAAATTAATATTCTTATTCCAATTCTCTCAGTGAACAATGAGAAATGTTTCAAACTGCTTTGTAATTCTTATTTTTTTCATCATTTAGGTCAGTTGCACACAGAAACCTCATGAAAGGGTCTTTAAAGGCATACAGTATACCAGGCAAACCTATGACTTTTTAAACGGGAGCTATGCAACTATTTTTAGCTTCATTTACCCTATTGTAAAAGCTTATGAGCCACTGTGATGCTTCTATAACACTTTATAGGTCGATTGGTGGAAGTTTTAAAATTGCAATTTCTGTGTTGTGGGTCACAGCCAGCTGTCACAAGCTGTTAGGGCAGCACTTTAGAGACAAATGCAAGCACAAACTGCAAAAACAGGGAGCCGGGTGTCTAAATTCTCAACAATACTACATTGTTCTGGATTTGTTCTACATAAGTTACCTCTGGTCCGCTAGGTCCGTGATCATCTGTTGTCACTGTAGTCATTGGAGCTACAGGTTTTTACAACACTGTAACTCACCAATCATGATATGAAAAAGGAAGGGACTACACCACAGTCATGTAGAGACTATGTTTAGCATAGCCTTTCTCAAGGACAATAAAATAGCCATTGAATTCTGACCTCTCTGATTCAACCCTCTATAACTAACTGAACATACTGCAGCACATTGTTGCTGCAATGTAGCAGGGATAGCAACAAACAAAAACTTCAATGGATTTAAAGAAGACAAAGTTTGGTGACGTGTTTGCTGGATGAGGTCCATAGAGCTCCGTAGAGCTGCTCTGGAAAGGGTGTGGACTACAATATGTGGATGGAGGTGCCTGTATTGGATGGTTGCGCCTCAGTGCTCTAAACAGATATGCCCATAGTATCTGCAAATTGCATTTTACCCATTTTGCAATGTTCATTTTTGCACAAAAACTAAAATTTCTCTGTTATGAGGAACTTTGAGATAGTTTGTTTTTCAACTTTACTGGATCTTATTGTCTCTGATATAAAATTTAAGTTATTGCCAACAGCTAAGTATGCAGATTTCCCACTCTATTCGTTCACTACCAGTGATGGACTTTTATTTTGACTTTGCAATCCAAGATGGCATTGAGAGCAAATTTAGAATTGGTACAGTGCTGTCTTCAGAAACAGTCTGTATGAAAGTATGCAAAAAATAGCATTTTTGTCAAAGACAAAGTGCTGGTGCATATTCATTGAAAGCCACTGGATTGATAAAACGAACAGCAAAAACCTAGAAGGCTGGTACCGATTTAATTTTCACTTCAAACTAATGTTTGAGTTGAGCCCGTGTACACATAGGCTACAGCTTGCAATCGAAGTCCGCTGGGGTATTGCTTCAACTTATAAACAACATTAAATGTGGCCTAGTTTCCCTTTGTCATCTTCTCTCAATGAGAATAATAAGAAAGATATACAGTAGCTTGGCTTTTGTACTGTTCCACACTGAAGAAAGAATGCTGTCCCTTTAATGAACCCGGACAGTTTTCTTTTTTTTTTTTTTTTTCAGTGGGGAAAAAAAACGGATCCAATCAGCATTTCTGAGCCTTCAGTTATCAGCTCAGGGAAGTCTGCATGTGGGAAAATAGAGAAATACCAGTCAGACCTGTGCTCCTCATCGAACTGCTATGTCATTACCGTGCTGCCGCCGAGCATCGATTCCCTGCATGTTGGAAGCTTTTTCCCCCCTGCCTACAGATGTTATCAACCAAAGCATGAAGGGGAGGAGACTCCATGTTTTTAGTCCAGACATGTGTGGCTTCTAGACGGATTATTTAAGCCATGGGGAGGCCACCGCTGGCACTTGAAGTTGAAGTGGAAGCCCTGCTGGGGGCAGTGTGGTTCCTGGCATCTTGCCCCACTGGTAGGAGAGAGAGAGAGACACACCGACTGTCTGTTGCTGTGGTTCACATCATTCTTACAATGGGCTCCAGTAACCAACCAAGTAGGAAAAGTGTACATTGACTTGGTCTTTACTTTTCTTTCTTTTTCCATGTCATTTTTTCTACTCTCTCTCTCTCTCTCTCCCTCTCTCGCTCTCTCTCTTTCTCTAACCCGTCTCCCACTCTTTTTGCTCTCTTCATTCAAACAGTAACTGCACTGCAACCTTAGGACACTATTGAGTCAGAAAGAGTCAAGGGTATTTTTTTTTATTTATTTATTTATTTTTTTTGCATGCTTAAAACACCAATGGATTCTTAATTCACTGTGGAGGAAGTAAATTTATGTTGGTTTTATTTTCACATTGCCTACAACCATTAGGCAACCAGTATATGGAAAAGCAACGCAGAAATGATGAAGCGACTCTAAAGTGCTTGCCCTCTGGCGAAGGCACTGAGTAAACACTATTAAAACCTCCGCTTTATGCTCTGAGCCTCGTTTTAATCCATGCTAATGTCTCCATTCTAATGACCTTGGTCTGGGGAAGAGAGAGAGCGAGAGAGAGAGAGAGAGAGAGAGAGAGAGAGAGAGCGAGAGAGAGAGAGAAAGAGAGAGAGAGAGGGGAAAAAGTTCCCCTTACTGCTTGCTTGTATGGGCCCATCATGCACAGCTACCAACCACCCCACCCCCTCCACCCCATCCCAAACTGCAATCCCGCTCTGATACCATGGCTACTCTGTAATTTTATTGTTATCATGGATGCGGCCTTCCATGGTTCCGTGGGCCCACTTGACAGATGCCCGCGGTGTAGCGGATGCGCTATCAGCACAACAGGATGCAAACAGCCGAGAGAAGAAGGCTTGCTGCCATATCTGTGCATCAGTGTGTCCTCCTACTCCCTCTCCTCTGCAACACACACACACACACACACACAGACACACACACACACACATACACACTCCATGTACTGTATACACACACACACACTCCATACACATAAAATCAGAAACACACTCGTAAGAGGATGATTACATCACCACGTGTCTATGTGCTTGAATATTGACTCTGACTCTACCCACTCCCCATACCCCTTGCATCAGGAACACAACATTAATGCTATTTGCAATGTAAATTGGGGTTAGAGTAGTCAACAACCATAGTCATGTTGATCATTTCAATCTATATGTCAGTCATTGCATTAATGCTTTGCCAGTGGCAATGAAAGGGATTGGTGTTGCACTGGGTTGTGTGCTGTTGATGTTAATCTTATTATTGGATTGTATTTTAATGAAGTGCTTTTTTACATATTCTTATCCTACACATATGCATTAACTAGGCTTCTACTGTATGTTTCAATCATACCCTTGGGCGAGAGCTTCATAGTGATATACATTCACATCATGTGACAAGCATGCAGTGGAGTGTTTTGATCTACGTATTTCCTGTGGCAAGTTGATTGCTTGGAACAAGGACCTACTTGACCATAAGTAACCATAAGGGGGCACATGTATGGCAGTTGAATTATGATGTGTATGCTAGAGTAATTAATATGAAAGGAAGTGAAGCAAAATGTATATCTTTTCAGGCAGTAGGATGTCTCTCTCTCTCTCTCTCTCTCTCTCTCTCTCTCTCTCTCTCTCTCTCCTGTGTGTGTGTGTGTGTGTGTGTGTGTGTGTGTGTGTGTGGTGTGTGTGTGTGTTTGCTCTATCACTGGATTGCAGCCATCAGAATGATTTCTCTCCAACCCAACTCTTTTTTTTGTATGTTGTGTCATGTTACAGTAAATAACAGTCCTTGCATTTCCAGTCGACAGGCCCCTGTATGTCCTTCAACTTCCTGGGTCAGTGTTTACATCAGTTTGTGACTTTATTTTTGGCAAACCTGAATGTGTATTAGATCAACCATTGGATTCCAAATCAATTTAAGTCCCAGGCTTCTGTATCATCAAACTGCCAGACTTGGCAGGGATGTTCTACTAGTTGAAAGGAAGGAATTCTTTTTTTTTTTTTCCCCTTCTCTCTCCCTGTCCTCTGAGCATAACTCAAAATGACAAGTGGCTCCCAGGCACAGCAGACTCCCTGCTCATATATTCAAATCACACCTTAAACAATTCAATTAGGCCTTGTGAAGCACTGGGGCCGTGTCTGCAGCAGGCCTCTGGAGGGGGACTTTCATTTCAACTTGTTTCTGGTAAGGTGAGCCCACAGTCTCTATGAACCTATGCTTCTCTTTGATTGACTGGCTGAAGACTGGTGTAATGCATTGAAATTCATTAGGTGTGCATGTTGGTTTCATTCCATTTGTCTCTGTGTGTTTGGAGGATTTTTTATTTATTTTTTTTTACACTTGTGTTTGTGGAATTATCTTTAGATGTTTGTGTTTATGTTCTTATGGGAATCTGTGTGTGTGTGTGTGTGTGTGTGTGTGTGTGTGTGTGTGTGTGTGTGTGTGTGTGTGTGTGCTTGTACATGTACATGTACAAGTAGTTGTGTAGTTGTGTATGTGTGAGCAATAAATGAGGCTTGCTCAAATCATGTGCTGAGAGAGAGGGAGTGACTGTGCGAAACCATTCTGTTCCATTTCCTTTCATTGTGGTGCAGTTTCTAAATGTGAGGTGAGTGAGAGAGTGAATGAGTGAGCGAGTGAATGAATGAGTGGGTGAGTGAGTCAATGAGTAAGTGAATGAGTGAGTGAATGAGTGACAGCAAGTGTGTAAATGAGTGAGTGAGTGAGTGAGTGAGTGAGAGTGAATCACTGAGAGTGAGGGAGTGAAAGAATGAGTGAGTGAGTAAATGACTGTGAGTGAGTGAATTGGTGAGAGTGAGTGAGTGAGTTAATAAGGGAGTGAGTGAGTGGTGTTCTGATTGCTGCATCCCTGCATCCCCGGTCCACTCAGAGGGAATGTCAGGCCCAGGCAGTAATGACAGGGGAGCCATGTGCACTCACACCATTACAGACAGTGGAGATTGGCCAGGGCTTGGCTAATTCATGCCAGATAAAGACCAGGGGGGAGAGAGAGAGACAGAGCGAGAGAGAGAGAGAGGGAGGGCCTCTGTGTTATTTTGCTGTGAGATGGGCAGAGTTGTGTGGCCCTAGTATTATCCATTACTTCCTTTAGGGCTGATATTCAATTGTTATTTTCCTATCTGAAATTACGGTCAGGTGCATGTCGTGCCCACTGAGGGTTTGCAGCGCAATTCCATTATGTTCCCCCTCGTCATAATTTCATTTCCTGACAGAAAATAGACAGGTAAGAGGACCGCTGTTAAATACGGCTTACAATTGTGTAGTCTTGACACTGACGTCAAAGCACAATAAACTCAGTGGACCCGGAAGCTTACAGTACACATCCACTCTGCTCCAAGGGCAAATAGTCAGGAAACATTTTAATATCAAGGGAGAGCCACATGCTATCTGTATGCATGTGCAGATTTCTCGTGTGTGTGTGTGTGTGTGTGTGTGTGCGTGTGTGTGTGTGTGTGTGTGTGTGTGTGTTTACCTGTGTACAAAGTTTCTAGTCAGTGGATAGTTGTTTGTCTTCCCCGAACCACAGCTCCCTCCACTTCTTCTCAGCCCACCTGGATGCATCTGCAGCAGACGTGCCTTGTGGCTCATCTCCCTCTCCACCATCCCCCCTCCACCCATCCATCCACCCACCCAACCAGCCACTCCGCTTAGCCTCACTCTCCCTCAGGTTTACCCTCTGCTGCCTCTGCTGTTTACCCAGAGTGATTGGCACCGCCGGAAATGAAATGATAATCCAGGCGGAGCTCTCTCTCTCTCTCTCTCTCTCTCTCTCTCTCTCTCTCTCTCTCTCTGGGTCTCTCTCCCCTCCAGCGCTCACTCTAGCTGCACAGGGGAGCCTGAAGCTAGGGGGAGGCGCTGCCTTTTTATGGTCCCCCTCAAAGGCCGGCTCCAAAGCCGCATCCTCACCCTCACCTCCTCCGCCCACCCGCGAGAACACCATGAACTCTGTGAACCGCCGGACTTTCCATGAAAGGAGGAGTGTTATTATGCATGCATATGTGCATGTGGTGCAGATACGTATTTATGGGCCGGTGTAGAGTCAAATAGGTTTTTTAATGCGCCAGAAAGTGGTTTTGGCCTATTGATGTCATTTCCTTTGGCCCGGTGAATGTGGCTTTACCGTGTTTATGTTTGTGCTGTATGTGAAATGAGGAGCTGTGGATGTTTTTTTGCATTATGTGGATGTGGATGAATTTTTTGCATTATGTTTATGTATGCGTTTTTGTGTGCATTGGTATTTTAATCACAAAGTGTGTACAGTATGTTTTGGATCGCTATGAAGGGAGCAGTTATGTAATGCATATACTGTATATGGAAGAGTATGAATACTTTTTTTTGTGGTTCTGAAATATATCTGCTTTTGTACTACACATAAAGTACAATTTGTGCTATTTTCTTGACAGTCAGGAAAATGATGAGACACCATTTTAATAAGGGTACATGGGACACAGTGATACTAAATGAGTGTTCTGCACCAAGCCTTAATGAGTCCATTAAAACATTATTGACACCAAATTGACTGCAGCTTGTGATTTAAAAAAAAATTAAAAATCACTCTACGTCTGTGCAAATAATATGAAATATTCAGGGAGATGACTTGGATAAATGAACAAAAGATTCCCTGAGTCCTCTGGAGGATTCTAAGATGCAACACAATTACATTCCTTTACTCCAAAGTCTCTCTGTGCATTTTTCTCCAGTTTAGCAATGCATAGAGGATGATAAGGATTGATTAGCTGAGTTCCTTGACGCTGATAAATTCATGCATTTTAACACTAATAGTCCCTCTTCCTTTTTGTCTGCCAGTATAACATACCACCACCCCAATCCTCGCTCCTCATTTTTGATTTGCCAATGCTTCCAGTGCTGCTCTGAGCCATTCACCCCCCCCAATAACACCAGCTGATGCACCACTCTAACCACAGGGGAAGGGAGTTCAGTTCATCATAACCCCCTTATTACCCTTTTCCCATCATATCACAGGCAAGAGGGAGAGAGGCAATAAAAAGCTAGTGTGGAGAAAAAGATGCATGTTAGGTCAGGAAGTTGCTTCCCTCTTCCATTCAGTGCTTCTTGTGTATGCAGTAGCAGCAGCAGCGGCGGCGGCGGTGGTAGCCGCCTGTGGCATGGCTGAGCTGGAGATAAACAGCACTGCCCCAATCCCTACATGCTTAGCAGGGGGTAGGAGGGGATGGGGGAGTGGGTGTCTGCTACGCTTGAAATATATCACAAACTCTGTGTTCCATGCCTAACTGCTAAACGTTGTTCTTGTGCCAAAGGGGCAATAAATGCTGATCCACGGTGAATTGTGAAACAGCTCGACACACAGGATGGAAAGTGGATTTTCCCGCTGTGGGCAGATGGAAGAGGACCATGGGCGGACCACAGCTGTGAGGCTTATTTTGTACATCACATTCGGTGGCGTCAAAAAAAAAAAAAAAAACTCGATGTGTTTTTTTCTATTTTTTTTTGTTATCTGGCCAAACCACACATGTTGTGTTGAGTGACATGACTATAAACAAAAACAAGTGGTGTAATATATATTGTGGCTTTTAGATCTTAACAACCACTGAACGAGGTGAAAAGGTCAAGGATGGACTCACTGGTGAAGTGAAGTGATGACAGCAAACTGTGCACTTCAGAGGAAAATGGTTTTCAGAGTTGTCATGGGTAGAAGCTGCCATCATATGTTGTCCTTGGCTGATGGTCTGCTGAAGGAAGAGTAGAAGAGTAGAGACTATATATTCAGATACACATGCTTCTGTGTCCCCAGAGTGCAGTGAGGAGGATCTCATTGAGAGTCCATACGCACACACACCAGCAACTTCTCACACATACACACACCGTCACTACACCAGATCCAAATTCACAAATATGCATTACCACACTTCGTTATCTCATACGCCAATGTCACACACACACACACACACACACACACACACACACACACACACACACACACACACACACACACACACACACACACACACACACACACACACACACACACACACACACACACACACGTACACACACCTGTAATCTGTAAGGTGCCAGCAGCTGTTGTGCTGCTTTCCGCAGCCAAGATTCTGCATGACAGAAGCTCAGTGGCTAACTGAGAGAAGTGCTGAGCGGAGCAGTGAACGGAGCAGATGCATATCACACTGCAGCATCCTCCAGGAAAGGAAGAACAAAAAAACAACTCCTGGCTATCACCTTTTCTGCCTCATTACAGAAAACAAGGACTTGCTCCCCTCCTGTCTCGACAGTCTACACACAAGTGCCAGCCACTCAGCGGGCTTCAGACATCCATGGTGTGTGTATCTTTTGTCCCTGTGTGTGCTTGTGTGTGTGTGTGTGTGTGTGTGTGTGTGTGTGTGTGTGTGTGTGTGTGTTTGAGGGAGTGATGACCTTGTCTAAACAAAAGTTCTGAATCCAAGAGATGTCAGCATGAGAAGTGGCAAAGACAACAGTCATATCTGGCAGCAGAAGGTGTGTGAAAAGATTTTTATTTATTTATTTCTAAAGTTGCATTGTATTTATAACTGATGTTCTGTCATAAATCACTGCTGGATAATGGACATGACTGTGTTATGTATCTACGCTTCAAAGCCATTAAACACAATTTTGGCACCACTGCCTCCTCTCCCTCTGTTTCCTCTCTCACACACACACACACACACACACACACTCCCTGTGTCTCAGCTCTCCATGCGCTTCTGCAATACATGATTTAGATTTAGGCCCAGAGGGAAGAACAGGAAGAAGCAGAGGAAGAGTGAAAAGAGAGAGAGAGAGAGAGAGAGAGAGAGAGAGAGAGAGAGAGAGAGAGAGAGAGAGAGAGAGAGAGAGAGAGAGAGAGACTTATGAAGACAGAAGGATCTGGAACTCTGTCGCCATGGAAGCCTGTTTTAGCACAATGATTCGAACCCTGTGGGCATCTTTATCTGCGGCGTGAAGAACTCTCTAATGTAAGTAGACCAGATAAATGCCATTATTAAAGAAAACACGGCGGAGCCACATTCGCCACGCTAGTCCTGATGAAACGATACCCACTGCTGCCACCGTCTGTGAGCGGCCACGTTCCCCTCTCCCCTAATCAGAGGGATTTTCGGCACCCAAGGATTTGTGGACAGCTTGGGGATACAGCCGTAGAAGAGACGGCTGACCTTAAAGCAGCCCCTTCTTTGGGAGGTAATCTGTCTCTCTGGCTGATCCCTGTGTAGGTTCTGCACCCCTTGCTGTGACACAACACAAGTGGGAGGTTTGGAGGATGTGGGGAGAAATAATGAATATGATTAGCATGTAAAATACTTTGGGTTTATGAATAATGTGCACCACAATGTCTGGGTGCATTTATTTGACAATTGAGGCACTGTAGTTTTAAGTACTTGAAAGCCGCTCTCCAAGTTTTTTTTTAACACCTCAGTACACAAAAAAAAAACACTAAATAAGCAATTGAGTAGCGTTCTTGCATGCCCCTTGTACTTTTTACTCTCTCAGTGTGTGTGTGTGTGTGTGTGTGTGTGTGTTAGAGTTGTATGTCTCGAGACCGGTCTCGAGACCAATTTTACATGGTCTCGGTCTCGTCTTGGTCTTGACAGTGTATTGTCTTGGTCTTGTCTTGGTCTCGGATCTCTTGGTCTTGTCTTGGTGTCTTGCAAGACCAAGACAAGATAAATAAATGCAATAAATATATTTTAACGATGTCAAGTTGCAGGTTTAAATGACAGCCTAAACAATGAGACGCACCAAAACGAAAGTGAGTATGCGCAAAAGACACCCCTTGCTGCAGCAGAGCAAGGCTCTCAAATGCATTCATGGGCCGGTCTCTCAGTGACAGAGAGCCGCGCACGTTCAGTTAGATGCAGCTCTAAATTACCGTCCTAAAAGTTTACTTTCCATTCGCAAAATGTAGGCAATTTAATTATGAAATGTTCGTGTATGCATAGGCATGTGTTGGCTGAGCGAGATGTCATGCTAGTTAACATGATCTTTGATCACTAATGTATTTATGGGAATGAAATCTTTCATCTTTAATTTTCGTAAATTTAGTATAGGCTACCGAGACACAGACATCGTAAAAACTCCCGTATTTAGTGGCTCATGGACGCTTGTGAATGATGTCAAATCTCCTGCGAGTGACCCGTATCAGGCGATAAATGAACGCCGTTGATGTAGCCTATTCTCAAAGTTATCTCTATAGACTTGTTTCACACCTCAACATTCCGAGGTTCTAAAAGCATTCCATGGTAGTAAACTGAACATTCTATCATTGAAATGCATTGGATTTATGCCTCTTTCTGACTTGAAAAAAATGGGTAATAACATTTAAAATAAGTCTAAATTCACTTTCTTTCAAATAATACACATTTGAAGCACGCAAATTTGGAGGTCCAGAGTAGATAAAAGTGGTTTTACATTCTTGTGCATGAAGCTTCAATCTATTCGGGACTTCCCAATTTGTGTGCTTCAAATGTGTATTATTTGAAAGAAAGTGAATTTAAACATGTTTGAAATGTTATTACTAGTGCTGGCAAAATTAACTGATTAATCACGTGATTAATCCAAAAAATTTAACTCGGATTAAAAAAATTAACTCCTGATGGATATGGTTCCACTTTCATGGCATGTATTATGTTAAATTTCAGATAGAAAATGGAACAGCTATCAAGTCAAACTATACAAAGATTATGGCCTAGCTCCTGACTGTCCAACAACATGTTTGGGGAATCCTTCGGGGTAGGGGACAGGTGTGAATTGCCCCATTTGAGACGAACAAAGCCAACTATTCAGTATCAGGGCATTTACAGGGCAAAATAAGGATCCAATATACCCTAGCATCCAAATTCCTACTGGAGGAAATGAGTTGCGATTAAAAGTGATTAATCACGATTAATCTTTGAAAAATTTTGTGATTAATCAGATTAATTTTTTTAATCGTTTGACAGCACTAGTTATTACCCATTTTTTTCAAGTCAGAAAGAGGCATAAATCCAATGCATTTCAATGATAGAATGTTCAGTTTACTACCATGGAATGTCGGAATGTTCAGGTGTGAAACAAGTCTATTGCATCCCGAAAGAATCCATTCCACTTGATGTAATAGCGAATGTATAGGCTACCTCTGATAATCCGCTCCGGGTTTTACATTAGCCTACACCGCATGTAGTGATGAGAAACATCAAGCAGTAAAAGCAAAGATTATGGAATACTGCTCCGCCTCAACCCTCTCTGGTAAAAGTGCAGGCTGCACCTAGCCTGACATAGCCCGACCATAATACTGCTGTTCATCCGTATTCATGGTCTGGGGGTTCTTTAACCTGACGCGATTATACTGCGGGGGAGGGCATTCACTTCTGGTTAGAAACGATTGGACAGCTCGTCTAATCAGCTTCGCTTACTGGCCGGTAGACTCTCTACCGATGTAAACACGCCCCAGAAGACTGTTCCCAGACCATGGATACGGATGAACATTCGTATTATGGGCGGGCTATGTCAGGCTAGGCTGCACCAGCCCCATTGTCATCTCACAAAGTAGGCTAGCTTCTGCTGAAACCGTAATCTTGTATTGTATGTTCTTAAAATTAACTCAGGCCATGTTAGAAGTAAGCCTATATAGAGTCTTTGTTATAGACAGAGTATGTTGGTAGGCCTGGTTGGGTTGCCAACTTTCAGAAATCAAAATAAGCAGTTATGGGCAGATATGAATGAAATGCATCTCAGAAAAGTACAGGGGTTAATCTTTTGCTCAACCTATTCTACTTTAAAAGTACAAATTTAAACTGTCTAAGTCAGTATTTCATTTAGTGTTATGAAGGCTGCATAGTGCCATGTCTTGCCCATTGTGTGGAACTATTTCTTATTTTTAATTACCATTGGCACACTGCATGTTGTGTTACATCTAAAACTAAAGGAAACAAAATAAAAAGTAGAATGCACCCATCAAGTTGGCCTATTGTGGCACATTCATCTCATTATAGCAGTAGGTTTAAATGCTTTAAAAGTTTAAAGGAGCTAGCTATCTAAAATGCACACAAAAAAAAAAAACATCCAAAAATTTCTTATGTGCCACCTGGCTTGAGAAACCCGCTCTCAAAGACTTACTTTTACCAGTAGAAGCAAGGCCAACATAGAGTAGAATTGAATGTAATGGAGTTGACTTTGTCATTCTCCCAGCTACCCAGAAATGATCAATCAATCAAGTTATAACTTCCAACATAGCCTAGTCTAATTTTTTTTTTTTTTTTTTTTTCTCGGTCTCGGTCTCGTTCTTGGTCTCGGCCTCAATTTTTCTTGGTCTCGTCTCGGTCTCGTTAGCCTCTGGTCTTGGTCTTGTCTTGGTCTCGTTAGCCTCTGGTCTTGGTATTGTCTTGGTCTTGGTCTAAGCGGTCTTGACTACAAGTCTAGTGTGTGTGTGTGTGTGTGTGTGTGTAGAATGCATCTCTTTCTATAGTGAGAAGTTTGTTTTGGATGGTGTTGGAGGTGACAGTGATTAATGGGGCATCTTTTAGTTATGGTTGTTATTACTGCGTTGGCATTTGGAATGTGTTGCGGAGCATGACCGCCAGCTGTCTCGACCCAGAATCCTTACGAGCGCGCAGCACACTAGAGGTAATGAGAGCGTGCTGTGTAGGTGACGTACCTGGCCATGACAGTCGCTCGCTGCCCCCCAAGACTTTAGGCAGGCTGGGTGCATGTTAATTATTGGGTTACGCCCAAGACGAGGTGACACATATGCCACTTTCGGTTGGTCTTTCTTTTCCTCTCAAGTGCTAAAATAAACACGTAACCCCTTGTGGGTAATTAAGGTAACAATGTAATTCTCAAGGGATTTAGAGCGCTGTAAAACTGTCAATGTAACACCCTTCTCCGCAGTCATACAAAAAGCCTGACATAACCGAACACACTCTTTTTTTACATTTCTTGTTTACCTCTCTCTCTCTCTCTCTCCCCCCCTCTCCCTCTCTTTCAGATCACTCGTCCTCTCTGCCCTGTGCATGTTTCCTGCACATGCTCACTTCGGCTGGTGGTAATGGAAATCTCTTTGGTTGCTTTCAAGCCTGGGCAGATGTCAGATATTTAGAACGATCAGTCGGGCTTTCCTCTCACTCACCGTTTCCTTCTCTCCTCAATTCTGCTACAAATTGCAGATCCATCCGCATGTCGATGGACATGCCAGATTCCAGACAGACCATTATCTCCACCCCAACCAAGAGCCACAAACACAGCTTGAGTTCACAAACTAAATACAACAAGCACACACAGTGAAGGCTATCACACACCCACATACACTCACACACACACAATCTCTTTCTTTCTCTCTCTCTCACTCCGTCTCTCTCTCTCTCTCTCTCTCTCACACACACACACACACACACACACACACACACACACACACACACACACACACACACAAAGGATATTACAATGACGCAGTCCTGTTGGCCCACTCGCTCAACACAGTCCCACCTCCTTGCTGGCAATAATGTGCTGTCTGACTGTCTAAGTAGCATCTTCTCCTGCGTAAAAATGCCTAAAGGCTTCTTATTACAACCCCCCCCCCCCCCCCCCACCCCCATCTATTTTTACTGACAAATAAATATACAAATAGAATGCTTTTTCTCTGGAGCATGCCTCAAGAGTACAATTTCATGCTCAGACAAACTTGAGTGCCAACAAACAAACAGCATCTCCAGTACAATAGATGTGGCTGGGATAAGGACGTGGTGTTCCTTCCTTCCATTACCATATGAAGTGCAGGCTATAGACATCTTTCCCCTTCTATTCTTTAATAAGCAGATAGCCTGTCTGGCCCTGAGCCAGTCTAATCTTTTGCTGGGTGAAGGTACCACGCACGATAACGGCACCAGTGTCCCTGAAAGCATTTACCAGATAAAAAAAAACAAAAAACATTGCACCGGCGCTTGGTTAGATCGATCGTTTCAGATCAATGTATAAATTGTCGATGTTAAGTTTTTATGTAATGCATGTCTGTTTAAAACTATTGTAGCCTACTCGTGCCTGTGTGTGTGTTCAGTTCAATCCAGGGGGACATTTGGTTGGCATCTGTGGTTAAAAAGGCATAAACAATACAAGATACATGAATACAAGACAAAACTTAACAAACAGAAAGGACCATTTACACACAACCTTCCCCGGTCACACTTGCACTAAGGCATTTGTCTGTATATGGATTGATAAATAAACATAAAATATAATAGATTATAGATACATGTTCCTGTGCAGCTTAAAGTGGCATGAATGATTTAGTGATTGGTTACTGTAAGTTTGTTACTGTAATTGCATTAGAGACAAAGAGAAAATTGTATCCATTGCATTTTGCCCTAGGTAGCCAATAGCTCTGACCAGATGGAAGAGGAACAAATTCTTCTAATTCGCGTTATTCACCTGGCGGCCATTTTGACGTAATTTAACGTAATTTGACGCTTGAGGTGTACGGAAGTTAAACGAAGTGCCTGCTCTTTTGGGAAACGGTGGAAAGTCTGCCCACGGTATGATTTTTTCCTCTTTGAGGATGTGCATTTCGGCACACAACAGTGAGGCGCCATGACAGCTGGCTGTGTAGCAACGGTGTAGCCGAGTGTACCCCTGAAGTGTACCCCTCAACGTCTTTAGAACGTTCCGGGTGAATAAGGCGAATGGGGGATGGTCATTAGAGGTTAAAATGGACCTCACTGTACTTATCAACCGTACATCCCATATTTTGTGACATATCAGCTGTTGTATTGATCACTGGCTGTGTTTACAATACAGGACAGTATAGTCCTGTGGCCACGCACATCCTTTACTCCGTTTTTGGATGGGTGCTGGATCAAAATGAAATGTAAGATGGTCCACACACCAATTTTTTGCTCCCTTTTTCTAACAAAATAAAAAATAAGGGAACAAAAAATTGGTGTACAATACAGGACAGACCATTTTTGCTTTGTTTTACCATACCAGCAGACAGTAGACTCAATAAAAGACCTACAGCATAGAACCATCAATGATTTTCCTACGTACAGTACATTAAAAAACAACTCTGTTTCGTAAAAAAAAAGAGTACAGTCTCTGCAGGCCCTTCTTATAAATTGCTGTTGCGGTCAGATTAGATTTGTGTGTGTGTGTGTGTGTGTGTGTGTGTGTGTGTGTGTGTGTGTGTGTGTGTGTGTGTGCCTGTGTGTTTGCCTGTGTGTTGATGTCATGCTGAACACAGCTGCAAGTCCCACTTCCTTGTTGTGAATTATACTTTAATTGATCCCATGCAGCCAGGTAAAGCACAAGAGGGGGATCATTAGAGCAACTTGGGTGATTACAGGAATTTTAACAGATTTCTTTTATAAACAACAAAAGTCATTTTATCGTATTATAGCTCACAGTAAGACCTCAGACTTCAGATGTGCTTTGTTGACTAATGAATAACATAAAGTTTTTTCAGTTGCATGCTTACAGATGACTGTGATTACAGAACATACAGATGAGTTGTGGTTCAGCTAAAATAAAAGTCTTTGGCCTGTCACTATCTTAGCCAGTCTCCCTTGCCAACACAGAGGAATGATTCTCCACAACTTTCTCGATAGCACAAGCTGTGGATTTTGGGTTTATGGGTCTGTTTGTGCCCAAAGAGTCTGAGAGATGATAGCATGCTTCACCTGAATCTGGCAGTTGAAGAATTGGAGTTTGACAGACCTCTCAAGCCTGTACTTCACATTTTGCCTTGGATTACGCTGGTGAGTGACATATCAGCTCTAAGTCTGGGCTCTGTGATTGTGAGAGGATGTGGCGCCATAAGCACACTATAGATTGAATGGCGCATCATTTTATTTTCTGACTTTGTCAAGGTAGTTCTGACAAGGTGATGGGACTCAGTAGCATCAATGAAGTTCAAGGATGTGGGTTACGACTGCCGTCAAAGTCAGTCTTGGTGAAGGAGGAGAGAAGCTCCAAAATCCAGACAGAAGAAGCAAACAATTTTTATACCAGTTCACAACTGAAACTCTTCACAAATGGCTATCATGGACAGTAACAATCCTTCAAACTATACAGATAACTAATGCCAACTAATGCCACTAATGCTGCTTTGAATTCTGCTCATGTAAAGAAACTAAAACATCAGGGCCCATAAAGTTAGTTCTAATCTATAAGAAAGTGGAAATGCACAAGATAAAAACACACCAAGGCAATGAAACAACTGTAATCTATAAGTTTGAAGGTAATTCTGCCCTTTATCTGTACATATTCATATCAGCCATAATTCTGCATTTATGAGGGCATCAAACACATTCTTCCTTTACAAAAGCACTGCACAAGAATATCTCCTCATTGGTAAAAGCAAAGAGATTTCCCAGAACCTTGGCAACCTTGTTATTGTTGCCAGACATACCAATATAACTGTTTTCAGATTTCAAAACTTTTGACTCTTCTAATAACATTGGCGAAGCCATTATCTGCAAGTGGATGTAATATCGCTCCACCATCAGACAGGAGTTCTTTTCGATTTTCTATTCAAGGCGTTAAAGGTTAGCCTAACTGAAGAAGAAAGAACCACTCAGAAACAGCTAAATGAAGACTTGGAAGGCAGCAGGTAAAGAGAAAACAATGGTTGTGCACTTAACAGCCATCGCCTCTATTCCGGCACACTCCACAAGACTATTACTGAACAGCCTTGTTTAAAAGTTTGCTAAACAACTTTTGGACAAGCCATGAAATACTGGGTGAATATAGTCATGTGGGTCAGACAGCTGATGTACTACACCTCAGAGCAAATGCTGGTGTTTCCTTTGTAACAAATACCTGCCGCTAGTGAAATACCTGTAGTGAAAAATTGAATGACACATACAATAGTTATTTCTCCAGCTGTACATCAAACATGTCACTCTCTCCCTGTCATGGGTTTTAGTTCGGCTAAGCCTGGTGTCCGCATTGTAAAGGTCTTGGTATGATAGGAATGCAAGCATTACACATGAGTCAAGAATGACACTTTTTTGTTTGTTTGTTTGTTTGTTTTTGTCCAGTGAGTGATGGTTGTCATCATTTATCAAAACAAAAGCTGAAAGACTGATGAAAAATATACTCCTGGCAAGTCTAGCAGAGAGGTAACTAGCGGTTAGGACTCTTTGAGTAGAGTAGATAGCAAAGAACTGCCTGGCATGAGAACAGAATAGTAGATAGTAGAATAATAAGGAAGTGCAGTGTTCTGAAACACAAAAGTGTTATTCAGAGACAAGAACAGAATCTCATGGCTTCCATCAGAAATTAAGCCCATGTTTAGATAGCTTTTCATATGCAAGTATTTGGATTGAAAATGAAGCTCATCTCCATTCCAAAACTAAGTTTGATTTCCTGTCAGACACACTTCAGTGTGTGGGCACAAAGTGCTTTGGCCTCTTCCAGATGGATAGGAGAGATAAAGACAAAGCTGCTGTGACAGAGGAAGCTGTATTTGTTGGCTGCAGTCGACTATTGCAGCATCTAATCACATCTGCCCCATTTGTACTTTTTATAATGAAAACAAGCAATGTGGCCTTTATTGTGGTCACATTTGAGGAGAAATGACTCCGGTGACCTTCGATTCAAAATTCATTGTGCACATTGCAGTAGATTAGCCTGCCATAACAGGTTCTTCTGTTCTCAAATGGCAATATGGCGCCATTACGTTCTGTATGTCAAATGTGTCTCATGTTTCTTGATCATGTAGCAACTGTACATACTGGCACTATGGAATGCATAAAGAAAGCATTAAGGAGGCCGTATGCAGTCCCTATTCAAGTTATTTTGCACTCATGCGTGATTTGTGTTTGTTGTTTGTGCCAGATGTGGTGTGAGTTTACTTTTCTAGACAGTCACAGGATGCACAGGGCACTCTACACACATGTGTGGTAATTTAGGATTAATTAGCCATGCAGTTCAACTTTACTGGGTAGCTCGTGTGAGGCTGAGGGGCGGGTGAGCAAGCATGTGTAGCCTATGTGTATGTCTATGTGGGGTTTGGTGCTCCACATGGGTGTACTGGGCTACCTTGGATGGCTTAGTTTCCAATGGTGACCACAAGCCAACACCGACCGTCCACAGAATGTTTTGCTGTTCCGATGCTGGGAGAGACCACATTCTATGGGCATATCCCGCTACCTGCTCATTCAGCCTGGACATGAGTCGCCCTCTGCCTAAAGTAAGTGCCCATTGCTTGTTACGTTGCTAATGGATGTTCCATACCTATTTATGTGGAGAACGCCAAGACAACATTAGTGGACATAAATGTTTGTTTGTTTGTTTGTTTGTTTGTTTTTGTCCGGTGAGTGATGGTGGTCATCATTTATCAAAACAGAAGCAGAAAAACTGATGAAAAATATACTCCTGGCAAGTTTTGCAGAGAAGTAACTAGCAGTTAGGAGTTGCAACATGAGTCACCCTCTGCTAAATTAAGTGCCCAATGTCATAGCTTGTTACATTGCTTGTGGATGTTCCCTGACTATTTTATTTGTGTGGAGAATGTTAAGACGACATTACTGGACATAAATGTTCCCAGATAATGGTAGTAAATGGACTCGTGGCCTATTACGATACTGTGTGTGCTTTGCTGTGATCAAGAAAAACTGTGTATTAGTCCATCCCACTGAATGTGTCTGTGGGATGAACACCATCTGTGTTCTCACTGTTTGCAGTTACTTAGAACTATTCTGGGAGTCCTGTCTGCTCAGAGATTTTGCCTTGGTTACACTCAAACAAACCAACCAACAAACAGAGAGATAGACAAACCCACGCCGACAAAAACATAATCTCTAATCATTAATTAAGTAATGGATGACGTGTTAATAACAGTCAATAATTTACATACTGTTCCAATTAATAATATCCAATAAACATTTACTCAGAAAATTATTTATCACCGGAGGCCATTTTCTAGATTACAATAAATGGAAAGGATGACATTGCATTTGTGCAAGTGTAGGTATGTTTAACTTGTTTGTCCAAAGCAACTTTAATTACGTTTGAACCAAAGACCAAACAACACTCACCAGAGAGTATCCAACCCCGGAACCTCCAATGGTGACACTGTGTTAACATAAACCAACTTATTGATAAACAAATTACCACATGTTCAAGGCTTTCACCTCACTATCAAAAGCATGAGATCACACACTGCTAACTCAAATCAAAGACAATTTTAAAAAACAGGCCCATACCCATAGGCATTTTTTAAATCACAGAGGGCGTTTTTCTTGCATGGGAATTAAGGCCTAACGATTGTGCTAAACTCAGTTCCACCTAAAGGTTTGCACAATTGTGGTGATAAATTTTAAAATTATGGCTGTTGCTTTGAAGAAATCACCAGTGTGACAATTTACCCATATGAAACCCCCGCTTCCCCCCATTTTGCAATGTGCCACAATCTTGGTATATTATGAGAGTTTGAAAGAGGGTAGGTGGAATCTAAGAGAGTCATAGATCACCATTTGGCATTTTATTGCACCCATCTCTAAGTTGTTTCATGCTGTTGTCAGTGATTATTCAACTCCACGGCTTATTTAATGGCATGGCAATAAAAGACTGCTTTTTGATTGCTATAACTTTTCCATCGCATTTCCATTGTATTTCCATTGAAGAAAGAAAATTAAAACAAAGCAAAAAAAAAAAAAAAAAATCCAAGTAATGAGCTTTTGGCGGAATCGCCAGCTGACCCAGCCCAGCTAGAGCATGTGTACTAATCTCCAGTCACAAGCCTAATCTCTCGTATATCACCGTAATGAGGTTCACTGGTGACCCTTCTGCCTCCCCACCACTTGTCAGCAGTGAAGCCACAAACAACACAGGGGGCTAACGGCATCTTCGAGCTTAGCAACCTGCTCAGCTGTGAAATGGAGCTCTAAACTGTGAGCAATTATCGAATAATGAGCTCAATGCTTCATCCCAGTAGACACAAGCAATGATAACTAATAAATTAAAAGTTCTAATTACCAAATCCCATTAGGCTATTTGCATGTTTGAAAAAGCGGATTGAAAAGTTTTGATCACTGTAGCTTGAGGTGCGCGGTGTCTTTTTTTTTTTTTTTTTTCGGTGGTGGTTCTAATGAGCTATGAGACTGCTTCAGGTAGTTTAATTTAGCTGAGAAACGAGACCCCTATTTTTCTCCTCTGGGTGCCATTGGCCAGTGGCAAAGATCAAGAGATGTATGAAATTTTAAAAGCTTCAATGACCTTAAGATTCCATAATACAAGGAATGGTTGAAGATCTACAGTGTATACCTACCACAGCAAGCTTTAAAAGTAAAGGTAAAGTATTCAATCCATGAGAAAGGCTGTGGATATTTGACCCCCACAGCTAATTTAGAGAGCTTAGTGTTTTGAATGCACACATATACCACTAAGATGAATAACTACTGTTATTGCTAGAACTAAGGATTGCACCTCAACTACTTTATGAGTGTATAATGTTGTAATGGAGAGGGGTAGCTACAGGTTCCTTACACATTGAGTTGGATCCTGTTGGCAAAGCACACAAGACTGGACATCATGTATGGAAGCCTACACCTACTCAATGAGAAGATATTCTAGACATGGGTTCCCTGAAATTCAAAAAGTTGCAAAAAGTACCAAAAGTCTGGTAACTCTGGGATGGTAATGACTACATTGTCACAGCAACTAATTGAATTGCCAATCATTGACTAGAACTCTGCAATGTTGGGATTTTTCACTGACAAAACTTGGAGACTGTATCATATATTGAATGCCAGGCTGTGAATGGAATCCATATTTTAAACATCTTCAAATGTCTTTTTTTTCATCACAGTTTTGAACAGTGATTGATGCTGTTGTTCTGTTCACTTTTATCAAAAGCTCACAGCGTTTGTGCCAATACGTTTCCAGCCGTGCTGTAACCTACAATCGTGAAATGACTTTTTCTTCACATCACCTTCTCTTTATCTGCCTCTCAGGGCTTATTTGCCATAAGGTGGCCCTGTGACATTTCCTTTGATTTGTTGGCTGTTGCCATGGCGTCGTGACATATAGCGCTACAGTGGCTCAGGTGGTGGATATGCAAATGCAGACCCTGCTTGTCCTTGGCTGGCACTGCTTCGACTTCTCTCTGTCGTCTCCAACCTTGGAGACACAGAGGATTTTTTTTTTTTTCTTGGACTCATCAGCTCCACACTCGATGTGATTACATTTATTTTCAGAGGCAAATGTGAAATTAACATGCGTCATGCTGGAGACAGGAGGATTTGCATTGGATTATTGTTAGTGTGCTTTCATGGTTTGGTTAGGCAGGAATGCAGGCAGTATAATAGGGGTTTTCTACTGCTGATTGCAAGCTCATCATCTTAAATGGGACTAATTGTTCTGCTTCTGCACTCAGCTCGAGGAATAACAAAAAAACAAATAGATGAAATAAAAAAATAAAAAACAGTCAGTGCTCCTACAGCACTCTCACGTATTTACCATCATTATCACAATCATCCTCTCTTACTATACCCTGTTATCAAACTGCAGATAGGCCTACAGAATAGGACTAAAAAAAAAAAAAAACATATATATATATATATATATATATATATATATATATATATATATATATATATATCAGGGGGGAAAAGCACATCCTATCATTCTTCCTCTTTCCTTCATCTTTGTCCAGATATGAAATGAGTGTTTTCCCACCGTTTCCCAGCTCTGTCTATGTAATGCATATCAAAAGGGAAGTTGTTTGATTTTTTTTGCCTTTATGAACTTATCAAACATAATGAATAACCTTTTGCACCCTCCATGCTGTGCGCTTTGATCTGTGTTTTTGATGGTGAATGGTATGCCACGTGCATTTATTACTAATGGTGTTGGTAATTAGAATGGGGTCCAAGTCAGCCTCACAACTAAAAAATGTGGACCTGTACAGTTTGAGTGTCACGCCTGTCAGGTATACACTCAATGGTATTTTTTCCCCTCAACGGCACCTTCCAGGCAGCACAACCTCCAAGTCACTACTGTGCCTTACCCTACACTAGACCTAACCCCCTTATGGGTAGGGTTCAAGATCCTAGAGTAACGTTCGCATTGGCTAAATTTGAAAATACACGCTTCCTCAGTTTCCTTGTCAGTCGTGCCTATGGTGCAGAGGGAGGGGGGCCAAATTGCCGTTGAGTTTGATAGACATACAGTATCATCTTTCAATCATTTTTCCCATCCTGATCATTACACAGGGGACTAACATTTTGTTTATTTTTGTGTTAGTGCATTTAATTAATTTTTTTGCAATCGAGGTGTGGTTGTGGGAGAGATTTTAAGCAATACAGTAAAAGTTCCCAAGGAAACATCATGAGCCCTACCTCTAACCCTAACCCTAACTCTACATCAGTGGTTCTCAAAGTGTGGTCCGCGAGCAAGCTCAAGTGGTCCGTAAGTGGATCCCCCCCACCCTAAGGGTAAGGCATAGCAGCATGCGACTTGGTGAGGGTAAATAAAATTTTTTGTGGAAAGTGGTCCTCGGAACACACCGTTGAGGGCAAAAAAGACAATCAGCTCAGATATCCAGAGACTTTTCAACCATATGTCGTCATAGACCACCTCACAGATCTCAGCAGCGTCTGCAGCAACCCTGTCCATTTTGGTTTCTCTCTGCATTTGAGTCCCCCATGAATGCGAATTAATGGTCAGGAGAGGACATGAACTGTGCTGGTGAATTTCCAGGAGGAACAATATAAACAGGAAAGAACACTCTGGTGTTCTTGTTTCTAAAAACAATAAGATAGGCCTACTTTATTTATTGCGAAACAATGTTGGTGGTGGTAATTGTTATTTCCAATGGGGTTAGGAGTGAAGCACATCCGCAACAACAAAACTGCATGCAATGCAATTCAACTCATGTGCTGTCTGTAAAACACTCCATTTACTTCTAGCTCAGTGGAGGTTGTAGCCCAGTCTGAGTGCTGGATTGAGCTGTAACTGAGGCATGCATATGAAAAAAGGAGCGTAGCTGGTTGAACATCAATACTGACATGATAATGAATAAGCAACAGCCACTTCGTAGATGTAATGCAAGCAGCATGCTTAAGCCATATGAATTTTTGTTGCAGGCATGAGTCAGGTATGAAGCTGTAATAAAAACCTGGCCCTCTCAAAGGGCTACCTTGCGCCCATCATTGCTGCCAAATGGAAGTATACTGCTGACTGTGTGGTGGTGATGAAAGAAGAGAGAGAAGAATCACTACACAGTATGCACTTTCACATTGCAACACATAGACACACTTGCTTCCGTTCCTCAGAGCACAAAAAACAAGGCCAGAATGAAATTTACTTTTAAAAACAAGACTCCAGAGATACCAGAGAATAGACATGATCTGGCCTTGTGGGTTCTGAGACAGACAGTTTTGTATTTCTCTCTGAGCAATCCACCATAGATGAGCATGAATGCTAACATAATGGTCCTGAGACAGCAGGCCATTTAGAGCCTCTCATACACATTCCCCAATGCTACAGGGAGGGGGACACAGATGCAAGCTCAAATAAACATCAATGATGTTCATCTTAAAAAACACAACACGCTGCTGAGTTGTTGTTGGTAATAGCCAAAGTGAAGTGTCTCAATGCAACTTTTTTCCCAAACAGGTCAGACAGGAGACAACAGAGTGGTTGGCTGTTAGTTTGAGTTTGGGCTGTCTGTCTGGGCTTTATAAATGACAGTATAAATGGCTGCTACTTGATTGACATTTTAGGGCCTATTAGGGCCTATATGTGAAGTGGTAAGAAAACAAAAGTCTTAGAGTCTGTGTTTTGAGTCTGGGACTATTTAATTTTTGGCTCAGTTATCGCTAAGATGCTAATAACAAGACAGGATCCACATTAGTCTAGTGTTTTTGTGTCCCATCTACAAACACCTTTTCAGGCAGCATTTCATTAAAGCGTCCACTGTGAGAGGAGCTCATGAACAGGGTGTGAATTGCACTCCAGTATCAACCAGCCTACTGCATCTTTGAGTACAATGTTTATGCAACCCCTTTCTTTTCTCTCCTAAACAACTTCCCTTTGTCCTCCTCTACTGTTTTATATTGTCTGAGGCAAGGCAAGACCCAGGTTCGCCTCTGGTGAGAAAATATATCTGTCGTCTTTTTTGTCTCTCTAATTATGGTGGCTAATTATCAGCAGGTTCTGCTGTGGGCATTTTTTCCTGACTAAAATGAATAATATATTCATAATAAAGCTCTGTATAGCACTGACAAAACAAGAAGAGGGAAAAGTGTTTGATGTTGGCAGAGAGGGTCTGAGGAAAACTAAAAATTTGCCTTTTAAAGAAAAAAACATAAATTGAATGGGAGTCACTTCAGTAATATGCATGTTTAATAACCTAATCATTGTTGTGTAATTTAATTACTTAGCAAGGCATTGGGGAGGAAATAGGTGTGATGTAATTATAAGGTGGAAATTGATTAAAGCTAATATTTTGATATCACTGTCTGAGTTATTAGAGACGATTATATATGCTCATTTGTTATTTTGGTAACACTTTACGGTAAGGGTACATGAATTCATGCATGATTTCATTCATGATTCATTCGTGATTCATGCATTACTTCATCTCTGAATATCTAATGACTCATCAGGTATTAGCATGAATTCATTGTTTATCATTAATGACCTCCTGCTGAAATAGCAGATGATCTTAAGCATTAATTACTCTGGGTACATCATCATGATGTTACCGTTATTTTTTGCAATATTTTTTATTTTTTTGTTTTAGTTGCTGACAAGGCAACATACATGTATGGAAAATTTGCTGATGCTTTCTGTTTTTTGAACAATACTGAAATAAAGGCAGGTCGCACTTGATAATAACCATCTTCTATAAATGGTTATTAATACCAGTAAGTAGTTAAAGGATAGGTTTGGTTTTTAACACATTTAGCCCCTTTTCTAGAGTGTCTAGGGTGCAATAGAACGATTGACACCAAAATTTAGATGATTGGTCCTGTCTCGAGTATACGGCTATTTCAGAACCCCCCCTTCCTGCTTCAGACAGGCTAGCTTTGTGCATGTCTGACAATGTTCCCTAAAACCACCTAAAACATTGTTATTTTCAAATATGCTACTCACCGAGTCATCAGTGCTGTTATATGGGCATGCAAAACAATTCTCGTCGTGAAAAACCATTCCTGTCGCGTTGTATTTAGCATTTTGAAAATCCTGGAACTATTTTCTCCGATATCTCACAGCCGCTTATAAACTTCCGCTGTACGTTTGAACGTTAATTATGACCGCCGCTGCGAAGCAAGCGTAGCGGTCATATAATGATTGTCAAAGTTTTTTTTTTTTTTTTTTTTCTCCCGTCATCTCCCCTTCATCTACTTCCTGAATTTTTGGTCAACGATTCCCGGGACACCGTAACACCGGGGCACATGAAACTTGGTGGGCATGTAGCCCCTGTAGACTTTTACGGAAAAATTTCGTTTGGTCCCCGGGGGCCACTCCATCTTTGCGTGGCCCCCCCGTGAAACCCCAAAAATGCAGTTTTTCCTAAAAAACTACCTGACCCGTGACATTTAGGATGATGAAATTTTTATGGAATGTTGGTCTCAAGAGCCCACATCAACTTAGCTTATAACCAGTCATTTGTGATTTGCACCCCCATGGTAAAAAATTAAAATCCAATATTATACTGCTTTAATTGCCCCTATCTTTGGATCAGATGCTAAGAACTGCACCAAATTTAATGTGTATGATGAACCTGACATCTTGTGGGAATATGTCAAATTTTGTGGGATTTCATCCATGGGGGGCTATAAAATAAATGAATTTATATGTACATTTAATGACTGTACAACTATTGACCAGTAGATGGTGCTATTAAGTGAATTGAACAAGTGAAGTGAACAAAATTCAAATAATCATTTACATCATATGTGCTCTATATAAGCCGTTCAGGAAAAAAACCTTGAATATATTGAATGAAACTCCGAATATATTGAATGAAAGAAAACCTTGAATATATTGAATGAAGTCCCGAATATATTGAATGAAACTCAGAATATATTGAATGAAAGAAAACCTTGAATATATTGAATGAAACTCCGAATATATTGAATGAAGTCCCGAATATATTGAATGAAACTCTGAATATATTGAATGAAACTCCGAATAGGCTATATTGAATGAAGTCCCGAATATATTGAATGAAACTCTGAATATATTGAATGAAACTCCGAATATATTGAATGAAACCCCGAATATATTGAATGAAGTCCCGAATATATTGAATGAAACTCTGAATATATTGAATGAAACTTGCCTCATCCGAGGTCAGTGCCAGCGGCCATCTTATGTGTGTCACAAGTATGGAAATGCCTGTGACCAGTCAGTACCGCTTGGGTGGAGTGGTTGGCAATGAATGAGTAAATGAAGCAAAAATATTAAATAAATTACAGTTTTATTAATAATTTCATTGATTGCAGCTGCAAGGTAAAATAGTTTAGTTAAGTCACAGTCAGTTATTTTGGCCGAGTAGTAATTAATCCAGCCGCGTTACCACCACCAGTGAACAGCACAGGAAGCGGCAACGATCCCACTGAAGCTAGCTGCTACGCCAACCTTCAGTGGGATCGTCGCCGCTAGCTAGCTGCTACGCTAACCTTCAGTGGGATCGTCGCTGCTTCAGTGGGATCGTCGCCGCTAGCTAGCTGCTACGCCAACCTTCAGTGGGATCGTCGCCGCTTCCTGTGCTGTACAGGTGGTAACGCAGCTGGATTACTACTCGGCCAAAATAACTGACTGTGACTTAACTAAACTATTTTACCTTGCTGCTGCAATCAATAAAATTATTAATAAAACTATAATTTATTTAATATTTTTGCCTCATTTACTCATTCACTCCACCCAAGCGGTACCAGAGATCCTTCTTTACGGAGATAAATCATGAGCACCCACTTCCTGGAGTCATGAAGCTAATGCCAAATAAGGTAGTTCTGGGCGGTGCTCGAATTTATGCAGTGGAGAAGCTCATTCTGTAACATTGAAGTCTATGAGAATCAAGAATTCCACCGAAATTTCTGGACTTTCATTCAATATATTCTGAGTTTCATTCAATATATTCAGACTTTCATTCAATATATTCAGAGTTTCATTCAATATATTTGGGACTTCACTCAATATATTCGGGACTTCATTCAATATATTCGGAGTTTCATTCAATATATTCAAGGTTTTCTTTCATTCAATATATCCGGAGTTTCATTCAATATATTCAGGACTTCATTCAATATATTCAAGGTTTTTTTCCTGAACGGCTTGCCATAGTGCTCATATATAACTACATACACACAAGCACACATGGGCACGGGTACACACACACACACACACACACACACTACATACTGTACACATAAGCACACATGCGCACGGGTACACACACACACACATAAACACACACACACACACACACACTCTTATACTTGTACACAAAAGCAAACTCACTCATGCAGACACACATTTATAACATGAGAGAGATACAAACAAGTTGACAAGCATCATATATATGCAGAGAATGTGCAGAACTGAGCGGCGGTCATATTTTGTACCGCCAAGCGGTACATCTAGTTGTAGTAACTTTTAATAGATAAAAGTTAATAGTCATTTAACAGTAATTTTGAGAAATTTTGCAGAATAGTTCATTAGTTAGTTAGTTTACAGTTAGTTGGTTAGTTAGTTAGTTAGTTAGTTAGTTACAGTTAGTTTGTTTTGGCTAAATGATAAAATGGAAAAATGTCATAGAATTAAGTCATCTTACTGATTGAAACCACTAACTCTCTAATTAATTTCTTACTGATTTTATAAGCTATTTAATAATCATTTATAGTGGACGGTTATTATAAAGTGCTACCGAAATCCTGTCCATGTCTGCAGACAAGAGTGTGAAAATAAGAATGCTAAGGCCGAGAGCTTGAATTGTTGTATGCTCTTCTCTGCTTGCTTTGTCTCCCCTGACATGTAGCCCTTCTCTCCTCTGTTTCTCCTTAAACAGCTCTCGAGCTGAGCACTGAACCCCCGGCCTTGAATCTCATCACTTTTATGACCACAGGACCCTCCAGCCAGAGATCAAACAGTGCAGCAAGTACAAAACAAACCCACAACTTTTTATTCACAGTGTAGTTTGACCAGTCCTCACACTTCCCCATACACATACAGTAATCATCAAAACCACATTAAATATGAATGAATGACGGCAGCTTTCAAAGAACAAAGAACTGATCTCTAAGCTTTACAGCCTTGGTCTTTAATCATATTGGAAATTTGTCCATTCAAAATATAACCTGAATTGTAACTGCATTAACATGAGCTTTTGCCTTGCGTATTTTTTATTCCAGTTACTGTGTTTCGCTTTAAGAGGTTATTATTATATGCATCCCCAAAGTCTATGTGAGAGAACTTACTAGTGAGAGAACAGGGTTCAAGGTTCATTGTCTGAAAGGAAAGGATTAAATTGGCCCACTGGCAGCAAAATGACAAAAACTCATTGTCCTACTCATGCCCTGGCAAGAAGAGCTCAGCATCTACGGTTCACCTACCACCTTTGCTTCGCAGTACTCAACAGCTCACCTAATTTGTTTTATTCAAATGCAAAGGTTGAGTGAACAGTGCAAGACCTACTTTTGTTCTCTCATTCATACATTTTTAGGGTTGCATGAAAGCAGTGGCACAACTATGGTCCTGTCAGGACTTCACTTCCTTACGGGAATAAATTCACTCATTAGGGCCTTTATACTTGTCCCCACGTTTCACTTCCATGACAGTGTTAAAGCGTTGCTCCGGAGTTATTTCAAGCATAGCCCTGTTCAACGAGCCTGCTAAATGCAGTGCTTAGCGAGTGGAACAAAAGAATTTGGAATAGCATAGACCGAACGCATACGCACAAGCGAACAAACACTTTACACTGAGTCAATGGAAACTCAGATTATTCGAAACTGAAAGTAATATTGAGGTTCCAGTGACTCAATGTAAAGTGCTTGTTGGCCATTGCATTCACATTCGGTCTATGCTGTTCCAAATTCCTTCATTCCATGCGCTAGTGCTGTTAGAAGGCTAATGCAACAGGTACTGTAGCCTATATCCTTAAACTACTCCAGAGCTACTCTTCAATGGGGCTGTATATGAACTGGTCTCACTCTCCTACTCTACAGTGGGTCTTTGAGGTATTTCAAAATTGACAAATATTGTGGTCACCATTAAATCAGTGAAGCGAACAACAATATATTTTGGTGTATTTTGTTTAACATTGCGACTGGGGATTGTGGGATAGTAGTAAACATGCCTATTACATGCAAAACAGAAAACACTGGCCTCTGTAGAACGCTCATTTTCCAAACAGAAACTGATATAAAGCTACCTGAAGAGCTTAAAGGGGCAGTGTCCACCTGCTCTAATACCATCACAGTATAGGGAGCCCACCTTAATCCTGTTTACAGGCCTGGCCTTGGCTTGGAAGGACACTTTGAAAATGCATGCAGAATAATGCAATTTTGCTGAGATCTAAAAAAGCTACCCTTACCCTGACAACATGTGTCTGAGCTCATTTGGTTTCATTGAGATACATTAATATGAAATACTAGACTCTGTTCAAAGTATCAAAACATTTTTCTCAAACCAGATATACCGTAGGAACCAATCAGCAACCAGTGTGCAGGCCATGAGGTTAGAGAGGGACATGAGAGGTTGGCTATGGCATTATGTTATAACACTTCAACATTCTGTCTCCAGTGTGCATGTTGATTGCAGAAAGCCACTATAAAGTACAATTGGTCATTGTCTTTTAATGTTGTGTTTAATGATTCTGACAATCTCTTGGGTATATATATTCCTGGCTTACAATTATAATTTCACTCTGGATGTATTTTAAAAGAGTGTTAAGATGTGTATGCCTCACAGAAAAAAGCCAAATCCCGGTTCAACTCAATTCACAGTTCTTGATTCCCACCCCTGATCAAAACACAAACTTTAGGACCATTAGAATGGACACCCACAATATTTCCCAAAGGGTGACAGCCAGACTTTCTTCACAAAGTGAACGGTCTGTTGATGCCAGGAGAATGAAAAGAGCCTGGAGACAAGCCACTCAATATTAGAGACATTAATCTATCAAGAGGCCTGGCATGTCAAAGGACTGGAGATGTTGATACATAATTCATAGTTTGCAGTCAAATTAGGATTTTCACCAGTCTTACGCATAACTATCATGCTCAATGTGTTGGATAGCTTTTCTTTCATCACCATAATGATTAGACTAAAGACAATGCACCCCATTATTTTGACTCTCTCTTTTTTGGGCTGCTGCCTACGGAATAAACTTCAGATACTTACCGTCTGTGTTTCAACCCCTCAACTTGCCATGCTTCTGGTGGTGCCATGAATCCTCTGGGGACCTTATCTGTGTCATCTGATTTGAATAACCTTTTAAGTAAATTATTTCCAGGTCTCTGATTCAATTGCAGCCCATTATGCAGCTCCAAGGAAGATTGGCAGCCTATGACATGGCTGTCAAGTGTAATCTGTCTGAATGACATGTTGTGAGTCGTGTCCTCACTCTGTTGGAGTGTGTATGGCTGCATGTGTGTAACAGAGATACACACACACACACACACACACACACACACACACACACACACACACACACACACACACACACTCTCTCTCTCTCTCTCTCTCTCTCTCTCTCTCTTTTACACAAACATACAAACACTGTGATCATCACAAGGCATAATAATGGCCTAGGAAAAGGCATAACCACCTTCACTGTCACAAAGACAGCTCCTTGTGAATTGCACAATATGGGCCTACGAAGTCTAAATAGAAGGCGGACATACTCTATAATGCACTTAAAGTAATGGACACAGGTTGACGTCACTTTGCTTGATTAAATCAATAAAATGAGTGAAGTGATTGATTCTGCCACTAAACCAAGAGCCAGTGAGGGCCTGTTGAAAAGATTCCCTAAAGATTACCCATAAAGTTGTCCCTTGACAAAATGTTCAGCAATCTAGATATGTGGTGGCAAGTATACATGCAATAACTATCATTCAAGTCCCTTTCAGACTGGTTTCAATTAATTTATTTCAAAAATAGGTTTTTATTTTTACTCCCTGTATGTAGTCATCTTGGCTTGGCTGTGTTTGTCTCCAAACTCTTTAAGATGAGAATGCTTTTTCTATCAAGATAAAGGCAGCTCCATCCCGTTCTGCAGAAGTCGCTTTGAAGAATCTAATCATTCCCTCTGTTAGATGTCCAGCCTTGTGAAACTGCATCCATGAGTGTCTGAAGACGGACGTGTCAGTGTGCGCTTATTAATCCTCACAGGCACGCTCAGATGGACTGGGCAGATATTCTAGTGCTGTAGTTGAAAAAGATGAAATGACTTGATTCTGCTTTTTTTTTTTCTTTGCTTTTTTTTTTTTAGCACCCTGGGGATTTTTCCGCTCCCCTCCATTACTTCTCTTCTCTGTAAATGGATAAGAATGCTCTAAAAGAGTCTGCATTATCTCCCTCACCTGATATTCAGTAGGTTGGTTTGCTGTTCAGAGTACAGTCAGATGTTTTAGTTCTCCTGACAATGGCATTCATTACCGCCTGTGAGCAGGAGACCATGTTCGTGATCTGTAAATGCAATGACTGCATGAGGTTTTTTTTTTGTTTTTTTTTTTCCTCCAGCAAATCAAAACAGTTCAGATTAAATCAACCTCTTATGAGCACTTTAATTTACAACTAAAATACGGCCCACCTCGCCAGCATACTGCCATAAACAGAATTTAATTACACTCAAGCGACTGTGTAGTCAACCATCTCACTTTCATTTTTTTTTTTTTTTTCGATGTGCCTCACAAAAAAATATTTTATTTTAATCTCCTATTTTATTCTCTCCCTCAACTTTCTGTCTATAGTTCCATTCCTATAATTTTTCATTTCCTAATCTCTCTGTTTACTGACTTATTTTAGCCTGGGCATAACAAACCCCTCAGTCCACACTTTCATTTCAACAGAGGTCTGGGCTTCCAGCTATTGAGAAATTATTGCATGCTGAAGGTGTTTATATCTAAAAAGATTGGATCAGCCCCGGACTAATAGCCTGTTATTCTCGTGCTGTATTTTCAAAGTTTACAGATTGGCATGGATGAGAGGGATCCAGAGCAAACGAGGACAATGGCCGGTATCCCAGATGGTGGAAGGCAATGGCCAGGCTAGACTTATGGAAGGTTCGTCAAGTTGTTGGTGTTTTTTGCTCCTATTTGCAACTCATGCATAAACATAAAAGAAAAAAAATGGTTCAGTTTAGATTTAAAAATGAACCCGTATGGTTGCTTTATTATTTTCATGGGAGATTCAAGTTGATCCATAAGGCTGCTTGTTGTTGTTGGTAATAGCTGAACTTTTTTACGAGATCAACGTTCCCTTATTATATGGCTCTCTAAAAGGCTGCGGGAAGGTCCATTTCTCTCATTGTTTTGGCCAGTAGTCGTATAATAAATGGGTATTGGGATAATGTATTGTCCACTGGTTATTATGTCCAGAGAGAACAAACCAGAGGCTGAGGGTGAATACATGAATAACCAGCGGACAATACATTATATTAATACTTTTCACCCGGAGAAATGAAATACTGGTTTGATTGGCTGACAGGGTGTCCGTTATTCCCCATAATGGGACACCTGTGACGTTTGTCAGGTAAAAAGTTATTTCCCTACATTAAGACACCTTGACGGCCATTATCCCTAACATAATGTACACCCTGTCAACCATTCAGAACAGTTTAGTCATTTTCCCAGTGATAAGTGGTACCAATAACGAGCACCAATAAAATTTTAGTGCTCTCAAGTAAGTGTATTTATTACAGTGTCTGGCCGTACTGCCAAATACCAACAGAGAATTCTTAGAAAAATGTACTTACTAAACAAAATGCATCACAATTCTAGTTCTTATATAATTGCGTGTGTACAATAATATGTCTGATGAAACATTTGATGGACGTTCATCTACTCAGTGATTTTTAATATTCATAGGCTCATGTTAGCCGCAGTGGTATGTGCTAATATTCATACCCACTGGCATAAATTGCATTTGAAATGTTCCACGCTCCAGCTGTGCCATTACTTTGTATGTCAGTCTCAGCCCAGCTACTTTTGTAGTCCAAGCAAATTCTCTCTTTTCCCAGCAGTGCTGCTCAGGATGTATCCATGGTGCATACCCGCGGGCCCTGTCAACATTACGTCTCTGTTTAACCTGCCACTCTGCCCACACATGGCATGAATTATTTACGCCCTCAAACAAATGTGTGGACCCTTTCCAAAGCAGTACTTTTTAGTCTGCCCATGAATTATTTACATCCTGACGTCAACCATCTCTGACTGACACAAAAATGCAACACAACCAAAGGCAAATTCAAATTAGAGGAAGCTTGGAAAATCTTACCATTAAGTAATGGGCAAATGATTCCAAACTTCCACTCTTTGACTTAAAATCAATGCACACTTAAAGTCAACGCACATATTTGACAAAAGTCAGTTAAGCTCTTAAGCTCTGTTGTTTTAACCAATGAAATACAAATGTAGGCCTACATACCGGTAAGTTATATCAACTAACTAACTAAAGTTGTAAGTGTTTAATCTTGTGAAAACAAAGTGCATTCCTCTCTGTCATTAATCAGTATAGCTAACCATCAGTGCAGTGGGCATGATCCCATGTGCTAGTCCACTGAATCATGGAAGTTTTTGGGCATACACACATTGTTTTGGCTGCATCAACTACCTGTTACAGGCGCTGTCTCCCTGTAAATCTAATCACAAATGCACAACATATCAATACAGCATAAAGGCAGTCTACTGGTAAAACTAATGTTTACAACAATCTTGTCTTTCTCTCTCATGAATAAGTAATTCCTTAACTTTGTTTCTAGTAAATTCACTTAAGGAGAAAAAAGAGCAAAAAATAAAAAAAAAAAAAAACAACGTAGAATAGTTCAGCTCCATATTCAACTGAATCTGTTTTAAAGGTGTATTGTGTAAGAATTGAAGTTTGAAATATGAAAAAATAAACAAAATGCAACAGGAGAAAGTGAAGAAACAAATGCAGTCATCACACAAAAAATACGACCATGTACTCAGCTGCTGAGATATCAACCCAAATTAGCATGCTAAAAATTAGCCACGGCCCTGATGCCTATTTATTTGTATTGTAATACCAATTTTGCCACTAGTAATCGCTAGCGACTAACAGGCCTGTCACAGCTCGCAAACCTCCGATTGTTGACGAAGAAATCGCCCGTGGTTTAGTAGCACTTGGCTTGTAGTTGAAATTAATCTGTCAGAGTCCATTTATGCCCTGTTAATGTACATGTTTATGGCTATTACACATTTTCTGGAGTAGCTGTCAATTCTAGGGAAGATACAAAGTCCCACGTTTCCATCAGAATGGGAAGTTAGTTTTAGAAAAGGAGCGTACACGGATTGAGCTGTACTGGATTAGCTGAAAGTAACGTCAACCCCACCACCACCACAAGTTATGGGAGCCAGGAACACACTCATTGAAAAGTGAAGATAAGAACCGATTAAACTGGAATTAAACCATCGACATAGTTTGAAAACCATTCATGGCAGCTGGAGCAAGTAGGCTAAAGGAAGATTGATGGTGGAACTTCAATGTTTCGTCTGGACAGGTAAAAAAAACATTAGGCTACCACTGCCCATGTCAAAAGTTATGTTAGATAGATAGCAGAGTCCGTAACGTTACAACTATACGTCCTATGGTTAAATGTAGCGGTATGCCAAGCTGATGTTTGCTACCGTTAACACAGGGGCTTGTGTTAACGAAATTGATCTGTAGGCTAAACGTAAAGTAGACCCTGTCAAAAGCAATCAAGCTGTTAGTAGCCCGAGCCAAATGTATTGTCAGTGGGTGCAGTGGCGGTCAACTAGCTAACGTTAACGTTAGTTGGCTCAAATATCAATATGATCTAAAATATCGACCAACTCTGGTAACATTAATTTGCACACCTAAATAATAGTGGACATTCAATTGATTTAATCGAGGTGTAGGTAAGGAATATCTCGATCACAAATTCGTTAGTAAAGGAAAACACATGTGCATCGCTCATCGTTCTTGGAATGGTGTGTATGAAGCGGGCAGGGTGCTTACTGCTGACCTGCATGTCCCGAGTCAAACGATAACTCTTATCACGCACTAACGTTAGGCTCTTCCAAATGAGAAGCCTTCGTTTCGGTGTTACCGATGCATTGTCCCCTGTCAATATGTTGAACTTAGTTAACGTTAGTCTGTGTTACAGCCGCGCTTTTCGCTAAAGGCGATTATTTTCATGGGCTCTTGCAGAAATCAAGCTTCTTGATATAGTTGCATGTTACCCATCTTTGTAAATTATGGTGGAAGCTTTTCATTTTGGATAGGGTAGAAAAAATACTTTGTGAAGAGCCTCAAACTCTACAGGCTATGGCTCTGGTTTATGCTGAACACCACCCCCTTGAGTGTGGAGTATGGTATATGATTTTTTTGACAGGAATTCCACATAGCACCTTTAAGTCTTTTGCACTGACCATCATTATAGGACAACGCTCGTCTGTGACATGCCATTTCTTCATATTAATACCCTGATGGAGTTAACCTTGCGTTTAGAATGAAACTTGTGTAATAAGCATTAGCTGATTTAAGGTTAAAATTCACCTTCTTTCCAGATACATTTGTAAGACAATGAAGAGGAGAAGAAGATACTGAATGCACAGCCTGGCCCTTGAAGTGCAGCACTCAGCAGAACAAATTTTTTGACTAAGATATAGGGGGAAGGATTATGTTATGGTGTCTTGATTAGATTTTAAAAGTAAAGGAGTGTGTTGAGCCTCCTTTAAATTATTGAAACAAACGCTCTTTCTCACCCTATATGAGGAAATAACTGCAAGCAAAGATTAGAGAGATTGGAAGTGTGGGGATGAGACGCACACCATGCAAAAACATGCAGGAGGGAAAGATTGCAGACAAGTTTTAAACCCTGTTAAATGTTGAAAGTTAAATTTAAAGATGATATTGGTTGACTGAGAAGAACAATAGACATTGGAGGTCCTTAGACAGGCTGGACCTCAATAGATTACATTTTCAATTACTGTAGAATGGCATAATTGAGGGAGCGAACAATGGCTTGTTCATCTCTGGCAGCCTGTCAGGTAATGATGAACAAATTAAGTAGTTGGCTATATTTTTCTCCTTTCACACATTAAATGACAGTAATCTTGTACTAAATTTCTATTTTCTGTATAACAAAATGGCACGGCACAGGCGACACTACAAGACAATATCATGGGTTCACAAAGGACCACCATTCCACTTCTGGTTCTTCATAGTCTCCCTTTAGTATATGTCAATGTAGGTTAAACATTAGCCAAAGGTTAAAACAAATGTTCCAGACATTACATAAGTTGTATAATCTTGATCCTGGATGACAAGATTCGAATAGCACTTAACAAAAGATAGGAACAGGAATATTAGTATGTCTCATGCAGGTTTTAGTGTTCATGTAAACAACATATTCTAAGCAGATAAAGTAACAGACACAAAAGACACTAGATTGCAAGTACAAATGTAGTCATGATGGTAACATCATACAGTATGATAGAAGTTTAAGTATCCAATAAAAAAAAAAGCCAATAGGACTGAGTTGATTTTTTTCCATGGCTAACCCATGTGCTGAATCCAAGGAGAATCTGGAGGCCAAGCAGCGCGTTCTCTTAAATGTTAAGAAAAGACACATTGGGGGACTGGTGCTTGTTTGTGTACCAGTGGTGGAAGTAGAGGTCATAGCCCACGCTGCTTAAGAAAGGTGAACTAGCCTGGCTTTGCCTTCCTACGTAGCTCCGCTCAATAATGATTTTCCTCCGCGACTCTGCCTGGCATTCCGGACATTGGCATCGTTTGCAGAGATCAATACTAGCTTGCGCTAAAAAAGCAAGCAAGATCGGGAGTTGTGAGAGATAAAGTTGGGTTTCTGTTGTTGTAGTGTTACTGTAGCTTATCTACTTCACGACCAAGCTGGTGCATAACGTTAGCGATTGCGTGAAATCAGAGTTAATAGTTTCAAACTTCTACTGTTCACACCTCCAGCTTGCAATCGTTTGTCAATGGTGAAATGCCAGACCCTTGTGCGAAGCTAGGCGTAGACCAAGGGGATGGCCAAAGTCAGGCTAGAGGTGAACATAATCTCATGCCTTTTTCTGTTTGTGCTCAATTTGCTGTTGAGTTTTGTACATATCCAAATACACACACACACACACACACACACACACACACACACACACACACACACACACACACACACACACACACACAATCACAAAGTAAGTCTACTCTATAGATCACAAAACTTACTGGCAAGACTGGCAAGTGTCCAACTTTGTATTGCATGTAGAGTTGAAGATTTTTTTTTTTTTTTTTTTGCATAATGGCTGACCTGCAGTTCATAGGGCACTGCATATTGGGGAAATTACCATTCCCTGATCCTAACCCTTGGGAATATATGAGCAATCCTATTTTAACACACACTAACGCATACTGAATACTAAAAGCAATAGGCCTTAGCCCTTTACATGCAATGGCTATGCACACAGTGGTCATCTGATACGAGTATGACCTCTGAATGTGAGGAGGCTATGGCTGAAATGATTCACACTTTGGTGAATTATAAGCTTTCATTTATGATTAATTAGAGGGGGTAAATATCTTTAGTCAGTGGCTAATATGATTATGATGGTTTACATCAGGCATGCACATGTTGGCACTTCCTGATTACTACATATAGTCTAGTCCTATTGGATGGATAGTGGTAAAACTCTTTAATTTTTACAAATAATATGTGATGTGTTTATCAGTACGTGTTTATGTATGTGTGTGAACAAGCTCAACCACAGTTCTTATTTCTTGTATTGAATAGCTGTTTAAAAAGAATAGTACATCCCTGCTCATCATACAAGCACTGTGCACTCTCTCTCTCTCTTTCTCTCTCTCTATCTCTCTCTCTCTCTCTCTCACACACACACACACACACACACACACACACTTTGCCTTGATTACAGTAATTATGACAAATCAAAAGGGCTGAGATATACATATTAATATAGACCTCTTTAGTAAATTCATCCTCATTATGTAATTAATTGGTCAGGATTTATCACATGAATAAATCCTCATCTAAAGCGCTTTCTCACTATTGGAGTATTCTATTTATTTAGTCATGTCACCATGATTTCACATGTCATTTTTATAATTAGAAAATGTATTAGTGATCATATTTGGTAACCATTCATTTTGACTAAACCATTTGAATCTAAATTCCATACATCTTCAGTACATAAAACATTTAAAAATCTTAATAAACAGCATCAGTGCATGTCATACAAAAACATGTAAAGCATGAATAAAACTGTCACCTTACAATTCAGTTATTTTGATTATGCATGCTGTGAAGAAGTGCATAGCTTTGGGTGTGCAAGGTACTTACTACCTTTACATAATAAATCTACATCTTGGCAGCTATCCATATCTCCTGCTATAATGAACAACAAAAAACAACAACAGTCATGGCAAACACCTGTTCTGTCCTTGGCAGTATCACATTCCTTATTTATGAGAGAGAGAGAGAGAGAGAGAGAGAGAGAGAGAGAGAGAGAGAGAGAGAGAGACTAAGCATTTTCATTTTTGTTTTTCTGGTCAACTTGAAAGCAGGGGGTCTTTTGTGTGATTTCCATCAAGTGACATCAGAGTGGGAACAACACCTGGAAATTGGTTGAGGGATTCACTCTCAGACAAGTGCGGGGTTGTGGGATCTTTCCTGTCTGCACGCTTCAGTGCCCTCCAGCTGTTAGTGTACCTGCAGCCTCGCGTAATTATCAACAAATTAAATATCTGACACTTTCCATTCAACAGTCAAGGTAATGAGACAGAAGACAAGGAGAGAATGACAGTGTGCGACCTAAGGTGACCCTAAAAGCAGACTGCACATTTCTAATGCCGTGGTGGAGTTTTTTTGGTAACACTTTACTTGAAGGTACCTTCATAAGCATGACATGACACTGTCATATCTATGACATTATCATGTCATGAACCTGTCATAAATATTATTAACATGTCATAAAATGTTCATGACCACTGTCATGAAGTTTCAATTACACCTTGTCATGACACCTTGACATTGTCTGGGTTGTCTTCATTATGACATCTTGACATAACCAAAGTGACATTACCAGAAGTTGTCTTAGTTATGACAAGTTGACATTATTATTTTTTTTTTTGCAATGTCTTTCTTATTACAACTTGACATTAATCAGGATGACATTAAAAGAACTGGTCTTTGTCATGACAACTTGACATCAAATTTTTGTATTCATGGTGTATTATTATGATTGCTTGAGAGAGGGTGTACTGGTTGTCCTGACACCATTATGCCACCTTC